>CM028349.1:26372034-26715034 GCA_016618105.1 Dendrobium huoshanense
CAGGCCCCTTATGCCTCCCTTTGTGCTCACGGCATCAGAATAGATGTGCTTATAGCACCAGAATACATATATAGTGCTTATAGCACCTAAACAGATTTCCTCGGATCCGGAATAGAACATATATCATATTTCATATGGAGCTCATTTCAGATTTCACAGACACTAACTGAATCTCATAGGATCCAGGCCCCTTATAACTCTCTTTTTATAGCATATACAAATAGCATATCAAATCAGAAGAATTCCGGACAAATCAGAAATTACCCAAAAATCGGGCAGCACAACGGCAGTATACAGAATTTACACAATTTTTCTGAAAATAACAGCTTATCAAATTTGCACAGAATATAGATATCAACATTTCAGAACATTTATTCTACTGCACAGAGAGTTTCCAATTTCACAGAAAAATCCAGTCGACTAAAAACACAGTCGAATCAAAAATACCCGGACAAAAATTTTCAGAAAATAACCAAAATGTGCACACTCGGCACTTCAACATAATACAGAAAGTTACACGGTAAAAACTAAACCAGTCGGAAATTACGGACGAATTGAAAAGCACGAACAAAAATCAATTCCGGACAGATAATACCGCCAAACACGACGGTTCTGAAAATTGAGAAAGTCGGATTGTGCCTTACCTTGCGTACACCAATATCTTCAACTGTCACAACGGACGAAAACAGACCGGCGTCGCCCAAAAATCACTTTTCCTTCATTTTTCTCTCTCCTGGGCTTTTCTCTCTCTTCAAAATATCTCATTTCTATATATATCCAGACTGATCGTCCCGGACAATCGCACTTCGTCCCGGACGATCCATGAAGAAAAAAATTTCGTCCAGACGAAAATTAAATATCGTCCTCAGACGAAAGGGCTCTGACTTATTTTCGTCCAGACGATCCCAATTTCGTCCAGACGATCCCAATTTCGTCCAAACGAACCATTCAGCCAAACATGTTTTTCTGCACAACCTGTACCGATCGTCCCGGACGATCCAATTTCGTCCCGGACGAACCTGGGAGAAAAATGATCTTTACAAAAATAACAAGGTTAACCAAAACTTTCACAATCTATAGGCATCATTAATGTCAATATGGTCAAAAGGATAGGTAGTACACTTATAGATTTAGGATTTTAAACTAAGATGGATCGCCTCATTAAGAATTTAAGGATTGAATGGTAAAATGTACTTATTTCAAATTGTATGTTTAATTTGAATACGAAGCAAAGAAGATTGTTGTGATAGATGTGTATCACTCAAAATGATGTTCTTATATATAGTTTGAAGACTTGAAGGAGGAGTTTAATGAAGTGTGGATGGAGCAAGTAGGCTCTCAAAAGATAAACACAACTCAATGAAACTAATCTTTTCATTCTACATAATAATAAACTATATTTTTAGAAAAACTCATATGAAATAATTGTTAGTAAATGATGGTTTGAAATTATTGATAAATGAAAGTTATTTGCTAAAATAATCAAGATTATGATATATTATTTGTTTGTTATTTTTCTTTTTCCATGATACATTTTGATATAGAATTATAATGATTTATATCAATATCATTAATTGTGAATGCCAAAACTTTCTCCACTTGAGATATCATATAGAACATTATTTTATAATAACATCAAAAAAGGTCACTCATAATGATTTGAAAGATTAAACAATATGATTTAATAAGATTGTAATTACTTTATAGAGAGGCAACTGTAGAAATAAAAAAAAAAAGATAAAAATTTGCCACATATGAGTTTTTTTTTCCAGTGAATAATATTAAAAGAAATGAGCAATCACATAAGAGCTTAAATAAATAAAGAATTTATATTTGACCGTATAAGTTCTTAGAGAAGAAAGGACTTGAAAATTTATGTAACACATTCAAGGATTTTAATAAAAAATGATTGGATACATTGCTAGCTAACCCCATTAACTCCTTTGATGAATTTTCTCTTATGTTCCAATTATAGTTCATTATTGCAAAGAGACTCTCTAGGGACTTTCAATCTTTTTTTTTTTTTTTTTTTTTTTTTTTTTTTTTTTTTTTTTTTTGAGACAAAAAGAGTGAATTTTTGCATGAGTATTTGCACATATTTGACAAATCAACATATGATGTCATTGATTATTACAAAAGTATGGCAAAGGACATGTTCATCATCAAGGGTATTTTGTTTCTAATATTCATGTTTGCTATTATTAAGAACCATTGTCATACTATTAAAGATCTTTGATACAATCTTGCATGATTCATTAATGCAAGAATTATAGGTCTTACACACAGCATCTCAAAGCTAGCTTTATAGTATGCTCAAGAAAGAGTAAATCTAAGAGAGGAGCATCTCACCTCAAGAAGTGCAAGGAAAAACTTTAAAAAGATAGGTTGTTCTCACTATGGTGGCACAACAACCCAAAATCAATAAAACGTGGATTTTATAAGAAACTTAAATAGAAATTTTTATGTGGGTAATCTATATTAGTTAGTCAGTCTCTACGTATAATAATGAAAACAACCCAAAAATAAAGAATATTTAAATGACATGTTCTTATGTGAAAGAATCAAAATCTTGACAAGCAAAAGTTTTATTTATATTATAATGATCACAAAGAGGGTATTAAATATTATCATGCACTCAATTCCATTATCAAGAAACCACTAAGGTAAGGACATCTTTGAGAGCTCTTTACTCAAAACCCACTAGGCAAGGAAAAATAATATCTTTTCTCACAAAGAGTGCAAACCATATAATTAACGTAATACTTGTCATTTATATGAGAAATGATGTTCAAGTATCATGACATTGATGTTAAAGAGATGATAAAGTAAGAGAATCGTTTTCTTAAATGTACTCCTTCTAGATCATCTAATTCATATATCACGACCTTGTACGTGGCATTCTGAAACATTTATCATTATAAGGTGTTGTACATAATATTGTATATTGGTACTTTCCTGATAAAAAAGGCAGGAGTACAATCATTAAATATATGAATTTTCAGAGGTGTTCAAGTTAGGTTTTTGGTGAATGTTGTTACCTTAAGGGAGTTGTCACCTTGGAAGTAGAATGGGAAAATAATAAAGGCTATGAATTATGATAATAAGCAATGACAAACATATGGCCAATCTTAAGGAGACCTTCATGTGTCCTAGAAGGTATAACATGATGTTAAATATAATTAAGTGGCTCTTTGGCTATTTGAATGGCAAATTTTGAGATATCATCTATCTTCTGAAAGAATTTCGGTTAATTCATATATGATTAAGGTTGTATTAGTTATACTATAATCTAAACTAGTCTATGAAATTTGTAATTGAACTCAATGTAAACCTTCTCAATTTTAGTAGGTGTTTTTCTATGTTAGAAGTAAAGCATGCTTCATTATTTAAAGCTTTGAATAAATCAGATAAACTTATTTTGGATGATGACTATGAGAAATATTTTCATTTGCTCAAAAGTGCATAACCTTAGTTATAATTCTTAATTTCCAAGAGTTTGAGATGAGCTTTATCTACATTGCAAGGCCATTAAAATTATAATAAGTTCTATTCTACTATGAGAAGAAAATAATTAGTAACTTTTATATTATTTTAATAAGACTCTTCAAGTGTTTGAGATAAACTATTTAGTAATTAATAAGCTTCCATTTGTTTTACTAATCATCAATTAAAGACAAATATTTTAATCTTCAATCTAATAAGTGCTTCATTAGTCGAATCTCTCAAGTGAACTTACAAACTTAACTAGCTAGCAAGCTTAACAAGCTATCAAGCTTAACAAGTTTGAGAATGAGTATGTACCAAATATTGCAATAAAATCTTAGGTGTTTACTAGGGGTTTTGTTAGCAATCCCGGAAGATCTCAATTTTGAATAATCTAATGATGAACCATTATTAGTTATGTACACTAATAGTGCCTCGAGAAAGCATAATATGTATAATTGTGTCATTCTTTGGATTTCTTTAGGCATAGTCTTTTTTCTTCACTCAAGCTAAAGCATTAGTGTTATGAATAATAAGACACATTGCTCATTAGTTTATCTCTAACCATTAGATAGAGTCAATAAACTATAAGTCCACTGCGATACTTTATATAGAATGAAAAAAGATTTTGAAACTAAGAAGTTTGATTCATTAAGGTCTTGAAATATCTGAGAAAGGTCAATGATAAGACCATAATGCTTAGAAATTATTCACATTCAAATAAATTAAAAACCTGGATAGGTGACTTTCCTTCATAATTTGTTCATCCTCTTAGTATCACTTCTCATGATTCTAACAACATCCAAAGAAAAAGAATTCATACCATAAATGTAGTTGATATGTTGTTAATAGAAATCTTCTTTTATGTATCACAAGGAATTTTATCATTAGATAAGACTAATCATGATCTCTCATATTCAAGTATACTAAGTATTTTATTGTAGGTTGGCATCATTTCAAAGAGCCTACTCAAGAATCAAACAAATAAATGTTAGTTTTTGTGAGTCTAATAATATTATGCAAGTGGAAAACTCGAAAATATGAATGTCATTTAGTTACTAAGCTCCTCACAAAAAACATTATCAAATAAGACTTCTTACACAAAGATCTAGAATTAACGATGTATAAGAATTTTTCATGAAATAATTTCATAGTAATATTCTTAAAAAAGCAAGTAAATCACTAAAATCAATAGCTTCAAGAAAGTTTTTCACACTTTAGGTTAAGAAGACCCATTTGAATGAGTAAACATGACAAGAAGCCCCTTCCAAAATAGAAGGTCAATTAAAACGTTTGCAATAAATGGCTAAAAACGTAACTAAATAATTTATCATAAACTTAAGAATAATTCTAACCATAGACTATCAAAATGACTGTCAAAGCTATTTATCAGATAATTCAGCTTTTTTTTTTTTTGAGGCGGAAACAAGAGCAATTCGTCGCGCAAATTCTAATTTGTGGCGAATTTGCGATGAAATTGATTATGTCGTTAAAACCCTCGTCGCAAAAGTATTTGTTAAAGAATAGATCCGTCACAAATATTTTGAGGCAGATGTATGACGAAAACTCCACAAAAAAATTGCGACGAAATATCTGTCATACATTGTGACGAAAATTCTGTCGCAAAACAACACCACCATTTATGACAAATATTTTTGTTGCAAATAATGATACTAGATCATCATATCAACGTTTGCAATGGAAAGTCCCTTGTAAATCTGCCTGAAATCTGTAGCATAAATAAAAAAATAGCTCATGCCATATATTATATATTGAGCTTTCCAACAATACAAATCCAAAAGGTTTAAAAGTAATAATTAAATGCATTAATAAAAAGCAATAATAATCCAATAGTAATATTTCAATAGCTCAAGAAAACAACACCATTTTTTACACCACCACCATGAACAATAGACTCTAAGAATAAATCCACTAATCCACCTAAGCATCCTCATTAAATTAATACTATGCTTCTCTTTTAATGGCCAACATTCTACACCATAAACCATTACAGGTCTCACCACCATTTTTTAGAATTTTCCTTTAAGTTTGAGAGGAACTTATCTATCACACAATGTGACCCATGCATTCCTCCATTTCAACCATCCAACTTTAATTATGCTAATAATATCTCCATCCATTACACCATCACTATACAATAGACTCTAAGAGTAAAGCCACTCATCCACCAAGTATCCTCCTTAACTTAATATTATGCTTCTCTTTAATGGCCAACAATCGACACCTTAAAGAATTACAGGTCTCACCACCATATTTTAGAATTTTCCCTTAAGTTTGAGGAGAACTTATCTATCACACAACTTGTTCGATGTATTCCTCCATTTCAACCATCTAATATGAATTATGTTAATAATATCTCCATTCATTACACAATCAACATAAATAATATACTTTATTAATAAAGCCACTCATCCACCAAAGCATCCTCATCTCTGCAACACTTAAAAGTATGCTTCTCTTTTAATGGCCAACATTCTACACAGTAAAATATTACAGGTCTCACCACCATTTTTTATAATTTCCCCTTAAGTTTGAGGGAAAATTATCTATAACATAATATGCCCGATGCATTCCTCCATTTCAACCATCCAACATGAATTTTGCTAATAATATCTCCATCCATTATACCATCACCATAAACAGTAGACTCTAAGAGTAAAGCTGCTCATCCACCTAAAAAGCATCTTCATCTCTGCAACACTAACTTAATAATTATGCTTCTCTTTTAATGGCCAACATTTATACCACAAAGCATCATAGGTATCACCACCGTTTTTTAGAGTATTCCCTTAAGTTTGAGAGGATCTTATCTATAACACAATATGCACATTGTATTCCTCCATTTCAAATATCCTACACGAATTCTATTAATAATATCTCAATCTATTACATCATCACTATGAACAATATACTCATGATATTTAAGGAAGAAAGATTGATACCTTCTCAATGAGCAAGCTCTGATATGAGGAACGTCATAGAAGGAGCCGAGAAAGATTGCGATCAGAGGTGAGACGGTGGAGAGGAAGTGTCAAAGGAATGGCGAAGAAGAACGACGAGGAACTTCAAATGTGACATGAAGGAACGTCGTCGAAGGAGGCGAACAACTCACGGTGAGAGGAGAGATGGCAACTGCGAAGATGAATAATGGGAAGGAAGTGTGACTTCATATGCGACAGGAAGGAACATCATCAAAGGATGTGATGCCAAGGGAATGTCATTGAAGGAGCCGAGAAATGTCATGGGCACAGTCCAAAACAAAATAAGCAAATGAAATAAATGGCTAGTTAGCCAATTTTGATAAGGTTTTTTGTTTTGAATTTGTGGAGGATTTGTGATGGAGTTGTGGAAGAAAATATTGAAAACTTCCGCCGTAAATCTATGATAATTAGCAGCAGATTTTTCGTAAATCCATGAAAGAAATGGCTACATTTGCGTCAGATTTTTTGCCGTAATCCGTCACAAAAAATACGATGGCAACTGCCATCACAAAACAGTTGCAATTTCAGAGAAAAAAAAATTCCGTCTCAAAGTCCACCGCAAATTGCTAACTTTCCTGTAGTGTGAGAATTAAAGAAAATACCATAACTCGCATTATTTTTTCTACTGTGGGATGAAAATATTGGAATAAAGGAAGTCACATGTTTCTTTAAGAACTCTAAAACTAAATAATCAATTCTTTCAACTTTCTACTTTAAAGCATATCTGAGTAACCACCAACAAATATCAGATACCAATAGATGAATAAAGTAGAGGAAACTACAAAGCCAATTAGATGATAGAGTAGCCAACCTAGATGAGATACTAGAAAACACAATAAAATGCTTAATAGTATAGAAAGAAAAAATTAAAACCATGATAATTAGCTACCTTATTTTTTATATTTATATGAAGAAATTACATCATTATTATCATCAAATAATATAAAATATATATTCAGCCATAAATAATTAGTCTAATGATAAAAATATTGTGACCCAATTAAAGATAAAGTTGGGGAAACCACATGAATACTCTCACCTACCTAAACAAAAACTTATCTTGATGGCATGCTCATTACATGCTTGAAGCCATCATTCATTGATTTACTCACATTGTGGAATTTTACAACATTTTCTTGGCAAAGAAACAAACAGTAACAGGCAAGAGGATCACGTGAAAATCATGCACCATACAAGACTATAAACAGAAACCTATTCGCTTTGTTAAGGAGTACAACATGCATTGGTAAGTAGAGTTTGGCACACCACTCATTTAATTAGTAGGGTACACTGCTCCCTTTCTTTTTAGAGCCATCACTATTAGGGTTCCGAATAGGGGTGTAAGTGAGCCAAGCTGGTTTGTGCATGAGCTCAACTCTTTAACGAGCTCATGAGTCAAGCTTATCGAACCATAAGTTCAAGCTCGAGCCTATACTTGAGCTCATATATTAAACAAGCTCAAGCTCAAACTCGTATATTAAACGAGCTCAAACTCGAGCTCAGCCTGACTCTGCTCAAAAGCTCATTAAACCGCTCAATTAACTTAAAATATATTTAAAAATTAATTTAAATTAATATTATATAACAATAGATCCGAGCTCAAGCCTAGGGCTGCAAGCGAACCAAACATTCGACGAACTACTCGTTGTTCGGTTCGATTAAAGCTCGTTCGTGATCGTTTAATTAACTAACAAACAAACTTGAACAATATTTTAAATACTCGATTCTTAAATAAACAAGCTTGAACACTAATGTGTTCAGCTTGTTTATGTTCGCGAAAAACATCAGTTGATATTCATGAACAAGCTCGATAAAAAGCTCGATTCGAGTTCGATTAAATATAAAAACTTTAATTATACCATAATATAATATAATTATTTTTTATTAATAAATTTAAAGTAATAAAATATTATAACATATGTTCATATAATTTAATCATATTTTCATTTTAAATATACAACTGCTTTTATTTTAGAAATTTCATTTCATGAACAAGAAATATTTCATATTTGTCCATGTTTGTTAGATTGTTTGTTTAGAATGTTCATGAACAAATTTAATGTTTGCTTGTTCAATAGATTATTTGCGAGATATGTTCACGAACATAGCTCGTTTAAAGCTCGATAAGCACTAAACAAACGAACATGAACCAAACATGAACCAAACATGAACACCCTTAAATTAAACAAACCAAACATGAACACAAATAATAAAGCTCGAATCAAACACGAACCAAACATGAACAAGCTAATGTTAAACAAACACAAACATGAACACTCACATATTCGACTCGGCTCGGTTCGTTTGCAGCCCTACTCAAGCCTATAAATATTTTAAATAGTCAAGTTTGAGCTTAGTAAACGAGATCGACTCAAGCTCGAGCTCAATAAAAACTAAACAAGCTTAACTTGATTAGGAAGATACTCGACTCAACTAGTTTACGCCCTTAATTCTGATAGATACTATACACATGCATTATTATACAATAAAAATAAAGCATTTTCTTGGATTATTCCTCCGCAAAAAGGGTTACCCCATTCTCTTGGATTATTCCTCGGCAAAAAGGGTTACCAAATCAAATACGTTAAAAGAAGTGCTCAAGATTCTAGCCTGTAATAATAAAAATTATGTTAATAGTCTATGATAAAAGCAAATTAAGATTTCATTTGAGATGACTTTCTTACTGATTCTTAAAATAATTTTTTGTTATCAAAATTTTAGATAAGTCTTGAAAAAATATTTTTATTTTCCTAATAAAAATGCTACATAGTCATCAGTCTTCCTTCCCTCTAAATCTCTTTTACTGTTTTACATTTCCACACGGTGTACGAAGAAAAGAATGTCCACTACCAGTGGTTCATGCACCTTTCCCTATCCTTCGGCTGGTCCTCTGCCATGTTTTTGTGTTTGATTTAGCTCTATATCCTTCAATGCCTTAGCAAATTCATGTGAACTATCCCATGAACAAAAGAAAACCTTCTTTAATGTATCTAAGATCTATCAATTCAAGAATATATCAATTTTTTTTAAATAGAAATTTATATTTTATCTATAAAAGGAGATGTAGGGCCCGTTATAGGATAAATTATTATGTGTAGACACCGAACGGTTCGGAGACCAATCAGAATGCGTCACATCATCCGGTACCGAGTAAAAAAGTGACGTGACGTGTTCTGATTTGTCTCTGGACGCGGCCCGATGTCCACAAAAATAAATTTTCTCATTGTTATAGGGACAGAAAAGTTCAAGAGATCATATTAGACAACACTTTTCAAATTGCTCCAAAAAAAATGATCGAGTGAGTAGGAATCAAATTCATCACTTCTCAAATTTTAAAAAATAATACATGTTTAAATCGTGATAGACTAAATATCATAATACTCCATATATAGAATTAGATGCATGCATGAACATGAGATATGATGATGTGGTCATAATTATTAGTTGGTCCCATACATATTATGCCTATAAAGCATGCATGTATAATATCATCCTAGCAACATGTTCATTCCATGAGTTACATGTAATTAGACATATAATTGCTTGTGATGATGATGTGTCTAAAAATAGGTTTAGTTGGAATTGATCGTTTCGTACTACAATATTGTCATATCATTTTCAGCAAATTTTTTTGTATGATGATGAATGCTGAATGAGTTTCTTTATCTGTTTTTCAAGTTACTAAAATGTATAAAAAAAAAATATTTAAGAAGAGGATAGAAAATAAATAAATAAAAAACAGTTTTGTCTTCTAAAAAATTTAAATATTTCTTTTTAATATTTTAATATTTTATAATCTTAACAAGATAGAAAATCTTTTAAAATATCTGATAAAGATTTTAATGAAAGCATATACCAGTATATTTGCCAGCATCAAGAGATATCAATGTCCATAGTTGACCAATTTAATTAAATATTTCCCATATCAACAATGATATATATCTCCATAGGTCAGAGTGAGAGAGATATAATTGAATTTGTATTGCTCTGGTTTGCTCGTAGATTAAGCTTACATTACTGTCACATGCTAATAGTTAGATTAAAAAAATATAGAAGAAAAATGAAAGAAGAGTTAGTCTACGATACAACTTGGTCCCTTTTCCTTGGAAAAAAAGCCTGAGGGATAGTGAAAGAGGAGTTGATGCTTCAAAGTTCTAACGGCTAGTTCTAGTAACGGTCAAATCAGCGGCTGCCTATTTGTCGGAGTTTTGTCGGTGGGGACTGCGGGTAGGCTTTTGATCTGGATTCATTGCTAGTGCCCTTCTCTACCCTTTATAAGTTCCACACGCAAATGATAAAAAAATTTGCAAGGGATCTTTAGCAAAATTATGATTTTGAGTGATTTCTTTTCAAGGTTTAGGCAAATTATGATTTTGGTTTTAGGGTTTAGGATGGCTTAGAAAAGTTTCTAGTTTTGGTCATGATGTTAATTAGTAAGTATTGATGGGTGAAAGGGTTAGGTCACGTTGATTTGAGGTGGACTAAGTATTTGCTCAGGACAACTTTCTTATTGTTTTCTAAAGCAGCTTTTAGTATCAAAATTTCTTGAACTAGATATTCTTGTATTAGAAAATTGTTTCAGAAAGCATCAAAAAAGCTATCTCAAATAAAGCCTAAGTCTTTAGGTCAAATTATGATATGACTAGATTAGGGTTAATCTATAAAAAATGTCAACAAGAAATATTAATGAACATGAATTAAAGCTTGCCCAAGAAATTATAAATGTACCAATTTGAAATAATTCATTATATTCTTCAAGTTAGAAGTCTGATCTTCTCCACAATTGGAGAAGGCAAGATTACAAAATAATGAGTACTTACTTGATTCACTATAGTTGTAGTAAAGATTGTGGGAGATACATTGAAGAAATAATGACAACGATTGAATTATGACAGTTGAGTAACTATGATTGTATGACATGGTGGTCACATTATAGCAGTTAAATGATGGTGAATAAACTATTACAATAAGATAATGGTAGTCAAATAGTGATAGCCGGGTGATGATGGTTAAATGATGATAGTCTGGTGAAGATGATCCGACAATGACAACTAGATGATTGTTGTGGCTTGTAGTAGTGATCCAACAACGAATGACGGGTAAAGATTTATAGTATCTTGCGATTGACATTTTGATAAATTTAATCAAACTTTCATAATGCATCTGATGTTCCTTATTGAATTCTTTGATCATAGGATATTTATTCAACATTTAAGTAACTTAATGCCCTCAAAATTGAATGATCATGGACTCTTTGGATTTATCTCATCGAGACGCTCAATTTGACAACATATATTATCTAGAGATTGTGATGCCCCAGAATCTAAATTGGAAGAATTATTATTTTAATCTTTTAATAAGCAAAATCAGAGCTATCTAATATCATCTATCAAACAACAAAACAAATTCTATAATTTTAAACATCAATGTATACATCTATATTCATTCTAAAAAATCATATACACTACTCATGATCTACAGAATCATATCACAACTACTATGTTCTGAGTACAAAAGAAAAATTAGAACAAAAAATAAAACCTGATTAGCCTCACACTCCTGCTCCCCTGCCGTGACCTGAAATCATTTAATCACATATAATGAGCTGAAAAAGCCTAGCAGGTCATCAAAATCTATAACTGGATTCAAAGCATGGTAAATGAGTTGTATTCATGTCAGAGATCAAATCATAGCAGTTACATTCATATGATCATTGAATCAGTACATAAATAATAAAATTCACATACAGCAGTAGTAGAATCTAAAAAGTGTAAAACACTACATTGTGGAAGCCATAAAAGCAATAAAATAGTAAGAGTATCAAATCTATAAAGCAATCATCATATCTCTAATACCAATCAGCACAAAAATTGTATATAACATCATCAAATCAAAACATTTGTAATAACTATTGAAATTAAATCATTGTAGTAAAATCATATATGAATGTACATATGATATCCAATTATTCTATATCACGTGCTCAATATATCACATGCTTAATATCAGTACAGTGAATCATTAGTATCAAATAGGATCAATATCTAAATCGATAATCATAATAATTTAACAATAGGAGCAGTAGAATAATGTAATAACAATAAATCCGTATAGCATTAATAAATTCATACAATTATAAGAATAATATCTTAGGAATATGCATTTCAGTAGTCACACTAAATAAATAAGAAGTCATGACTTTCACGGTACTTTTAAGTGTTACTTTCAGTGTTAGTAAACCATTGGCTCAGTAAACTGAGTCGTTACTTTTTGCCCGTCGGCATAATAATGATCTCCTTATAACTCCCAAACAGTGTATCACAAGAGTTAGTAGATGATAACATCAAATCACAGTATTTAAAGGAAAGTCCGTCGGTCCACCATCATGTACATATCAATCAGTATCCAATCAACGAGTCAACAAATTTTTACTTATCTCTTTCACATGCGCATATTATTATTACAATACTATAACCAAGGTTGTGAAAACCGGATTGGACAACGAACCGGAAGAATGAGAGGTTCATGGTTCGACTGGTCGAACCGGGGTCGAACCGGATGACGTAATAAATAATAATATAATTAAAAGTAATAAAATTAACATAATAATAATGACAATTTATTCATAAAAATTTTATAATTCTAAGAATTTTTAGACTAAAAATAAATAAAATTCATACATATATAATATATTATATAATTTTAAAATTACATATAAATAATTATTATATTTATGCTATATATTTATATATAAATAATTACTAATTTTAAATTTAAATATAAACATATTCAATTTTTTATTTTAATTTATATTTAATTAAAAATTTGTTTATATATAAATATATATATTTGATATAAATAATTGTTTTATGTTATATATTTATACATAATTTACATATATAAATTATATATAAATTTTACATTATAAAACTATATTTATAAAGTCATACAATATTATTTTTTAAGAGTTTTATTTTTCTATCATTTAATTTCGCATTTAGAAAATGTTTTAGAACTTTAAAAATGAGAAATAATTATTTTTATTTAAATAATTATAAAAATTTAATTAATAATAAATTTAAGAAGTTTAAAAATTATTATGATGATTTTTTATTTGAATATTCTAAAAAAAAATTCCAACAAGTTCTCATTCAAACAAGTCTAATGCACATTGTTGAATGTTGAAACAAAAAACAACTGGTTCTTTAGTCCCACATTACTTAGGAATTCTAAGTTGTGTTGTTTATATACCTTTCCTTGTACTCATGCTATAAGAGCTTTCATGATATTATGACATCATGTGAGTTTGGTTATTTATATTTAATTTATTATATAATATAATAAAAAAATTTAATCATATTATTAAATAAGATATATGATATTTAAATTAATTTAATATTAATTAAACATTTTATATAAAAATAAAATATTTAAATATATTATTAGTTGAACCGGCCGATTTTTAAAAAATGTACCGGTTCAACCGGCGGTTCAAGCAGGTCTTGGCCGGTTTTGGCCGGTTCGTTGTTAGCCCGATTCTTAGTTAGGACCGAACCGGCTGTAAGACCAGTTCACGGTCGAACCGGCCGGTCCGGTCCGGTTTTCAAAACAACATACCTACATTCATTTTCAATATATTGCAACAAATATTGTGTAATTGAGCTTAATTAAGAATATGTCAAAATGTCATAACGGTAGACAACAAAGAATCCTATTAGACAAAAATACATATTTTCAAAAAACTATCAAAATATCATGAATTTTATAAAATGATGTTTTAAGACTTTTATTGTACTACACTATTATTTTTAGGCTTCAAAATAAATTTTTGTGTGGATAAAAATTGTTTTATTTTAGAAATCACCAGGTAAAAAATCTCTAATAAATATTCAAAATACTCATAACTTTTTGTATAACATGCAAAAAGTTATGAAATAAAAGTTTTGTAAATACAAAGTTATTCACGTTTTTCGATAACAAAAATACAAATTTAATCAGGAATATATCAAAAACATAAAATTTTTAAATCAGAAATAGGGTAAAAGTTCCTTAGAGCGAGACGAACAAATATCTCAACTAGACTGGCTGACGAAAACCGCTCAACGACCTTCAAATCTTAGCTTCTAATTTTTCTCTCCTCTCAAATCTCTCTAATTCGTCTAAACTATCTCTTTTATTCAAAATTTAGAAGAAAAATGATTTGAAATAAAACTAGTGACTTTAGATATTTTTATTAAAATAATATATTTTATATTATATAATTTATTTATTCAAATTCTTTTAATAGAAAATTTAAATAAATCATTTTAAGACTTTAAAAATCATATAAAATATCCATAAAATAAATCATTCATTTTATTTAAAAAATATCGGTAAAATTGGTTTGCAAAACGAACACCTTAAGGTTCAGAAATCCTTATTTGTACTGATAGGTACTAATTTCTTAAAGATTTTCATCAATGACTAAAAATTACCAAAAAAAATTTATGTAAGTAAAATATTACAATCAAAATACTATAACAAAAACGGTTTGATATATATTTGGAGTTATAATGACTCCAAAAAAAATTTAACAAAATTAAAATACGAGCTATTACAGAGACTATCACTATAAGAAAAGCATTGATTTCCGATGAAACAATCCACCGAAAAAATAATAAATTCTGCTGGTAAATAAGTTTACTAGCATATTTTTATAGACATTTATCCATCGCTATTTTTTTGCAAAAATATATTTCGATAGAAATGCTTCAACCTGAATACAAAAATATAGCAGCGGGATTTTCAATTAAAATTTCATCTATAGTTCTGATGAAAAGTTGCTGTTGTAAATCTATATCAAGCTATTTCTGGAGGACAATCCCAGTGGAAATTTGCCATAAGCTTGTAAAATTTAAAATAAAATAAAAAAAACATTACTGTTTTGCTGATTGGATTATTTTACAATTACTCATAGAGGAATATAATTGCATAGTTACGTATAATAAACCAACTACACAATCTATTAACGACATCAAAAAATCAATAAAACTTACATGTACTGAAGTGAAAAATCACAATACTTCATTAATAGATGTATAAAGTAAATTATATGATCTGAAACTACACTTAAAATTCAATAATATATAATAGAAAAAACAACAACATCCCTAAAACCATTTCTAATCCCCCTTGATGTCATCACCATCCTCAGTCTTTCCAATCGGTTCTTCAAGGAACCGCTCCCTAAATCTATGCAGCTCATCCAATTTCTAACTTTGCTACATTTGCATTTCAGCTTATATATTACCTCCAACGAACAATGTTCCGCTGGTATTACTGGCGAAAAATTTGTCCGTTTTTTAAAGTCTTTTCCGACAAATATTCCACCGGTGTTTCCAACAAAAAAAAGGATGCTGAAAATTACATCATAATTTCACCTTTTTTCATGTAGTGTTTTTTGTTGTTTAATTATTATCTTCTAGTTTTCAATCAAACTTCATATATTTGATTTTGGCTCATGTGGGTTCAAATCGAACCATCATTAGTGACATTGGATTCATCTTGTCGAGACATTTAATTTGGTTATAAGTTTACTCCAAAGTCCAAACAGAGTTGAGATGGTTAAATACCATTGAGATCGTGAGCAAAGTTAATACCCCTATACTACAATTCCATCCTTCGTTGAAGTCGGTGTGTCAATTGGAGCAAAACTATTAAGCAAAATTACTTCAAAATCTTTAAATTTAATCGAATTTGAGTACAAAGGCTTTTTTTAGCTCCAAAAATTCTAAAACTAAGCAAAATAAAATAATAAAAAAATTGATCTACATGACTCTAAAAATGTCGGAAACGGCCTTTTTTATCCTAAAAATGAGTCCAAGGTGGGTGCGCGTCGCAGAGACACTTTCTAAGCTTATGAAATAAAAAATATATATTTTTTTAATTAGTGCAGTTTTCATTTTTTTACCCATTTTATCACCTTTTTTTTTTTTTTTTTTTTTGTGTCACAACTCTTCTAATCTTATCTATGTTATGGTCATCAATCTATATTTTGTTATTATAAATAATGATTCAATTATCCTTGGTGAATGTTACATTTAATCTAATACTTTAATTAAAAATAGTTTTTGTTTAATGTCCTCTTAAACTGTGTAAATGATAATATTAAGATTGATCTCTATAATTTGGATATTTTAAATATTTTCCTTTAAAGGTGTTAAAAACTTTGGATATCCATTAGAATATCAACCTTGGATATATTTAATGGGATGTTATTAGATGTCACGGCTTGAAGTTGGAGAGAAGGGCATCTCCTATCTTATAAATGCTTACTTTTTTTACTTTTGGAGGTCAATAATTAGCTGTTTATTTTAAATTAGTATATTTTCTTAAGAATTGTTTAGATTGCTTCTGATGGGTAATGATGGCCCCCGTCAATAGTTATTTGTGCTTCTTCTCAATAAATAAGATCATCTTTAGATCCACTTTAAAATTTTGACATACTTTAAAAGAGAATGTGTGAAAGTACCATTTAAAAGTCTCTCTCTCTCTCTCTCTCTCTCTCTCTCTCTCTCTCTCTCTCTCTCTCTCTCTCTCTCTCTCTCTCTCTCATTTTGACAAATTTTAGAAAGATGAAAGTAGTACTTGATGATCTTGTGGTTGGGAATAAATTATTCAATGAAAAGTCTGGCTAGACTAAAAAAGAATGAATATTTCTACCAAATAGAGGATAGAACTAGGTGCAAGCTTATCCTTTAATTAGGGCTACAAGGAAGACCTAGCAAATGATTGCATCAAAGCTTATTGAATATACACGTGGATCTATAGTGGTTAATATGCTCATAAGTATCTAAGGTCCTATTAAAAAGATCCGTTATAGGATATTTGAACCCCAGTAGAATAGGACACTAGATATTTATATATGTTAGAGGAGAAGAATCTTGAAAGTCAAGATGAGAGGTAATGTGACTCCTTCCTTCAAAAAGAATTCCTCCTACAATGATTCACAATTCATCTCCAGTAATATCATGAGTGGTATTACAACGAGGTACGTAATGTTAATTTAAGTCCCTATAGCCTCTAGATTATTATATGTCAGCAGAACATCATAAAAAGGATTGGTTAAACCAATAGTGTTTGAGACCTTGATAAGGATATGGCAGAGAGGGAGCTAGAAAGAATCTTTAAAGTATCCATCCTTATTCTAATATTGATTTTTTGACTGGTGAGTTCCATTATGGTGTGATGGGTGCTCTCTACTAGGGGTGTAAAAGACTTAAGTTGAGTCGAGTAATAGCACTATCGAGATTGGTTCGTTAGTTAGAAAGCCGGCTAGGACTCGAGCTCAAAAGGTGAGCTCGAACTTGAGCTTGCCCGATTGTAAAGAAGCTCAAGCCGGCTCATGAGCCTCGGCAGTTCGAGTGAGTCATCTACTTCCCGCAGCATCCAGGCGAGTCGAGCCTGAGTCTTGCACAAGTAGTCCACACACGAGTCCGCAATCCACACATGTAACCACGTTCCGCTTCAAGCCCAGTGAGTCTGCCTTGCACGGGTCTTCTGCCTCGAGCCACATGCTGTCGCGATTCGAACGGGATATGGGATTTGATTAAAATTTTGAATTTGGCCTTAGGAGGGTATAGGCGGGATTAAACATTTATTATTAATTTTTAATAATATTCACATTTAATTAATAAAATAAAAACTATATTAAAAATATTAATAATTATTTGAGTCGGCTCGTGAGCTCGTGAGTCGAGCCTCATCAAGCTCAAACTCGAGCTCATTTAATAAACGAGCTCAAGTTTGAGCTCAAGTTCAACTTGTGAGCTCAATAAGCTCTGCTCACAAGCTCATAAATGAGTCGAGCTCGAGGCAGCTCACAAGCTGCTCGGAGCTGCTCGGCTCACTAACCCCCCTACTTTCTACTAGTCAACCTTCTTCAAAAGTTGAAAGATTCATGCATGTTGCTCCTCCATCTTATGTATTTGATCCTCCAAGGTTTGGTCTTAGTAACCTACTTTCTTTCCTGATTATGTGTCCACAATTCTTGGATATTGATAGGTTATCATTAAATTATCTTGATCGGGCACGAATCTCGAGGCAAAACCCAACCCGAAAACTTCAAAAATTAAATCCGGGAGCACCCGAACTCCGATTTTAACAAGCTTATAGTCAAATTGAGTGTCTCAGAAATACGAATCCAACGACACCAAATTCGACTCAATTCGAGCCCAAATGAGTCCAAATCAAGGACGCGAAGCTCTGTTGGAAGCTTCATAGCACTGTTTGAGTTACCAAACGGTGTCCGATTTTAACAATCTTATACTTGAATCGAACGGCTCGACGAGACAAATACAAAGAGCCCAATATCACCGAATTCCGACATCATTAAGGTCTTCAAATGTCCAACAAACGGTGCACGATCAAGGGATTCAATATCGGCCGTCCATTCGACCACTCCCTATTTGAACCTGATCTCACACCTATTTACGGGCTATGACACAATAGAAAAACTATAAATAGACCCCTCATTTCTCATAAGAGGGGGACTCCAAGCAAGAAGAGAAGGAAAAGAAGGAAGAAGCTCCTCCTCGACCACCACCGGAACCTCGCCGGACCACCGCCGGAGCCTCGCAGGACCACCGTCGGAGCGTCGCAGGACCACCGCTGGAGCTTCGCCGGATCACCACCTGAGGCCTTCACCTTCGCCTGAGGCCCTCACCTTCGCCAGAGGCCCTCACCTTCACCTTAGGCCCTCACCTTCGCCAAAGGCCCTCACCAACACCTGAGGCCTTCACCTTCACCTGAGGCCCTTACCTTCGCCTGAGGCCCTCACCTTCGTCAGAGGCCCTCACCTTCGCTAGAGGCCCTCACCTTCGCTGGAGGCCCTCACCTTCGCCAGAGGCCCTCACCTTCGCCAAAGGCCCTCACCAACACCTGAGGCCTTCACCTTCACATAGGCCCTCACCTTCGCCAGAGGCCCTCACCTTCGTCAGAGGCCCTCACCTTCGCCAGAGGCCCTCACCTTCGCCAAAGGCCCTCACCTTTACCAAAGGCCATCACCAACACTTGAGGGCTTCACCTTCGCCTGAGGCCCTCACCTTCGTCTGAGGCCCTCACCTTTGCTAGAGGCCCTCACCTTCGCCGGAGGCCCTCACCTTCGCCAGAGGCCCTCACCAACACCTGAGGCCTTCACCTTCACCTGAGGCCCTCACCTTCATCAGAGGCCCTCAACTTTGCCAGAGGCCCTCACCTCTGTCATAGGCCCTCACCTTCACCAGTGGCCCTCACCTTCACGAGAGGCCCTCACCTTCATCAGAGGCCCTCACCTCTACCAAAGGCCCTCACCTTTACCAGAGGCCCTCACCTTTTCCATAGGCCCTCACATTCGTCGGACCACCACTTGAGGCCCTCACCTCTGCCGTACCACCACTTGTGGCCCTCTCCTCCCGACCTCCGTCGCCTACTATGGTCCTTCCGACCTCAATCACCAGACAATGGTCTTTCCAACCTCCATTCTATCGACTATGGTCGTGCTGACAAAACAAATACATCTATTGTAACTCCCACCATGTAATACACTTTATATGATGTACATTTGTGACATCAAGCCATGGCCTTCTCCCTAAGAAGGGTTCATTTGTAATCGACTACAAATACTAGTGGATTCATTCAAACTGGGCCAGGCCCCGTGGTTTTTCCCCCTTTTCAGGGGTTTTCCACGTAAAAACTCTGGTGTCTCTTATGAATGCTACACCCTCTCACTTATCTGATTGTGTGTTGGATCTTCGTACAATGCTAAGACATTAAACTATATATTTCGCTACCGCCGTGAATATTCTAGGACTCAACAGATATATTCTTGATTTATCGAGTGTTGGAATAAGAAAATTCAATGCTACTTATATGGCTCCTACTAGCCATTTAACTAGTGTTGCTAGGATATTGAGATATATTTCTCACATATGGCACCAAAATTTTGTGCGCTTGAAAATTTTTGATGCACATACATAGATGAAAACAAATATTGTGGAAATCATAAAAGAGAAATGAACATTGTGTGTAGCACTATTGAAATAATCTACTATGTACTTGAATTTATGAAAGTTTACTTTTTCATGATAAGATGAGAAGGGGTTAAAATGTTATGAGCACATACTTAGTCTCACGTAATTGTAATTTTTATTGTTGGAGAGTTAGTGTAGGGATGATGATGGCAAGATTATATTGGTTAGGCAACTGTGGTAGGACAAGGATAGTAACACAATAGAAGTCGAATGATAGTGAATGAACTATGATAGTCAAACGACTATAATTAGACATCCATGATGAGTGATAATAGTTAGACGATAATAGTCAGGTGTGATTTTCTAGTGTAGTAGTCGGAAGGAAGTAAAGGCTTTTGGTGATCATCTGCATCGAACATCAGATAATCATTAGAGTTATTTAGGTCTCCAAGCTCTCTCAAAACTCAAGTCTAAGTCATTTTTCATGTGGAGAATAGAGATGTTTGTTTATATTATTTTGAAGTGGAATTTTAATAAATTCAATCAAAATCCTATAATTCTCCATCGGACAAACCATATTAAATTTTTTGATCGTAGAATATTTATCTAGCCTAAAGTGACTTAATAACATTAGAATTGAATGATCGTGGGCTCATTATATTTGTATCGTCGATTCATTCGACTTGAAAATTAGCATGAAAGATTTGGTCTTAGTTGTTTAGCCCTTCAATTAATATCATGGAGTCTCTAATCACACTTTATGTGTTTTATTTAGGCTTCATTTTGTCTCGAATCATACCACTTTCAACGTCGTTGGGATCATGTTGTCAAGAAGTTCTATTCAACTATAAATTTGTTGAAATTGAGCTCAAATGATTTTGAGTTTAACCTTGTGAGTTTACCATACAACTAATACATCGATATTTGTGCCAATCAAGTGAAATTTTTGAAGACGTATCTAGAGCAAATGAAGAACTAAGCTTTTAACAACTCAACCTCTTCCAACATACACATCAAATTATTTTAAATAAGTGTAAGATAAATGTTATGAAGAACCTCATCTTAAGAACCTCAAGTCATGAAAAAGAAAAATTGCTTTAGATAAAGCTTGAAGATTTGACCCAAATTAATGCAGCCAACTATGAAGCTACTTACGGTTCTGCAGATATTTCAGATCTTTTCTATATCCCATGTGGAAAGAAAACCATCCAACCAATGAAAGAGTAGAGGAGATTTAATGCAACCAATTTGCTGTACTTAACCAATGGTAGTTGGGATTTGATAAGATCTCATCTCGAAAGTTGTGATTTAAG
Organism: Dendrobium huoshanense; assembly: GCA_016618105.1. NCBI lineage: Eukaryota > Viridiplantae > Streptophyta > Magnoliopsida > Asparagales > Orchidaceae > Dendrobium > Dendrobium huoshanense. The sequence continues at coordinate 26,393,821 of CM028349.1, forward strand.
GGCCAAATTGTAGCTTTTTTTTCAATGCAAAAGTGGTCCTAAAAGTTGCCAAGTAGAATTCGATCAATTCTTCAAGAAATTGGCAGGTCAAATTCAATTATTCTAGTCCTTCCTATCATTATCAAGCCAAGCATTGATAAGCCCAACTTGTTCAGGAACTCCTGAGCATGTTAGATTAAGATGTATGATGGACTCTATTGGTCCAGTGAGTAGTCCTTTCAAAGAAAGAAAAAAAAAACGTATTTAGTTGAACCAAATCAACCTCTATAGGTTGGAAGACCAGTGGCCCACAAATATATAACAGAGTATCTTCGAAAACATGTGTGTTATTAATATTACGTGTTAGAAAATTTGTATCGACGGAGATGTATTCTCATGTCTTAATTTTTCACGAATATCTTACACACAGAGAGGTAGTTTACGTGAAAAATTCATAAAGAAAAAAAACACGAGGCCTAATCCAGATGAAATGATTCATTATATAAATATATTACTAGAGTCAGGCTTTCCTCTTATTTGAAGATGTGATTGCAATTCTGATGTAACATATTATTGTTTAAAAATATTAAGGATGAATTACATCTTAGAAAAATTTTAAAATGGGAAAGAAAAAAGAAGAAACGTGAGAGGACAATTTTTCTAACATGCCACATCATGCAGTAAATCAATTACATTTTTAGCTCTATTTTATCTAGCTGATCTACCGATGAGATCTTTCAAGATTGCCTCAAAAATCCTCCATTGGAAAGAGACAGCCATGAACAAGAGCTAAGAAGGATGGTTTACTCACCAGACGCAATCAATTATTTTAACCAAAACCATCCAATGATGTTGCTTATTTGACATTTTCATTCCAAGCTGTGCTTAGTTTTGTCTTTACTTAGTCAGTAGGAGACATTCTAAAAACTTATCAAGACAAAAGAAGACATATATGGTCATCCTTAGCAAGTTTTATTGAAATTAAGAAAGCTAAATTAGTTATGTGTTTTGATTATCCAACCAGTATTCCTACCAAAGAAGCAAGTGAATTTCTCTTCCTGCTTTTTGTACAGTTCTAACTACAAACTTGAAGAATAGTTGAAACGTGCAAGAAGAAACCATTTATAAACTTGGTAAGTTTATGAAGAAGGAAATTAACTGGCAAATAAGAGCGAGCAAACAAAGAGATAACGAATGCCATTTTAAATAAATTAGTTCTCATGTAGATAGGCTTTCTGTCGTTTTCAAGCCTATGCGCGAGGCTTTTTCTAAGTAAAATTGTGAAATTTCTTCATTTGTATAGTTGCTTCATGCTTGAACTAAGATATGCTTGCGTCAATGTTGAGTTAAGAGATTCTCATTAATTAATTAACCTATCTTACTAAAACTCTTTAAAAATTCTTATTGATATGGTGGTTTATTTAATTGGGATATGTGTAATTGAGTTTGATCTATAACACTCCTCTACTGATGTCATGCAAGATGGATGAGAGAGTGAGAAGTATTTTATGGGTTTGTACTTTCTTCATTTTTCTATTTGATAGCTACATCGATAAATGAATTGTTGCATTCGAAAACTCAGAGGAGGTGAGCGAGGATTTATCTTGAATGCCTTGAATTTTTTTTTTTTAGAATCGCACACGTAATTAGTTAAGTAGAATAGAAGTGCATGTAAGATTTGTTATGTGGAAAATAAATACAAGAATAAAATATCTATGATGTCTGGCCCAAATATAAATATTCAACATATTACTAAATTCAGTATATGGGTTATTCGATCACCTTTAGTCGGTTGAAGATACTTTGATACAAGATGTCACATTGTTAGTAGTTAGAGAAGGTGATGTCAAGGATAACATAAATTTTTTTAATTATATTTTTTTACCAGAAAATTACTTTATGAAGTAATAAGAAAGATACCCCAAATGAAGCCTAAAATAAACTCACACACACAACATATATAAAAGTTTTAAATCTAAAATTTGAACTCCCAACAAATAGATCAAGATGAGCTGCATTGAGTAAGCAGGATAAATATGTTAAGAAAATCATCCCTACTATTAAGTAAGCACCAAGCCATCAATGCTTCTTGAAAAAGTATAAATGATGATGTCTAGCTTAGAAATATGTGTCAAATTTACATATAGAAGTGCAAAACATAATGCTCATTGAGGAAGTACTAACAATGTCAGCTAATAAGTAGCTTTTAATCTACCAAGAGACGTATGATATAAGGTAATTCAGTAGGCATCAAAGCTTCTTAGAATTAATGAAAGTAACATAGATAAGCTAGAGTTTATCAATAAAGCTTTGGTTGTTACTACTAAAAAGTAATATTTTTCTTCTTTAGATCTTAAAGAGTGTTTAGAGGCAAACATCAAAGAAGGAATAAAATGCTTTCTATGAGAATAAATCCTCACACAAAGGTGATGTGTTATTAATGAATTGATAATAGTAAGCTTATATGAGGAATGATGGTGAAGCTTGATCATCGCTTTTTCATGTGAGAATTTTTTTTTTTTTTTTCATTTTTTAAGAGTTTTGAGAAGAGTATTGTTGAATTTAGAATTTTCTATGAATTATATTAAATTCATACTCTCAAAGCTATGACATTTAATAGATAAAATATGATGAAAATTTGAGGAGAGAGAAAGATAAATAAGTTGAAGGAAATTTGAGCTTAGAGAGAGAAACTCTTAACTATCGAGATATTGTCCGTTTTGGCCTAAGAGCCTCACAGTTTTATCCTATTAGTATAACTTCCCAGTAGGTCACCCATCCTAGAATTACTCTGGGTTGAGCATACTTAATTATGAAGTTTCTTAAGAAAATTTCATCCATTACACCAAAAGGCACCTCGATGTTTAAGAGTTGGCTTTCTTTTACTTAAGGGGTTTTACAATCTCCCTCACTTAAGTAATTGATGTCTTTGTCAACATCTGTATCCCAGAATCATCCACCAGGCAGATAGGACTCTAGAGGTAACCCCTACAAATTCAAGTCGTGACTCCCGCCATGTAGCACTTTGTCCCATATAAGATTCAAGAGGTGGCTCCCATGGCGTAGCACTTTATCTTGTATGGCACTTAGCTCCCATCTTCCGACTGGTGTATAGCTCTGATACCATTTGTAACATATCAAACTCTTAATATCGAGATATTGTCTACTTTGGCATAAGTGCCTCATAGTTTTCTATTTGTGTAACTTCCTAGTAGGGCACCCATTCCAGAATTGCTCTAAGATGAGCACGCTGCGGAGTTTCCTACAAAAATTTCAGTCATTACATCAAAAGGCGCCTCAATGTTTAAGAGTTGGCTTTCTTTTATTTAAGGAGTCTTACAATACAATAACCCAAATATTTTCTTAAAATGGCTCATTAAATGTGTATTTATAAGATTTTATAAGCTATATAATCATGATTGTACAAAACTAAGAAAATTTTACATCTCCTCTCTCTATTGTGGGCTCCGAAAATTCGGCCCCGGCCTTCCTGCCACGCTGATTTGTTTTTTTCTTTGGCAAGGGAGTTTTAACGGATTAAGTTCTGGGGTAAATTTTGGAAGGCAAATGGGTTTGTAGATAAGACACTGCCCAGAGATTTCGCCCTCATTTTGTGAGGACTTTATGATCTGAGTTCTGGTTTTCTATAAGCCAAAGCCCCTATAGTTAATTACCTCTCTCGAACATGAGAGAGAACTTTCGATTAAGGCTAGTCGTCAATCAGATACATAGAGAATACGTGTTATATGGCATATAGTAGCAGCATGGGTTTGAATTTGAAAGGTTTGGATATTTGGAAATTTTTACATTTAAAATAGAAATTGCACTATCTTGCACTTAAAGTGGATGGTGGGGGAATGGATGATAGACCCGATCAAGATCACATGGTTCCGTCGTCCCGGGCCATCATGGTCCCTGGTCTACATAGTCAGAGGAGATAGTCGACCCAACTTTATAGAATGATCCTTGTCGGCAGCCATGGGTTGCTTCGTCCAAGGGGACCTTGTAGACCTGGGGGGAATATTTGCCTAGCTAAGGGGATAAATTTGAATCCACCTTAGCTAACAGAGGGTTTTGTGCCCTATCAATCATATCCTATTGATTCATATCTCAAGGATTTGATGCCATTAAAGAGCGTATTGGCTCTGGCCATAACCGATATTTTGTGGTGCCATTTGGCGGCAAAACTATTCGGTTCAGAGGACCCCGGGTCATAACCATTTATCCTGCGGTGTCATTTGGAGACAAAATTGTCGGTTAGAGGACACGTACCACGTCCTTACTGGCAAGAGATTGTTTGAGAATGCATCATAGTGATATTTTCGACCAGGCATTTAGCTCTTTATGAGCTGAAGTAATTTTCAAATTTGACCACCTATACAAACTGTAGCAGAGGGTAAATAAATTTTGTTTTAAGTGATTTGATGGATTATTTCAATTTTAAATATTTTGAGTTTAGGAATTTTTTGACTTTCGAACGTTTGAATGGCATTGGAAATCATTTGTGAACCCCTCTGATTGAGATTTATAACAACACGGCCATCATCAATGTATTTGGGGCCATTTTCATTTAAAGCTTAAACCTTGTCAACCCTATCAACTCATTGATAGGGGATCGGGTTTCATAGGTTTTATGTCTTTATTAGTGAATTTTCTTGATTATAGGACTTGAAGTCCTAATATGAATGTATTAAAATAAATACACTGATTTCCATAACCGTGTAATTGTTTGAAGGTTCGAACCCTGCCGACTCCTATTGATCTGTATAGAAGGATTATGTTCGAATCTAAATTCACTTGTTGACCCGCGCAGCATCCCTAGACGTCACGTGTATACCAGTAACACGCTCGTCGGGGCCCATGCGAGTGTTTAAGGGCATTTTATAATTGAACCCTATCAACTCATTTTATCTACTTAGAAGGATCGGGTTCAAATTTAATAACCCACGCAGCATTCATATACGTCACGTGTATACCAATAATATACTCACCGGGACCCATGCGGGTTTTGATTGTATTTTCCCTTTAGCGTACCTATGTGTATACAAATTATGGTGCATGTGCAGGGATATTTTGGAATGTTTTAGCTATGCAAATAATTGCTCTTTGAATACACAACATTTCATTTGAGAGATTATACACGTCTTCAGTCTGCTAGTATGAGTGTTGTGGATCTGGTGGCGATATGGTCTTAATGTTATGAGGCATCTAATCATCTTGATGTTGACTCCCCTTTTCTCATTTACCAGGGAGGTCCTTGAAATCTATGGTCACTGCCTTGAAAGGGACTCCTTTGAAGATCTTCAGTGTATTAAACTTGATATTTTTTATATTTGTGGATGCCAGGATTAGTTCCTTCCTGTGTACATGACAAAAAAGAAATTTTGGGACATCATAAAGTTTAGTTTGAATTTGCTCAAAAATCTCTTCCCTTCTGTCAGGGGGTGTCCTTTTTCATACATCGGGTTTCCCTTGTACCCGACGTGCTTGTTGATCTTAATCACCGTTGTCGTAGGTGATATATGTACTTATGCCCACAGTGTTTCATTGTATCTACGATATATCCACTGTTGTTATCCACAAGTGGCATATGTTTGTTTGTAGGGACCCATTGTATCCACTACGACTTCCTAGAGATATTCATAGAAGACCCACTATTCCTACATCATATCCACCTTTCACCAATCTCAAGTGATTTGAGGATTGTACTTGCTTGTAGGGACCGACTTTCCACTATCAAAGGAGTAGTATTGCCTTCTTTCAATCAATGGACATTTGTAGAGATTGTCATAGGAGTTCACTACATTCTTTGTTTGTGTGCATTGAGGTCTTGTAGTGTGACTGTTTGTACTTCGATATTGGTTACGAGGATGTTGCAATATTCTTCCTGCAAGAGCTCGTGGGTGTTTTCATTTGTTGTATCTTAGTCACATTCATTTGTAAGGGTTAATGTGAATGCCACACATTACCCCTCGTGTGTGCTAAGCTTAATATCTTCATTCATTCACATCCCAATTGAGATGATTGCTACAAGTTAATCCATGCCAAAGCTTGTAACCAACTCATGTGTGTGTCCCTTATTCATTCGAGCTTGAATATGAAAATCTTAAGTCACGCTTGCTTAAAGTTCAGCTCAAGTTTAAGTTTCAGCTTGTTTCATTTAGATTCAGATATTTCATTAACCATTTGAACTAGCACTTGTGTCATTTACAAGCTTGAGTTTCATCAAGTTCACAAGCTCGAGTATAGATCCCCTACTATCCAACTCAAGTATTCGCTTGAGTTTGAATTGTTCAAGTCATTAATGTTCGAGTCCAGAGCATAAGTTTAAGTTCTTTGTCTAAATCAAATGCAAGACTAAGTCCCTTCTTGTTCATGAAGGTTCAGGTTTTTTATCGTTCATCTTGAGTTTGAACCCATCTTACGCTTAACATACAAGTTCACTTGCAAATTGATTGATTTTGACGGCAAGATCTTCATCATTTGATTCAAGTTTAGGACTTCTATAAGTCTGTTTGTTGTTTTTAAAGTGTAAATGCTTGTTCAAGCTCAGATCAAGTCCAAATTGAAGTCTTTATTTGATGTTCTAATCTTGTTCAAGTCCCCTGTAGTCCTTTTGAGTTCAATTGCATGTTCACTTTTTGTTCAAAGTCTTCTGGAGTCTTAAGTAGGTTCATTTTCATGTTCAAATTAATTTGGATTTGACTTCAGTTTGATTTTATTTCATTTGAGTTTTGACCTTTAGAAATCATTTGAGTTTTGTTCATATTCAAGTTCATAAGCCCACTATTCTTTCTCATTTGAGTCCCAAATCAGGTCCGAGTGTAGTAATGTTTCACCCAAAATTTTGGCAGCCTCCCAGCGTCTCCCCCGTTTAGGGGAAAATCCGAGAGACTGGGCCATCCCACCACGCTACTCGAGCGTGTATGGTAGGTGTTGGGGGACACCGGGCCATACATTTTTTCATCCCACCATGCTACTCGAGCGTGTGTGAGGTCTTTGAAAGGTATCCGTACGAGAGCACAAGTGAATCTCCCCACCACGCTACAAGAGCATGTATAGGGCTTACCCACTTTATCGTATGTGTCGCACCGGGTTCCCTTCTACCGTGCTACGATAGCATGTATAGGTGGTTCCTCGGTCTGCTACAAACGTCGAAAATGGGATTTTAGGCGATTACCCTCCTCGTCGTAGGCACCGCACTGAGTTTCCTCCCACCGTACTACGAGAGCACGTATAAGGGGTTTGTCGGATTGTTGTACACTACAAGAACGAGAATCTGAGCTTAATGTGATTACCTGCCTCGTTGTAGGCGTCACACCGGGTTTCCTCCCACCATGCTACGAGAGCGCGTATATGGGGTTCCCCGATCCGTCGCAAACATCGAAAATAGGAACCTGGGTTGAGAAGGTTATACCTTTGAGGACCGATAGTGGATGCTCGCAGGTCGAGGCAAAGGAGAGGCGAGCATTTTTACATATATGCATATTTAATTAAATTAACATTAGTTAATTATAATTAATAATTATTAGATTTAATTAATTATAATTAGTAATATTAATGATAATTAATAAAAAATGAAATAATTAATTATGAATAAATTTAATTAATCATAATTAATTAAAAATCATTTTTTATTAATTTATAATTAAAATTATTAAATTATAATTAAATAAATTAATTACAATTAATAAAAATTAATATAAATAATTATAAAATACTTTTATATTTTTATTTTTTTAATTTTTTTTGCTCCTCGGTTCAGCTAATTTACAGGATTTGGCCGAACAAGCGCGTGACAAGGGAGAAAGTTACCTTCACCACCAGCGAGCTCCTGTTGTTATTCCAGATCAAAATGCATGACTTCTCATCCGAACAGGAAGGGAGAGTCTTTAAATGAGCGAAGTAGAGTGGAGACCAAGGAGCACAAGAAGCGTCGAGCTCCCGTTGTTCTTCCCGATCGGATAGGAAGGAAGAGCGTCTGAGGAGCAAAGTCGAATGGCAAGGGAGCTCAGCTTGGGGACGAATGGGAGGAGGCAGGGTATAGGTGAGTTTGGCTTTGGGTTAGAGAGGACACTACAAGAAAACACGGTTTTACCGGCGGACATTATCCGTCGGTACAACATAAAATACGACGGAAATCCTTGGTTTCCTACGGATTTCCGACGGAATTTCGTACGCCGGTTTGGTATGCGTCGAAAAATGTCTTCTGACGTATATAAGATGCTGAAAACCTTTCTGGTACACTCTCTGACGCATTATCGGTGCAAAAAGTGTTAGCTAAAATGCCATTTTTAACAGATTATTTCGGCGTTATATACATCGATATTTACGACATATATATCTGACGAAAAGACTGGCGGATAAGATGCTGTAAGGTTCGTCGTAACTAAAGGTACGACTTGTTTCCAGTTCCCTGTAGTCGCCAAAAACTCTGGCGGATAAAACGTCGTACGATGCGTCGTAATTAAAGCTACGACTTTGTTCCGGCGCACATTCCGCCGGTATTTCCGGCGGAATTAAAACGCCGGCATCATTACACCAATTCGTTGTATCGTCGTTTCAGGTGTATTTCCGACGCCAAATCCGCCAGAAATCTGTAGCAATAACAAAAAAAATTGCCTTCACAGCCAACAATCGGATTTTCACACCTGCAAACATATACAAATACATATAATAACAGTTCCATAACATAGATCTACACATCACAGATCTCAAGAACTTCAACATATACTTAAAAACATAAATATCCATTAAAACATAATGTTCAATAGCATCAACCAACTAATATTAAAAACATCACAGATTGTTCAATAACACAGATTCAAAAACATAAATAAGTTCATATGACTAAACTAAACTACTCTGAATCCGTCGACTCATCCTCAGTTGGAGCTACCTCTTTTTCACTCAACTGCTCCCTCATTTTGTGCATTTCATCTAACAACTGATTGTGTTGCTCCTGCATCTGCATTTGAACCAGTACTTGCAACTGAACTTGTTAATCAGCTTGAGATTTCCTTACTTGTTCTAGCTCTACTTGAAGGGTAGTTATTTGTTGAGTATGTAAGGACTCATGTGAACTGGTTGCGAAGCTGGATTCAGTAGAAGAGGTCATCCCCTCGTATGCCTGAACTTGCGAACCTAAACCATAAACTCTATCATGTTGCATTCCTCCAACTGCTTGCGACCAGATGCGGTACTCAGAATACTCCACAGAGCCGCTAGAAGAGCCCTCACCTGATGCGGCATGACTCTCTCGAAGTCGTGTATACTCCTCTTGTGAAAGTAGAATATAAATATATATAATTAAACTAAAAATAGAAATTATTAACCACATATACTTACAATGGCTTTTCTTGCTTGCCATCAATTCATTGTTGATCCTCTTGCCGCTTATGAGTGTGACTATACAATTTCACAAGAGTTGATTATCTACCCAGCATCTCTTTCTGTAAGAGAATTCTATTAATATTTGTATTAAAAAAAATTAAAAACTTTTAAATTCATTACCAAACGTCACCTGTGCTCAGTATGTGGAACGGAGCCACCAGTATGAAGGGAACTACCCAAGCCCCCAACATCAGAAGCTCTGTTCTGTCAATTTTGATCCCTCCTCCTGCTATACTATGTGCTGCCCCAAGCAGTGTTCAACTCAGCCCATATAGTCTCTCCAATCACAATGGTTGCTCACGAGACTTTATAATGTCTGTGAACATGTCGCGCATCCGAGTGGACCCACGCTTCTCAAAATTTTTTTTAATTTTGTCATTGTGCTGGGACAACCAACAAAAATATTTATGTATTTAAATACATACAATATAGAATATATATGTTTGTTAGCTTAAGTAAAAAAGAATAAATCATTTAATTAGACATAACATAAAAAATAATACCCAAAAATACCTCAAACTCTCTAAACCACATTTCCCGAACTTCTTTCGGGACTTACAATAGAAGTAATTTCCTTTTCTTCCAAGACATGTAAGGAGCGTCAAACCTGCTCTGTATGATGTCCCGTATTTTATGTGTCTGTTGTTTTGATGGGTAGAACCTATAAAAATAAGGTTATATGAGATAAATATATAATATAAAATAAATATATTTGTTAGCTTAAATAAAAGAGTGTACGTACGTGTCACCCTCATGTGCTATCAACATTCGACCATCTGTCTCCTGCTCTGGTGATGCTGGTGTCGAAGGTCCAGCTATAGCAGGCTGAGGGGGTTGTGGGGGGATAGTATGGTGGATATGGATAAGTTGGAGGGGCACCAACATAAGTTGGGGGTGCGTAGTATGGATAGAAAGGAGTACTCTGCGTGGAAACTGGTGAAGGAAATCAGGGGTCTGCTAAGTAGAACTACGGGCTACTAGCTTCAATAGTGGGTAAAAGCTGAGTGGTAGGCTGAGACTGTGTAGCAGGCTGAGACTGTGTAGCAGGCGGAGACAAAGTGGTCCCCTCAGTACGCACTATCCTGTGTGCTCTAGGTGTAGTGATCTTCTTGGTGTGCCTTTTAAAAATATTTGTTATCAATCCTCTGCTAGGCTCTTCGCCTGAAGCCATCTGCACAGAAAAAAATAATAAATATTAAAAACATGAGTTATAATAAAAATATATTATAAAATAACGCAGCATTAACAATAAAATAAAATACAGTGCAGTAACAATAAAATAAATACAATGAAGTAACAAAAAAATTTAATTTACCTTATATTAACTCATCATTTGTTGATTCACTTTCATATGATGATATATTTTCAGCACTATTAGATTCATCATTACTCTCCTCTATGGTTAAATCTACCTCCTCTAACTGCAACTCACTCTCATTCATTCGGATTTGGTCATCAACATTTATTGGAAGATTTTTAAAATTTGATATAATTAAACTCTTCTTGATGTGCTGATGGTATTGAAGTGATTTTCTCAATTACTCCCCTTGGTTTGTTCTTCATAACTACCAGCCAATCCTGTTTGCCTCGTATTATGCTTGGATGACTAGTAATAATGAATGGGTCAAACTTTGTATATCTCCTACCCCGTTTTACTTCTGTTATACCGTAAATTGGATGTACTCTTATGCCTTTATTTTATACTGGATTAGATCATTCACAATTAAAGAGATGCACAATATTCCTGTGACCAGGATATTCCACCTCTAATATTTCTTGTAATACCCTATAGTATTCAGAATCATCCCCTGTATAGGTGTTCCCTCTTACACATACGCCAGAATTTTATGTCTTCCTACCTTCACACCAATTTTTTGTTTAGAATTTATAAGTATTGATCAAAAATATTTGATAACATTTAACTAATCTGTTTGGTCCCCAAGCTAACTCAAATAGCCCTTGATACTGCTAATCACTATCTTTAGTGTGTACCTTTAAATGAACAAGATGTTCTTATTATTAATATTAATTGCATGCAGTACTAAAAAATTAAGACTAATTATTCAAAATATATCGTATTTTTAAACCAAGTAGTGAATTCTTTCTCCACTATCTTCTGGACTTCTCCTTCTACTGATGTACTTAAACCATCAATGAACCTCTTACAAACTTTTAAGTTTAGAACAAAGTTTATAAAAATAATAAAAAAATGAATAAATTAACTCATACTTACTTGAGATACGGCTCAACTTCATCACAGTTAAGAAAGATATATAATGTGATAACTGTCATCTCCTTATCAGTCAAATAGCGCATGGTGCTAGTGCCTACATGTTCACCACTTTCACCGAATACAAATATATTAGAGGATTTACCAATATTTTGAGGTGTTGTACTTTCACCTGATTGAGACATTGTTTCAAAGTAATACGAGCAAAATTGAGTTGTCTTGTATGTTAAATATGCTTCATAGATAGAGCCTTCGAGTCTTGTTTTATTCTTAGCAGTCTTCTTAAGTTTATTTAAATATCTCTCAAAAGGATACATCCACCGATACTGAACAGGCCCACCGACCATAACCTCATATGGTAAATGTACTAGTAGATGCTCCATAGAGTCAAAAAAATCCTAGAGGAAATATTTTCTCAAGTTAATATAGAATGAAAGAAATTTGCTGCTCCATAAGAATCAAGCTCTCTACATTTAGTTTAGAAGAGCATAAATCTTTGAAGAATACACTTAGCTCAATCAAGGGCTTTAAAATTTGATCTAGCAGATAACTAAAAGCAGTTGGTAGTAGACATTGCATGAAGATGTAACAATCATGACTTTTCAATTCGAATAATCTCCCTGATCTTATGTCAACACACCTGCTTAGATTGGAAGAATATTCATTAGGTACTTGTAGGGTCTTCACCCATCACAAATTGTTCATTTTTGCTCTAAAGTTAAGGTGAATGGAGCTTTTGGTTTAAAAAAATTTTCACCTCCACCATCTTTCAATTCTAATGCTTTCCTCATACAAATCTCCTTTAAGTCCGTCATTGCTTTTATATTATATTTTAATTTATCTTTGATGTCCATAACTGTATTGAAAATATTATCAAAAATATTTTTTTTATATGCATAACATCCAAATTATGTCTAATCAGGTTTATTTTCCAATATGGCAATGACCAAAAAAATATTTTTCTTGGTCCAATTATGGTTGACATCATATCCTGACAATCTAAACTCAGCTAATGTTGGAGAATACATTATGGTGGGCATAAACTTGACTCTTTCAAAAATTTCTTCACTAAATCTTGGAGGAGGTTAAAACATCACCATTTTATTTTTAATAAGGCATCTTTATTTCGCCTGAAAGGATGATTTGGAGGTAAAAATATGCGATGACAATCGAACCAAGTGTTCTTCCTACCATACTTTAAAGTGAATGATTTTGTATGTTTCATACAATATGGATAAGCTAACTTGTCCTAAGTGTTCCAACCTGAGAGCATAGCATATGCAGGAAAGTCAATAATTATCCAAAGTAATGCTGCTCTCAGTATGAAGTTGTATTTGGTGAAGATATCATATGTACTTACTCCCTCTTCCCATAATAACTTAAATCATCAATTAATGGTTGTAAGAATACATCAATCTTCACTTTTGGATTATGTGGCCCTTAAATGATAAGTGTCAGAAACATATAAGGAGTAGTCGTACACAACTCTGAAGGAAGATTGTAAGGAGTGATTATCACGGGCCAAGATGAGTAAAGTATAGCAGACTGACTGAATGGAGTAAAACCATCTGTGCATAAACCTAATCTTATATTTATTGGTTCTGCCGTGAATGTGGGATGTGTATGATCAAATTGTCTCCAAGTCTCTACTTATGATGGATGTGTAATAACACCTTCTTGCAGAATGTGATCATTATGTAATATCATATGTGTAGTAGATCTCATGAATGTATATAATCATTGTAGTCTAGGAATTATTTGTAAGTAGAACATTCTACTAATAGACACATCCTTCTGCTTCCTTCTATTTACATATTTTGGTTTAAAACTTGGTGCATTGTAATGACAGCATGCAATCTCTAAAAAAATCTTCTTTAAAGTATAACATGCATTGATTGACACAATAATCTATCTTTGTGTATATCAAACCAAGTTTGGAAACTAACTTCTTTGTTCGATGTAGATCTGTATGAATTAAATTATCTGTCGGATTGGTTTTCTTAAGAAGCCAAATGAATTGATTAAAATATTCACGAGATTATATTATACCGTGATGCTTAACATCTTCATAGCAACAGATAACTCTGAGTGAGTGGTGTACCTTTTCTAGATTAATTGCTGGGCAGCATGCAATAAATCATAAAATTTATGTGCCTCCTTATTCGGTAACTCTTATATATTTTATTTAAATTATATTCCAGTTGCATCATGAACTAATTCTTCAAGATTTGGTAGGATATTTTTAGCCTCAGCTACATTAGTACTTGTAGAAGAACCATATTGAGAATCAAAATGTGGCTCTTACTCGCCATGAGAAGTTTAATACCAATTCGTGGCATGAATCCTCTGCGATACAGATCAAAAGTTACATCATCTGGTTTTAGGTGCACTAGATTTTTATGTTTAGAACATAGACATCGAAACATTCCATCTGATATGAAGCTGGGTAATTGTTTCGCTTGCTGAATGAAAATGTTCATCCCATTAATGAATTCATATGTTAATGTTTTTCGTCCTTGCGCCAATTGGTTGCACATCCAACTTCTTTGATTTTTAATATCCATAACCTACATATAAGAGCGGATAAGTAATAGATTATAATAATTTATGTGACATTCATATATTAACTATCTCTTCTCTCTACCTCTCTCTCTCTCCCTTCTTCGATCTCATTCCATCTCTCAATTTCTTAATCTTATAATCTCGTCGTATAGACCTAGTGAGAGGCACTTGAAGGTAAACATGAATTATGGATGTCAACTTTAGAATATAAAGATTTTCGCTTGAGTAGATCTAAAACTGAATATATGGAGATATTAACAGTAGAATTAAATTTATGTGTCGTCTCCCTCAAACTTAAGGGAAAACCTTTAGACTCTAAGGTTGACCTCCATAATTCAAGTTTACCTTCAACTCCATCTCTAATCTTATCAACAAGAAGAATATCATCAGCATAAAACATACACCAACGTATATCCTTTTGTAAATGTCTAGGGAGCGAGAACATCTATGACTAAAGTAAAAAGATATGGACTTAAGGCTTATCCTTGATGTAATCCAATCGAAATAAAAAATTATTTTGTCAAACCACCTTGTGTTTTTAACACAAGTAATAGCTTCTGCATACATATTTTTAATGATTTGAATATAAGTGTTATTAACTCTTTTTTTTATTTTTTATTTTTTTGCAAGAACTCTCAATAGCACTCCTATTAGAACTTTATCATATGCTTTATCTAAATCAACAAAAATCATATATAGATCCTCCTTATTCTCTCTATATTTTTTCATCAAACCTCTCAATAAATGTATGGCTTCCATAATAGACCTACCCGGCCAGCATGAATCCAAATTGATTTTGAAAAATTTATCAACAAAAAAAAAAACATCTTATATGGGCATCCTCTAGCAAATGTCTAATAAGAAATAACATGAATAAAAAAATCTTACAATCAACGAAATCGGGAGGTGGCGGAAACTCACGGTCGAATTTTGTGAAACCGGCCTCCTTTCGCCAGCGACGAAGGCGGTGATCGTCGGCAACGTCCCGTGAAAGTTTACAAAGCTCGGCGATGGCGATCTAGAGTGGGCAACGCTGGGGCGATGAGAGAGAGACCGGAGATGCGAGAGAAAGGACGGAATGAAATGAGCAGCCATACGAGTCGTGTTCGAAAATAGGGCTTTCGCTGACTGAATTTCCGGCGTACGTGACGCCGGAAAGTTTTTCGACGTTTGTTTCGTTGGTAAAAAGTTGTTGAGTTTTAAATAGCCGACGTATTATCTGCCGGTACAGGCGCCGAACTAAATCCATTGTAAAGTCCGCCAGTAATAATGAAATGCTGCTAGTTTCCGACATGATCACCGGCGCATCGTCCGTCGATTAGTTTCCAATGCAGGTTGCATCGGTAATAACTTCATTACTATTCCTTCGCATGATGCGCCGGTACAAACGCCGTTGGTACCGACGCAAAAGATTCCGCTAGAACATCCGACGGTATTCGCACGTTTTCCTGTAGTGGGAGTCTCTCTCTCTCTCTCTCTCTCTCTCTCTCTCTCTCTCTCTCTCTCTCTCTCTCTCTCTCTCTCTCTCTCTCTCTCTCTGTGGGCCGGCCGAGAGGAGCGTCGGAGGAGGCGCGTGAGATGGAGAAGGTTGCCGTCACAGTGAGCTAGCTCTGATTGTTGCTTCCGATCGTAATGATGTCACTTCCGATCCTATTGGAAGAGAGAGTCGGGAAGAGAGTGAGGGATCGGAGAGAATGAGAGCTGGAACCGAACGAGGCCGAAGGCCTCATTTCCTTCGGCTATTTAACGATGTGAATGCGTCGTGTAGGCGACATGGGAGACGCGATCTTGGCGTGCCAGCGACGTGGATCATGCATAGGTCGTGGGATGGTAGAGGGCAGGTAAGATTTGATTTTGATTTTTTTTTTTTTTTTCTTTCACAGGTCAACACCTATTAAGGGAAATTACTTTGTAGTCATCATTATATGAATTTTTAAATTAATCATTCAATATATATCAGTTATAATGATATTTACTAGAAAAGTGCCGGAGATAAAGGTAATATGCTGAATATACCAGACATTACACTTCCAAATAATTACATTATTTCAATTTTTTGGGCAACTTCTACGCCCTCTTGCTCCATCTATGTTGGGTGTATATTTGGAAGGTCCGCTCCTAGACCTCCTCTGAAGTTGTAGTTCTTCTTCTTGTATGTTATCAACCTCATCTAGTACAGAGCCTACATGTTATTGTGGTTGATGGAAGAGTAAATCTTGTTGGGTTGCTGATTATGGAAAGCATAAGGAGCCATCCAGCTTGGGATATTCATGTCATACGCAGGTCGTGTCATATATAAAGTTGTACTTATCCCGTCAGTGCCACCCAATTGTTCATCAAAAATATTAAATGCTTGTCTTACAGCAATCGATGAATCTTTCCCCATAACTATTATGGCCTTCCTTCTGCGGTGATATAGGGCCTCATGTGTTCAATTGACCCAACATACATGAAGTGTCTCAAAAGATTTACCCACGCATGTGCTCTTGTTGATATTTTGATATATATGAGGCTGGAGCATGTGATATAGATCTCCTAGGAACATGTTGTCTCTGCTGACTTCTTTGTTCACCTTGTGCCTGTAAGTCATCCTAATCAGGGGCATCTAGATCATTGTAGTCTATATATACTGACTCATCCACTTGTCTAACCAGCACGTCAATCTCATAATTCCCTTATTGCATCGAGGTGGCATGCTCGCCATGGTCACCAACAAATCTTCTTACGAGACCCTTGGCATATAAGAAGAATTTAGCCTGTAAATTAAAACATGAATGGATATGTAATCCACAAATAAGCATTCTCATATTTTAAATTATTCAACATATGTGCACATATTACATGTAACCCCAAAATTTAATTTGGAAGAATTATTCTTTTATCTTTTAATATGCAATAACTAGAACTATTTAATTTTTTTATCAATAAAAACACCATTGAAAATAAAATTATAGACCAAAACATCAATATATACATCTGTATTCATTTTTTACAAAAAAAAAATTATAAATTACTCATGGTCTATATAATTATATCATAAATATTCTTTCTTGAGTATAAAAGAATAATTAAAATAACGAAAACTTGAACTTGAAGAATCTTAGTCAATCTGACATTTCGGCTCCTTTATCTTGACCTAAAATAATTTAACCATGTATAATGTGCTCAAGAGCCCAGCAAGTAACTAAATATTACAACTAAACTTAAAGCACGACAAAGGAAAATATGTATGTTAGTAGTTAAAATCATAATAGTGGCATTAATATGATCATGAATCAGTAGGAAAATAGTTAAACATATGCAGTAGCAGTAAAGTCTATAACCAATAAAGCAAAGTGGAACTGAAGATATTAAACCAATACAAAGGAGAAATTACCAAATCAAAGAAAGTGTCGAACCATTAAAGCAATGATCATATCATTATTATCAATCAATAAATAAATTATATGAAGTGGTAAAACAAAAGCATTGATAAAGATTGTCGAAATTATATCAATGTAGTATAATTATACAAGAGTGTATACATACTATCCATATATTCAATATCAGTATCAAACCAGTGTATTACATACTTAGTATGCCACATGCTTAGTATCAGTACAGTGAATCAGTAGTGTCAAACAATATTGGTGTTTATCGATAACAGTAACAGTCCAGTAGAAGTAGTAAAATATATAGTAATAGTAAATTCATACAGTAATAGAAACAATATATTAATAACATTCATTTTAGTAGTCACACTAAATAAGTAAGAAGTTTTATCTTAATTGATCATTTTTAGGTATAGTATCAGTATTAGTAAACTGTTGGCTTGGTAAATAGAATCATCGCACTTTTGCCCGTCAACACAGTACGTAATCATCTCCTTATAACTCCCAATCACTATTATGTGAATTGATAGAGGATAACACCAAACCATAATATTTAAAAGAAATTTTATCAACCCACCATCATGTACAAATCAATCAGTCTCCAACCAACGTCAGTGAATAACCAGTATTTACTTATTTTCCTCTCTCCTCTATTTTCTCTCTAATCCTCATTTTTGTTTCTTTCTTTAAGCAAATGAATCGAATAAAAGGGTTTAAAGAAATTTTTATTAACAAAATAATAAAATAATATTCATATAACTATATAATTTAATTAATTTTTAGTATAAAATATATATAAATCTTTATTGGGCTTCAAAAACTATAAAAAAATATTCATAAAATAGCTCAATTTATTTAAAATATTTTGGTGAAAACTTATTTATAAAATGGATATCTGACAGTCCTAAAAATCTCACTTATACTTACAGATGTCAATTGTTTAAGGATTTGGACCAATTTTCTCAAATGCTTCAATAGATATGATTTTCTTTTGGGGTTGGTGCAGGCATGAAGGGTGGGGTTATAGTAGGTGGGATGTTTTTGGATCTTCAAAGTCATACTGTATGAGTCTTCGCTTTACACAACTCTCCTTGGCCTATTGGTTGAGAGCTTAGGCTTCCAACTAAGAGGTCCAAGGTTTGAGTCCATGTGTATGCGTTGTGTGTGTGAATTTGCCTTAAATGGCCTAAATGTCCCAAAAAAAAAAAAGTCTTCTCTTTCCTTGCACTATAAGTTTTAACAATGTTTGTTTCTTATGGCACTGCAGTCAAACGCCAATTTTAATTGAAACGTGCTGCTTTGACGATTATGTTTATTTCATATGGCTTTTTTTAGTCTTATATTATTATATTTCAAATGTTAAATTTACAAAGATAATTAACACGATTATGAGTGAATTGAGCAAATATAAAATATAAGGTTAATTGATAGTATTATACAAGCTTTGATAATATTGCACTATTAGAATTAGTTCAAAATTAAATTTAAGGAAATATTTTGCTAATTAAGAGGATCAAGTATTATTGGAATTTGATCATTACATTATGACATTATATTATGCTATATATATTGCACTATATGAAATAATATCTTATTTTGATATAATTAAAACAGAATTAATTTGCATTAATCAATAAATTCAATTTTTTAATAATTTGTATTATAAGAAGTGTGTTTAATTGTACAATCAGCATCATTATCCTCCCTTAAACAATAATTTAAGTTCCCTTAATTAGCTTAATTTAAATTTAGAAGTATTCATATTGTATGATATATATTATATATACTTTATATTTCTTAAATTAATCTATTTAAGCAGATGAAATAATGAGACGGTCTAATACAATTCAATTTAAACTGATTGTATTGTACGATTATATTTAGACTATACAATCAATTAGAAGTTTTTTTAATAAAAATTAGAGTTTATTTTCTTTAAGCACTTGGTATATAAGCTAGTATTTAATCTTAAACATGGAAGAGATATCATTTCATTGGAAACTAAGGCTTTGTTTGAGACGGCTTTCTTACTGCTTCTTAAAACAATTTTCTAGGATAAAAATTAAAATTTCTATGGTAGAAAGCTGTTCTAAGAAACAATAAGAAATACGTCCCAAATGATACCTAAGTGATCCAGAGAAAGAGATTTTAGTGAGAGAAATTGAGGGATTGGCTATCATCATCATTTATACACCTTATATTTATCATGAATAAAGATGTGGCAATTTTCTGAGAGCCGGGGCTTCGCATTTAAAAGAGATCAAATGGATCTCAAGAGCACTTCTAAACTTGATGTAACTAATATGAGAAAAATCAAGGGATAATTATTAATCTCATATAAGATAGTGATGGACACTTCAAATATGCATATTTTTCTTTGAGTGCTTGTATTCATGGATTCAAAAGTATATGCCTCCGGGGGAAGCATTGATGAAAATTTCTGAACTACATGATATGGAGGAACTTTCCTTATGACAATGGTGCAAAACATTAATACTTAGATTTATCCTATGGCATTTATAATTTTTTACTCAAAAAATAATGAGCCATTGACTTATTTTATGGCCAAGTTGAGGGAGTTAATTGACATAGTGGAGAATTTAGTATTTGTCTCTGATAGACACAATAGTATTCTCAATGCTTTGTCAACTATTTTTTTTCAGGCACACTATAAAACATGCAATCATCATATAAAATAGAATATCACAAAAAAGTTCAAAATTAATAGTTCCCATGAGGAGTGTCGCTTGGTTTTTAAGACCTATAAATTAAAAAGTTGAGTTCTTAGACACTTAGACAAAATATCTGTTAAAACCCTAAATATGACATGTTATCTTGAAGAATAAAGTTAGCTTTGAGTGATACTTTCTTTATTAAAATTTATATAACTTGATGACAACCAATACTTCTAAGTTAGGTCCTTATTGGTGACTACATTGTTAAAGTTTTTAAGGTATACCTTACAAAAAATGATTCTTTCATAAATATAAAATTTTAACAAACTCAAAACTACTTTAGCAAGGGAAATCAAAGAAGTATTAGAAAAACACCTAGATAAGGCTCAAATTATGATCATCTACCCCATTAATCAATTTGAATTGTATATATGTCCATGATGGTGATCTTAGTGATAACATTAATTTGTTGGAGATGACACGTACTTGTTAAAAGTTTGATGTTATATGAGTCTTTCATGTGAATGTGTATTGACAGTAACTCTGACCAATATGTTATTTATTATTTCTTATGTTTAAAGTTATATACATATAAAGCATTATTATCTCCATACGCTAAAAAGTATATATATTCGATCAAAAAAGAAATTATATTGCAAGTTCTAAATGAAATAAATATAGTTAATTTTAATAAAAATGATTAATATTTAATTAGAGATCAAAGAATGTTGAAATATGGAAAATTAAATATTATTTATATCTTAAGTTTAAATAAACTTACTCATACTATCACATCAAACAAATTTATAAAAAAATATATATATATTTAAATTTAACTAATGAGCTCGCAAATTGCGGCTTCCTTAATGGAGCCATTATTATAAACGCGCAAAAATAATTTTCCGAAACAATTTAACGGTCCATCCACGTGGCTGATGTGAGAGCCAATACCGAAGGCGATCTCTGATAGCTAAGCTATGGCCCACCACTCTCCACCATCCACGTGCTCGGCCCTGGCCCCACCCTCTCCTATGCAAATCAATTCAAGTTGTTGCGTTGGCAAATAATAAGAGTATAAGACAGCAACAACATTCAATTTGTTCTGTACATAAAGGGATTGTTATATTATGCTGTAAAAAGAATTATTCTTTTATTTGGAATAATTATTTTATTATTTTAAAAATTAGCTTTTTGATAAAATAATTTTTTGTTCAAAAAATGTTTATACAAAAATATTAATTTAGGCTTCGTTTGGGACTGTTTTTTCATTGCTTTTCAAAACGGAGTTTTAGTACAAAAATAAAAAAATTTGTACTAAAACTCCGTTTTAGAAAGTAATAAAAAAGCCGTCCCAAACGAAGCCTTAAAAATGGTAAGAAAATTGTACTAAATGAAACCTATAATTAAGACTTCATATGGGATGACTTACTTACTGCTTTCTAAAGCAGCTTTTTAGGTAAAAAATTTAAGAAATTTTTATACTAAAAAGCTGTTTGAGAAAACAGTAAGAAAATCGTCTCAAACAAAGCATATGTAATGGTTATTTTTTTATTTTTTTTTTTATTTTAGTAAGAGAGAGAATAACATATATATTAGCGTGGTCAATTGCTCAGCTTCAATAAAAAAGGTAAAATGAGATTTTAATTTAACAAGAAATGTTTTTATTATTGTATAATTGAATTTTAAATAAATAGAAAATATTATACCGTAAACTTTTTATACATATTACATGTTTGGATAGAAAAATAAATCATTAAGATTGAAACATAGATGATAAAAACTTTTATTATAAATTTGATCTTATTATTTTACTTTTTATTTTCTTCTTTAGAACAATTATTCATTTAGCTAATATTATTATTGATTTTGTTATTGTTGTTATAAGTATTATTATTATCTAATTATTTAAAATTATTAATATAATTCTTATTACTATTAATTAGTATTATTATTATCATTATTATTTATTTAAAATTTTACAAACAACAACAAAAGCAAGCCTTTTCTATAACTATTTCGAATCGGCTAGATAAATCATTTTTCTTCATTATGTCCTATCAAGAATTTAATTCTCATTTAAATCTAATAAAACAATATCATTTCTAATAATTTCTAACCAAGTCTTTTTAAGTCTATATCTATCTTTCTTAATATAGATCATATCTAATAGATCTGCTCTCCTAAACAGGTCATCAAAGGCTGACATTTTATATGACCAAACTATCTAAGATGACTATCTATAATCTTATCGACCAATGGAGCTACTCCAACCTTTAAAGCATATACTCGTTTTCCAATAAGTCTTTAAGTGTAAAGCCAGTCATCCATCTGAGCTTCCTCATCTTTGCAACACTTAACTTATTTAAAAATTTACTCACCTTCAAAAAAAAAAAAAAAATGTTAGTTCCACCCTTAAATTGATGATCAATTAAATTTAAACAAAAATGAATAATTTAATTGGAATGAAAAGATGCCAAATTAACAAAAAAAAACAAATTTAAATAGGTGTTAGGTATGGTTGGCTTTGCTGCCACCCACGCGTCCTGTATGATTGGCAGCCAGTCAATAATTTTTGTAAAGTGTATTTTCATTGACAGGTTTTGTTTCAAGCTTTGGTTGTTTGCATTCCTTTTGTCGTGTGATCAAAGGCATTTAGATTTGTTCCCATTGTACACACACAATGTCGCATAACATTATCAAATCATCAAAGTCTAAGGTTTCATTTGGAACGGTTTTTTTACTACTTTTTAAAATAACTTTTTTATTAAAAAATAAAATTTTTGTACTTTTTTTATACTAAAAAATTGCTTTAAGAAACAGTAAAAAAACCGTCCTAAATGAAGCATAAGTCAAAGCAAGCATGATCATCCATATCTCAAATTATAAATCCCTCATAAGGTCGACCTAAAATCAGTCTCTTAATAACTTACCCAAACTTTACTATCCTTTAGTAAATGTTAGCTACCCTTGAATCTCCATCTTCGAGAAGTGCCTTTCAAGCCCCAAATCACTTTCTTAGAATCCCCTACATGCCCTCACAATAAATAAAAATAATTATCATCAAAGTCCACCTCAAATAATAAGGTCATATATATTGCATCAGTTGGTTTTATAATCAAATTGGGATCTTAGCAATGTATTACTATGATATTTTTTTTTTCTTTTGAGGGATGTGGGGGAAGGGGTCTTCATCCTATAATAGGCCTATTAATTTGGGAGTCTTAATTAACCACTCTTTAGAGAAAATAATTTTTATTAATATTAACAAAATATTTTAATGCGTCAATTCTGGATCAAAAAATTTTAAGCGGAAGGATAGAATATGACTAGTTTAAAATCATATAAGCATAACTGATATTTATAAGAGTTTCTTTGTTAATAATTAATCCAACTTGTGAATTATGTATAAACACAAATATAACTTATAAATGTTGAACAAATCATCCTTTATTTCTCAATTAGAGAAAAGGAGCACCAATGTGAATTAGCATTATTCTAAGATTCCAAAGGTTACTATCATCTTTTTGAGGAATTTGGTATGAACACACACATCACATATATATATAAACTTCGAACTCAAAAGCTCTTAGTAACTAAAGCTTCCAACTAATAGATTTTCAGAACACTTGTACTAATTTACTTTACTGATTTAAAAAATAAATAATTCATTGAATTCAAAAAGTATCCCCCTATCCCGATTTCGAATCCCCTCTACTATGACCTCGCCTTTTCAATAACAAAGCAAATGTGGGTCCGATGCAGGTAGGTGGCCTTGCTAGGTTTCAAATACTCCCTTTGAAGAGACAGCGGGTAGATACCCGTCAAAAAAAATAATCAAAAAGTATTCAACGTGGCATCATTTCAAATTAGACTTTACATGCATGCAATGACAAAACAGATTTGCAGCAACGGTATTCAAAGGTCGGCGATGGATTTTTTTTTTTTTTTTTTTTTTTTTTTTTTTTTTTTTTTTTTTAATTTTGGGGTAAAGGTCGGCGATGGATGACTTAAGCCCAATAATCACAGCACTGCATCCTTTTTAGGAAAGCGAGAGTTGGCCCTAACACATCAATATAATAATATTTTGCAGAGTCATATCATCTCTTTTGATGGTGAAGGAATTTAAGCTGCGAATGCATTATTGCAGCTAAATAATAAAAAAATAAACGGTTAGCAACACGAGAAGAGCAATCTTAGTAACGGCTACTAAGGTCGGTGGAGGATTGGACAGAGCAAGTGATCCACATTTTGTCACATGCACGCTTTGTTTGGACGTCAAATTATTACAAATAGTGACTTGATAAGAATGCATGGGATGGCTAAATGGCTTATTTGAAAGATTTATGTGTGTTGTGTTCAAATATGGTTCTTTGGTTGTACGTGGAGATATTATTTCTTTGCTTTTTGTTTTTTAGTGTGATGTGCTTCTGAATATTAGGATTGATTTTTCTGTGCAAATGTCAGATGACGTCCAGATATCAAACATAATGCACCATATCACCCATGTGCTCTGTTTCGCTGACATGACACATTCTAATTGGTCTTCTGACTGCGTTTTGCATTCGATCTCCGTATATAATAATTTCTCGAATATTAGAGGACAAGCTTGGATGGGATAGCTTTCTTGTTGTTTCTTAAAAAGAACTTTTTAGTACAAAAATTTTAACTTTGGTACTAAAAAATTGCTTTAAGAAGCCGAAAGAAAGTAGTCCCAAACTAAATCATAGAAAGACTATTTTAAGCTAAAATTTGCAATAAAAAAAGAATATTATGATGCGTACATTTTATATTCATAAAATCACATGATAAATCGATGACTCGTGATTTTATGTGGCCTTTTTTTTCGCTATGTTTATGTATGTGATTGTCAAAAAAAAATTTCTAATATCTAATAATTTAGATATATGCATTTTTTATTAAAAATTTTTAAAATATATTTATTTTAATTATAGTTGTTGTTGTCGTCTAAGACATCTAATATTTGCATTTTTTCTGTTTAATATAAAATATATAAAAATATATTTTTGGGAGAATTTTTTTCTAAAAAAAGAAATGAAATGATGAGAATAAGAAACTTAAAAAAAAAAATTCATAAAATAATAAAAGAGAAAAGGAGATTGCTGAGTATATCAAGTCTATATATATATATATATATATATATATATATATATATATATATATATATATATATATATATATATATATATATATATATATATATATATATATATAATTGCATGAAATAGAAAATTACAATTTGGAAAGAGAAAAAAAATATCATGCCAATGCAAGTGTGCTTTAGCAAATCAATTGTTTGAGAGGGGGCTTAGAGCAAAAATCTATTTGATTCACATTTGGCTTCTTTGATAAATATTATTGCTGCTGTGTTGTGCTGTGAAATCACTGTAAATGTATAAGAGATTGACACGTTGCTCTACTAAGGCATTGCATAATTGTTTGGAGGTCTTTACAAACATAAAATTGCTTCACATATATTGTTGGATAAAATAAAATATAATATTCAATTGCTTAAGGACCTATTTGAGATAACTTTTTGACTGATTTATTTTTCAAACAATAATTATAATTTTGTTTAGCTACGATTTTCTTAATGATTTTTAATTGCTTTTCAGATATTTATATAATGAAAAACTACTTTCTACTACAATAATAATGAAATTACATTTTTCATTAAAACCTACAATGAACTTTATAAAATTATGCAGTTGTTCTGAACAAACGGCAAATTTCATTAAAAAAGAAAACACATTTGTTTTTTTTTTTTTAATTACTTACTTACCTTAATTTATATAAAATCATTAACACGTACGGATCGATCATCGAGTCCAACAAGTTAGGAATCCATGAAGTGTATTTTTTTTTTTATGAAATAAATAAAATAATAAATATAGAATTAATGACTATTTTAATATTTGAATGCTAAAATTTATTTATTTATTTATTTTTAAAAGATAAATTTCATAATGACAATGATGATTCTTCTCATAAAAACAGAAGCATTTTTTTTTTTTTAGCATTGTAGATAGTATGGATGATTATAAGGCTTTGAGCCTTTCATCCTATTTTAGATGGCATATATTTCAATCTTTTAGCCTATTTTAAATATAAATATAACTTGAATCAGTTGAATGATCATGGAACCCAAAAATCAACAAATCTTGATAATAATGATTGAGCACATAAATTAAGGCTCAATCATTAAATAGATCCTATTATAATCCTTAGATTGCAATATGTGTGCCTCTTATTCCTCTTCTATCTATCTAGCTCCTCTTTGAGACTTTTTTTTTTTTTTTTGGTAAATAGTTATGATTTACCACTTTGAAAATTTTTAAGAAGCCTATATATATTGCCACACTTTATATATTATTAAGGAATAAAATTCAAAGTAGCTTCTCTATTTTTCTACTTGGCATCAAAGATGTTTGATTTCCTTCTTCCAACATTTGTTCTTTTTTTTTCTTGGCGGTATTCTTCCTTCTTTTCAATGAACGTCAGAATACGGGAGAACCTCAGGAACTACAAGTCTCATATTATTTGAAAGGCCTAAACTATCTTAAGTGACCCCCTTTTAGAAAGAAATTAAAAGATTCATCACCTTTTAGATCCTCCTCTATATGCCAAGGATCCAAAGTTTGTATTTTGGGATTAAATGAATTCCAAGATCATTACATGGTTGTGAAATATCATAATGCATGAAATTAGTAGGTCATTTATGTTTCTCTTTATTGGAAAAATTTTTAAGACACCACCAAACAAATGTACTTAAAAATGAAGGATGTTATCCTAATTTATAATATCTAAATAAAGATTTCAACAACTAAGTTAAATAAGATCTCTATTATTGGGTACTTTAATGCAATTAGGGTTTTTTCACTTGAACTGAATCATTAACCTAGATCTCAATATGACATATAATAATGCGAAAATTCTTCAATAATTTGTAGAAAAAGAGTTTTTGAGTTCATTGCAGCACTCAATAATCATTTCACATAAGGCGGTTTTTTTTTTTTTTTTCTTTTGAGTTCATTTCAGTAGAAAAATCATCCAGATCATACTCTCTAGCTCAAAATAGTATACTTTAACTCTTACCTTTTAGGTGTTGTACATATTTTTTCTCATATATGAAACCTAGATTCAAAAGTCACATACCACATGATTAACTGTACTATCTTTTTTTCAAAAGTATAAATCTTACCCAATAATAAAAAAATTAAAGTTGTGAATGGTTTTCTAATAGTTATTACATGTCAAGAAAATATTTCAATTTTTTTATATTTACTAACAATAATGTATTGTATGTTTCTCCTCTTGAAATAAAATATTCTATCAATTCATAATACAATAGAGAACACAACTAAAATATAACTTTTTTCACAAATCATTGTGTATGTTAGGACCTCACTATGAACAAACTAGAAAAAAATATTCTTTATATTTTCATGAAAATCACTTGTTATATTCCCTTATTCCCACCCTCAATATAAAAGCTATTTGGTAATATCATCATAAACTATGACATCCTTCTTTTGAGAATGTGTATTAGGCTTTGTTTGAGATAGCTTTTTTAGTGCTTCTTAAAGCAGCTTTTTAGTACAAATTTTTTAATTTTTGTACTAAAAAGTTGTTTTAAAAAGCAGGAAGAAAACCGTCCCAAACAAAGCCTAATACACATTCTCATTTGTATCTCATCCACTAGTACTCTTATCTTTTCAAAAAAAATTCTTCGACCCATAAAATCTTCTTCATTATTACCATCTCTAATTATATCACAAAATCATAAGCTCTATTTAAGAAACTAAATAGAAACTTCGAAATAAGAATTGGAAGGATATCATAAGAGAAAAGATGAATGCTCCAAAAAAAAATCACACTTACAAGATCATTGAACTACCAAAATAAAAGAAAAAGGTAGGATGTAAATAGATCTTCTCTGTATATGTAGAGAAAAGGAAGCCTAGAATGGATTAAAGCAATATTATTTTCCAAATGATATACTCAATTCAATGGAATTAACTACTAAGAAATTTTTTCTCCTACAATAAAAATTAATATAATACACATCTTAATTTCTATTGCAATTAATCGTGGATGATCTATGTGGCAATATGATATAAAGAATGCTTTCATATATGAGGATGTTGAAATAGAAGTCCATATAGATCCACCACTTGAATTTGATAGTTCTTTTACAAAGAATTTTTGTCCAAATTAAAAAAATGCTATATATGGCCTTAAACCATAGTTTTAAAAAAACTTTTGAGGCGGATGCCTCGAGGCGCGCCCCGAATTGAGGCACGGCGTGGGCGCACTCAAGCCTCGACTGTTCAAAAGGAACTTGACGCTTTTTTATTGAGGCATACGCCTCAAGGTGTAACGCATCGAGTCGGTTCAAGACGCTGCCTCAATTCATTTAATGTAAGAAGGAAAACAAGTGATGCATGTTAGTATTAAAACCTAATAGTTTTCTCTAGATATCACTATAGCCAAGAATACAACAATAAATAATATAACCATAACAACTAAGCCAACTAAAAATTTACAAAATATTAAATAATGTAAGATGTTGCAATAGCACTCTACATTCAACGTGGTCTTAGAGAAATTTTCCCCTATAAACCAACACAACTACCATTATTTGAGCAAGATAGGATAAACTTCAATTGATCATGAAAGCTTAATCACTGAAGTAAAAGAAAACAAAGTAACAAGGTGTTGACCTCTGGACACAAAAAAATCAACACAAATCTATGAGTGAGAAAATTCTCAAACCTTGTACCCATCGAAAGCCTCCACGAATCCTGCAGATTTTTCGCTGAAATTCCCCAAATCCCCGCAAGAAATCCTACAAACCTCATATCAATGCCGGCTCTGTCAAAATCCCGGATATCTTGCTAATTACCTCGATAAGAGCCTCCATCTCATTGTCAAAACGAGACCCGCCATAGCCTTTATTCTTCTTCCGCTCTCCACATTCGAAATCACGGATACCCCACGACACCTCCAGCTACTCTTCCACACGCAGAACACCCGTCGTCCTCTCTACCTTGCAAAATACACAAAAGTTGTAATGATATTATTGGAGCATTTGATCAAATCAATTCCTGAATAAGAATATATGACACTCATATCATTCATGAAACAAATGTTGGGATATCGATACAATTTACAAGGGTTTAGTTGCAAGAAAATACAGCAATTCTCTCAAGAGAAAAGGGCCAATGTGTAATGAATATGATGACTCAACATGTATATGATGCATGCGATGCATTGCCTATAATCCAAGGCAATGAACTGTAATGGATGCAGGCCCTTACAAGCAATGATAAAAGATTGGAATCACACATAATAGTATTGCTCATTGCAATGCTAGGAGGTATTGCAATGAATATAATTCTTCTACAATCAATATTAACTTGCAAGCAAATACAATGGGACTGCGAGCAGGAATCAACATGAAAACTTATAGGTCCATTATACATGTTACAGATCATTCTCAAAAGCGATAAAAAACTTGTCTTCAAATATGGGTTTGCAAGATAATATACCGAACTCTTACAAATACAAATCACTTGTAAGGGGTAATGCGATTCCATACAAGTGTGTGATTTGGAGTAATTGCAATGACTGCAAGGACATGACTGCAATAATGAGCAACACTTATATGCAAGCAGGCAGGTGTAAATCCTCAAGTGATGAAAGTCCAAAGGCATATGTAGTTCAATTGCAAGCAAATATCAATAAGCGACATGAGCGGAGGTATGCAATGCAACATGTAATGAATGTAAATATCGATTAACGGTTCACCTACAAGAAAAAATCAAGAACTAATTGCATACACAGTAGTTCACACAAAGGTAGTGACACCCAACATCAATCAAACATACGGCAAATGCACAAGTTCCCTAAAAATATGATTAAAAGAACTATTATGCATAAAAAAAATTACCTACGAGTGGAAGGAGAGATTCGTAGTGCAAATGCCACTGTTCATCAGAAGATTATATATAGATAACAGTGAAATACACTCAGGATATAACAACTCGTTAGCCGATATCTATGAAGAGATTAGCGATTAACGTAGCTCAATCAATGGTTGATAGCAACATGCAAACATGCAGAAATATGCTTGCAAATAAAGTACGGAGATACAAAATAAAAGTACGACGTCCTTACAACTGGTATCAATTAATTTGCAAACAAGTATATCGTGCTCCTGTAAGGAATGACGATCGACATACGATGAATATGAAAGACTCCTTTCAGATACTGATGAAAGGGTATGATGAGTCTTGTAAATGCAGATATACACCCAAGATACTATCTATAAGTAAAATGCAAAGGAGTTCTAGTAAATACAAACACTAGTAGATAGCATGGGAAAATACTACATGACTACAACAAATGTGAACACCTACAAGCTGCTCTACCACATATTCAATGTGTATTCCACAAGCAAAATATAAGGGGACTACGGATCAAGCACGAGTTTCTACAAGCTACTGTGAAAGACCTATCAAATATCCCAAAAATGTCCCCGTACATGTACTATAATATATATACACATAGATATATATAAGAGGATGTATCATACACCCATATGGACCCCGGCTAGCGTGTTATAGGTACACACGTGACGTCTATGGATACTACGCGGGTCAATAAATGAATCACAGTTCGAGTCTGATCCTTCTATATGGATAAATAGGAGTCGACACGATTTGAATTATCAAACAAATATACAATCAAGGCGTCGACTGGAATATCTATTTTATACGTTTATACAAGGCCTTCAAAACCTTTAATAAAGAAAATTCACTAACAAAAGCATAAAGCCTACGAAACTCGATCCTCTGTCGATAGCTCGACAAAGTTGACAAGGTTCAATCCACAAATGAAAGTAGCCCCATACATCCTGATGATGGTCGTTTTGAATGTAGATCTCAACCGGTGGGGTCCATTCCAATATTAAAAATATACCACAAATTTCTCAAATGCCCGTTAAAATCCAAAACTCCAGAAATCCCAAAATCCAAATTTTTAAAATTGAAATTCTACCATCAAAATACTTAAAAGCAAAATTCATCCACCCTCTGCAACAGTTTGTCAATGTGAATAAATATGAAAATAACTTGAGCTCATAAAGAGCTAATGTCTGGTCGATAATATCACTAGGATTCATTTTCAAACCATCTCCAGCCAATAAGAATGTAGTACGTGTCCTTTAACCAGTGGTTTTGCCGTCAAATCACACTGCAGGATAAACGGTTATGACTCAGGGCCCTCTGAACATAGTGGTTTTGCCACCAAATAGTACCACTAAATTATTATTATGTCTAAAGCCAACACGTTCCTTAATGACATCAAATCTTTGATATATGAATCAAAAGGATATAATTAATAGGGCACAAAGCACTCTGTTAGCTAAGGTGGATTCAAATTTATCCCTTTAGACAAACACTCCCCCCAGGTCTATAAGGTACCCTTGGACGAAGCAACTCATGGCTATCAACAAGGATCTTGTTGTCAGGTTGGGTCAACTATCTCATTTGACTAAGTAGACTAGGGACCACGTGACCCGGGACAATGGAACCATGAGATCTTATTCGGGTCCATCATTCATTCCCTCGCCATCCGCTTTAAGTGCAAGATGGTAAAATTTCAATTTTAAATATCAAATCTCCAAATCTCAAACTCATGTTGCTACTATATGCAAGATAACACGTGTCTTTACATATCTGATTGACGACTAGCCTTAATCGAAAGTTCTTTCTCATGATCGGGAGGGCTAATTAAAGATAGGGGCTTGCACCTATATGAAACCAGAACTCAAATCATAAATCCTCGCAAAATGAGGGTGAAATCTCTGGTAGTGTCTTATCTACAAATCCATCCGCCTTCTCAAAATTTACCATGGAACTTAATCTGTTAAAACTCCCCTGAAATGCAACGGGGAGGCCGGGGCCAAATTTTTGGAGCCCACATAAGGAACCACAATCTAATCCCTATAGTTAATCAATAAAGCATATAAATTTCATTTGAGCAAACGGTTGAATGAAAAATGCAAAACCAATACGTACACATGGAAGAGATGTGTTGAGGGGCTGCTGCATATTGAAACGAAGAAACTGATATTTCATACAAGAAAATTTCTCTGAGCCAGACTCGTGATTTTCAAAACTAATAAGAAATACGTCTAAAATTGAATCAGTTCCAATAAAGCAAAATAAATAAAATTTTATGTATCAATAAATTAAATATGCAAATCACACTTCTTGAAATCAAAATTAGAGTAAAAATATTGAATAATGTGAGAACCTATAAAGAGAAAAAAAGACCTACAAAACATAGAAGCATGAAATTTAACATAATTAATAACCTCCAAAGAAATATTAGATCATAGGGTATTAGGCAAAACATTTATAGATATCAGTCTCATTATATAAATTAATAAATAACGAAGAATAAAATCTTATTTCCTTGATTGCTTACCTGCATCACATTCAATTGAACAATACCTTCTTACAATGAAAAGAAAGGAAACAGCACATAACTGCAAATAAAGCTACTTGAAATGAGCAATAAGAAATGAGAAGAAATCAGAAATGAATGATTACATGAAAAACTAGAACCTTAAGCAAAGATAAATCGAAAAAGAAACTTTACAACCCTAGAAAAGTTGGAGGACAATCATGCATTTTCTAGTTTGAGGACAAAACATGCAAGCGGCACATTATAAGAAAATCTAAGTTTGTAGTTGAAATTAGCACAGAGAACTTTTCAGAAGTAGCAACATATTATTAGGTGCTGGAATAACATAATTTGAAAGCTTAAAAGTTGATAACTATCATAGAATGTATACAAATGGTGGCATAATTGCAATAAAACAGAATTAACAATCAGTTGTAATCCATGAAGAAGTTTAAATGCATTAAATTTCATTATTGAAAGAAAAAACCGAAATTCTGATTCTCTGAAAAGATATATCTAACTCACAGCGAAAACAAAAGCTTGTAATGTGCTAGAATAGGTAATGCCAGAGCAATGAGTATTCATGAGGTAACCAAGTATTCTCATCCCAATCAAGTGATGTATTGTTAATACTCTTTTTCGAACTCTCTAGTGAAATTAATGTAATTATAAAAGAATATTGTGATAGAAAGAGTCTCCATTGCTGTGGAAACCATTAATCCATGTAAAAGCTCTCGGATGTTGGCATCCATATTATTAGGTGTAACATTTTTCCTACATGAGAGAAAATACTAAAAACTTTGGTAGAAGGTATGGCTAAATTCAAATAAAAGTTTCAGCAATGCAAGACAAATGCTTCCACGAGTTAAAGTAGATATAAGCAGCTTAGGCCGATACTTTCTATCCTAAAACTGAATAAAATAGCAGAGCTCTTGATTTCAGTCTAAGAACAATTGATAATATAACTGAGTGCATCAATGTAGCCCTCTCAACATAGCTGCTGCAAGATTTTCTGCTTTTTCCTTATACAGGATAAAATTAAAGGCACCAATAGCCTCACCTAGAAAGATCTAATATTTACCAATTACGTCAAGTACCTTTGAATTATCTAGCTTCACCATTCGCTTCCCGGGTTGGCCAGCAGCAGCTGTATTAAAAAAAAAACTTTAAGAATTTTTTTAATCAAATCAAATAGCTAATGTCTACCGCATAACAATGCAATGTATTTGAATGAAATGACTTCAGAAGTTAAAAAAATTGTGGATCCAAAGTACATGTACCAGACTTGTATTAATTCTGGTCGCAGTTAAAAATGGAAACAAATAAAGTTTATTATGTTAGCCAAAAGTTAAAGCATAGGCACATGTAGAACATACATCACGTATGAAAAATGCAATTAACTTACCTAATGCAAGCTGGTCTTTATGTTGGCCCTAAGCTTTTTTTCCTCCACATCTAATCCATGGGGAGACACTACACACCAGATAGAGATCTTATATTAAAACCCATTTGGACAGCCTATCTCTAGTTCTTCCTCTAATATAGGCTTTGGTGATTCTTAATAAACCACTCACTTATCCCCATGCTTACTAGTACCGCTTGTTTCTTTATCTTTTTATATTTGTATAGAAGTATGCCGGGCCCAGGAGTAATGAAAGGACAAGCATAACAAAGATTTGCTCTTTTTTCATCTCCTTGAAGGCCTAATATGAACATATAAAATGAATATCCCGGTTGGCACTATAACCGTATATTTATTTGATGATTCGAGCCAAGTCAACTCCTATCAATTCACATAAAAGGATCTGGCTTGAACTTAAGTTCATTTCTTGACCCACGCAGCATCCTTAAAAGTCACGTATGTACATACAACACACTCGTTGAGGCCTATGCGGAATGTATTTACAGCATATAGATTGGGGCTATTATAGAAGCATCGCTTTATGTCCGCTTGTTCAAGTCTTGCAAATCAGGTGGCATATCCACAAGACTGAGATTACTTGATATAATGAATCGAATCACTAAGTAACCCGATGGGTATGATTCACTATTTCACAAACTATATGTCTTCATAAGCCCAAGTAAACATCATCAATTATCTATGGTTTTCCCTTCAAAGAAATCATAATGTATTCTAGTAGCATGATTTGAAATGTCTTCTTATCTAGAAGCTTTATATGCAGCATAAGGTGATGAAAACCTAGTTGAAGCTTCCCTGATTTATATATAGTTGTAGAGCTAGAAATTTAATGATTGTTAAATTTATTATTAAAAAGAAATCATGTCATTTTCAGGATTTTATGTTAAGTTCAAAATACAATAACCAAATTTTAACATGATCTTAATAAATGCCATGAAACATGGATATTCTTTGTTGAATGTGTATGGTGTCAATAGTTCTACTAGTGTCCCGTATAATGATGATAGCATAATTTCAAGCAACATACGTGCTGTCCTCATTTTGACAATTGCACAACACTATAGGAAAATTGCGTATTTTCGGTGGATTTTCCGACGAAAAATTCAGAAGTTTCCGGCGGATTTCGAAATTTTATGACGGATTTTCAGTGAAAACATTTTTCGACAGTAAATCGAGAGTCGAAAAAATTTTCCATTGAACAAAATCCGCCGGAAAAGAATCCCAGCAGAATTATTCTCCAGAAAAGTGTTCTGGCGGCTGTCCGACGGAAAAAGTCCGTCGGAATTACAAAAAAAATGATTTTAAAACTTAATTTAGCCGCCTGCCCGCAAGCCCAGGCCACCTCTATCCAACAGAGCACTCGCACGCGAGACCCGTAGGCC
The DNA here is from genome assembly GCA_016618105.1 of Dendrobium huoshanense. Taxonomy (NCBI): domain Eukaryota; kingdom Viridiplantae; phylum Streptophyta; class Magnoliopsida; order Asparagales; family Orchidaceae; genus Dendrobium; species Dendrobium huoshanense. The sequence continues at coordinate 26,429,325 of CM028349.1, forward strand.
CTCCCACACCGCACACAGCACCAAGCGGGCCGCGCCCGTAGCCATCCCGCCCTGCTCGCGCTCCCCCCCCCCCCCCCCCCTCTCCCCTCCGTGCCGCATGTGCCCGAGGTCCTCTGCATGCCTACCGACCATCACACCATTTATGAAAATGTTTTAAAATTACTGTATTTTTATATTTATATTAAAATTGATAGAATATAATAATTAATTACTAATTAATTTCTTTATTATTTTAGTTTAATAATATTTAATTTAATTTAACAAAATAAATAATTTTAAAATTTTCTAATAATCAATTTCCATAAATAAGTTATTTAATCAATAATTAATTAAACTTTAATAAAAATTAATAATTTATTTAAGGTATTAAATTAATACTTAAGTAAACTAAGTTATTAAATTAATAATTAATTAAAATAAATTGTTAAATTAATAATAAATTAAAATAAACTACACAATTATTAATTAATTAAATTATAAATATGTGATTTTTTCAAAAATTATTAAAATCGGCTGGAAAATCAGTCAAAAAATCTGTCGGAAATAAATCCACCGGAAGGTCTACCGAAAAATCTATCTAAAAATTAGTCGGAAATATTTCAACATAATACGTCAGAAATCCACTAGAAAATTTGTTAGAAAATAGTCCGCCGGAAATTTTGCCTGTAATAGACGATTTTTCTGTAGTGCAATCACACGATAATACCCAGTATATATGTCTTCAAACAATTTATGAGTAATAGCACAAGATTAAAATTGGACATGACATATAATGTCAAATCCGTTCACTTAGGGGAAACTACATTACCTATATCTTCAGGAATTGTAGATCAAAAATTCGTAAATTTCAGGAATATAGGAAATGTTTAGCATAAATCAAATGTCATGTGTCATCATTAAGTTTATCAATTTTTGATCTAATCATTCATCATTGAAATTATTATTCCCCGGACTTTATTATTATATAGTTTTTAGATCCTTAACTTTCCAATAATCTTCAAACTCCACAAGATAATGTATGAAAAGATATTATGACGAGTTTCGTATTTAAAATGAATTTTATAGTCTTTTGGAAGGGAAACATTTTTCATTTATTATTCATTTTTTTATTTGCCGACCCCACGTAGTGGGATAAAAGCTTGATGTTGTTGTTGTTGTTGTTGTATTCATTTTTTTATTTATTTTAAAATCAATTATGTAGGGGAGTTTTTCGTCAGTTTCCCCGACATCCCCTCCCAGCAAGGGAAGGTTGGGAGGCACTTGCCTTTGATTCTTTCGAACGGATCTCAAATCGACGATACGAGGTCTTCGATTTGAAATCACCCCAACCGAATCTAAGATCGACAACGCAAGGTCTTTGATTTGAAACCATCCCGGATGGATCTAAGATCAACGGTGAAAGGTCTTCGATTTACACATTCCTTGCTAGATTTAAGATCAATAGCTCAGGTTGTCGACACCTGTTTAAAATCCTTGTTCTCTTTTATTATCTCAATTTTTTTAAATTATATATTAGATATAAACAGAGAGAGCATACGAAAGCATGTCAGTCCGGACGAGGTAGGGCACGGGAGGTGTAGGTAGTCGAACGTACTAGCTTGAGTTCCTTCTTGCAAGACGTAAGATTGGAACAAGCGTTTTTTTAGCTAGGGTTTTTCCTCTGCTAAGGTTTTGCTCCTTTTTGCGATTCTCTGGCCGCCACCGCCTCCCCTGCGGGGAGGATCTCCTCCGGGATGTCCTCCACCTCCTCGCCCCCGCTTAACCTACCCTCTTCTTCTTCTTTGCCTCTCTCTGGAGATTGGAAGAACCTTTTCGCTGTGCAGCCTCTGGTATCGAATGAGTTTACCTCTTTGATAAGCCACTTCTCCACTGAAAACGCAACCGCTCATTTCACTCCGACACAGTTCAACGCTGGTTCGACTGAGTGGGCTCTCTCTTTAGTCGGCTATTTGATCGGTAGACGGCCATACTATGAAGCTCTTCTCGCTACGATCAAAAAAACTTGGAGTCTGAAAGGCTCCCTCTCCTTACTCACTCTCGATGAAGGCTTCTTCCTCCTCAAGTTCAACAACCATGAAGTCTATGACATGGCATGGTCGGGAGGCCATGGTTCTTCTTTGGCAAACCCTTTATTCTTCAAAAGTGGACTCCGGAGTTTGTCTCTGTTCGCGAAGAGTTCCCATCTATTCCACTCTGGATTGAGATAAAAAATTTTCCGCTTTCATGTTGGACACCTGAAGGTATTTCGCGGATTGCGAGTTGTGTGGGGATCCCTTTAGCTGTTGATGCTCTCACTGCGGCTAAAACAAGGCTGACATTCGCCAGGGTTTGCGTTCAGGTATGTAGTTCATCCCCTTTGCCGGATGTTATCTACTATACCGTCGAGAACAAAAACTTCCCCCTTCATGTGCAGTATGACTGGAAGCCCTCTCATTGCACTTTCTGCAATTCTATCATGCATGCACCGAATTCTTGCCCCAAGAACCCAAATCCCAAAACTTCTGAGCCTTCTACTAATCGCGGTAGAAGCTCCAGTCGCAAGCCTAGGAATATCCCAACTCGACTTACCATTCCCAAACCTCCACCTTTTTCTGGCCAACCAACCAGCTCAACCTCCACTCCTTACAATTCCTCCTACAAAAGAACCCCCTTCCAAGGCTGTTGCAGCTACCACCCTGTTACCCAACCTCAACTCCCCCTCTGAGGATTTCAACCACTCTCATCAGCCCATTACCACCAACAATCCAACATCTTCAACCCAGACCACCATACCTGTCTCTACTAAAAACAAATTTGATGCCCTTTCCAACCAAGACTCTCATCCCGATAATTCAAATCTGCTGCCTGTTTCTCTTTCTTCTGAGAACGGCCTTAGGGACAAACCTCCTGACACTTACATTGCGTCCAAGGCTTCCTCATCCAGCAGCCAACCTAATGTGTCCAAAGCCACAAGAGCAAAATCGGCCAAAAAGGCCACCACCCCCACGTCCAAATCCCAATGACCAGGCTCCCTCTCTTGGCGTCCTGTAATACCCGTGGGTTTAATAGCCCTGAAAAAGCTATCTGCTGCAAAAAATTTGTTAAAAAATTCAATCTTGATTTGATTTTTCTCTTGGAAACTAGAATCACCAACCATTCCCCACACAATCTCTGGTTCAACATTTCCCATTCTGTTTTCAACACTGAAGGCTCTTATAACAATTTTGACTATGCTTCTCCGGGACGTATTTGGATAAAATGGAACACCGCAACTGTGAATTTTATTCCCCTTTTTACGTCTAGTCAGTTAATTCATGGCTCTGTTTTTTCTGGTAATTTTGAAATTTATCGGGTCTCGGTTGTTTATGCCGCAAACAACATGGATGAGAGGCTTGCCCTGTGGAAGGATCTGCAAGACATTGCTGTTGGGTACACTGGCCCATGGATTATTTTAGGTGATTTCAATTGTTGCAGATCTCAAAATGAGAAAGCTGGTGGCTCTAAACTTTCCAATTGCAAAGTTTTAGATTTCAATAATTTGATTTTTAATATTGATGTGCATGACCTTTCCTCTGTTGGTCATTACTTCACTTGGTTTAATCATAGGATTGACAACCCTATACATATTAAACTTGATCGGATGTTGGTAAATGACAGTTGGTTAAGTAGTTTTCCTAACTCTTACTACATGGTGGATGACCTGCAGATTTCTAATCACTCCCCCATTATTCTTCTCAATGATCATGTCTATCATATGAAGCATCGCTTTCTCTTCAAAAATTACTGGCTTTCTAAGCCAGAATTCTAGGATTCCCTTATACAGGTCTTCTCTCAAAGATTCCACAGCAATCCTATCCATGCTTTCTACCAGAAGCTCAAAACTCTCAAGATTAGCATCAAATCTAAAGACAGGGTCTCTTCCAACATTCTTCAGCAGGAAATTTCTGATCTTACTACCATTCAACATTCTCTTCTTTCTCAAATTCAGGCCTCTCCACTTGATCCTGATTCTAATTTGGCACTTAAGGAAATCAGCTGTAAGCTTGCAGCTAAAAATTCAGACTGGACTGGGTGGCTCTTTCAAAGAGCAAAGGCATTTAATGGATGAGTAATGGGGAGGATGATCTTAAGTTTCTCTACTCTAGGATCAATGTCAGACAAAATTCCAACGTGATTAGAAGTATCACGACTGAGGAGGGGACCTTTGCTTCCAAAGCTGATATCAGTAATGCCATTGTCAATTACTTCCAAAAACTTTTCAACACTCCCCTGCCAACGTCCTCCACCACCTTTTGGAATGCTCCCATTCATCTTAAGCTTCCTGCTGATAGTATTACTAATCTGATTTCCCCGATCACAGTGGAGGAAATTAAGGCTGTCATTTTCTCTTCTCCTAACTGCTCTGCTCCTGGGCCCGACGGCTACACCTTCGAATTCTATAAAGCAGCCTGGAATACCATTGGTCAACAGCTCTGTGTGGCTGTTCTATCTTTCTTCTCCACTGGTTCTTTACCTAAGCATGTTAAAGCAACTGCCATTGCGCTCATTCCCAAAAGGCCTCATGCTCAAGACATTACTGACTACAGACCGATCTCTCTCTGCAACACTTTCTATAAAATCATTGCTAAGATCCTAGCTAATCGTATGAAAGATGTTATGCCTTTGATCATCCACCCCAGTCAAGCTGGTTTCATTAAAGACAGAATCATTTCTGATAATATTCTTTTGGCTACTGAATTGCTTAAGGATTTCAACAACAACAAAAATCAGCCATTTTTCTGTGCAAAATTTGACATCCACAAGGCTTTTGATACGGTTTCTAGAGAATTCTTAATTGATTGCATGATTGCCAAAGGTTTTCCTCAAACTTTTGTTTCTTGGATTTATGGCTGCATTTCTGACGTTCACTTCTCTGTTTCTATCAATGGAGCTCTTGAGGGATATTTTCATTCCTCCTCTGGTCTTAGGCAAGGTTGCCCTCTCTCCCCTTACCTTTTCTGTATTGCCATGGACAGTTTATCTTCTTATTTTGTTGATGCAAGATTCAATCATTCTTTCTGTGGTATGGAAGCTGGTAACATCTCCATCTCTCATCTACTCTATGCTGATGACCTTTTGGTGTTTGCTAAAGCTAATCAGGTCAATGCTCATTGCCTGAACAATATCCTTTCTTCTTTTGCCAGTTGCTCTGGCTTGAAGGTGAATAGTGGCAAGAGTACAATTCTTTTTTCTAAGAATTGTTTTGATGAGCAAGCTATTGGTAATATTTTAAATATTGCTCCTTCCACTAATCCTATTAAGTATCTGGGTATTCCAATCTTTACTAAGAAGCTGAAAATTGGTGATTATCAGCCTCTCTTGCATAAGATTTCTGTTTCTTTAGATGGCTGGAAAGCTCGGACTTTATCTATGGCTGGTAGGCTTCAGTTCCTCAATTATACTATTAACAACATCTTACTCTATTGGGTCCGTGGGACTTTGATCCCTAAAACTTGCATCAACAAGATCAAAAGTCTATGTTCTAGATTTTTATACTATGGGGGCATTAACAAAAGAAAACTGCATATGATATCTTGGAAGGAGACTTGCAAACCTAAAATCTATGGGGGTCTTGGTGTTCCTTCCATCGAGTCCCTTTATTATGCTTGTGGCTGTATTGTTGTCTGGCGGTTTTATAACTCCAAAAGTTACCTCTTTAGGTGGTAGAAAGAAAAATATGGGACTTTTTGGAATACTAGCATTACTAAAAGTTCTATTTGTTGGAAGGTTTTATGTGATGTTGCCAAAAGCCTGATGCACTCTTTAAACTTCAAAATCATTACCTGCAGCAACCTTTCATTTTTCTGGGACCCTTGGTGCTATGGGCAAACTGTGGCGGAGAAACTGGACCAATCTAATCTCAACTTCATGATTACTAAAGCAAATTCTAAGTTGGGTGTGTGCAGTCTTACTGATAATGGTGTTTGGAATCTGGATCCTCTGTTACCTACGCACTTAGCTGATTTGATTAAATCCATTCCCATTTCTAATACTTCTGATGATTGTTGCTGGTCTAAAACTTCTAAGCCCTCTTTCAGCACCTTCTATAGGCATTATTATGAAGATTATGAGATTGTGCCTTGGCATAAATCCGTCTGGCACAAACATTATGCTCTTCGCTTCTCTTTATACTCCTGGATTGCTTGTAAGAATGGCTTGAAAACTGCTCAGGCACTTGCTGTTAGAGGAATCATGGTTGAGTCTAAATGTGTTTTCTGTAATTCTCACTCTGAAACTCAAAATCATCTTCTCTTTGAATGTGATTTTTCTTTTATGATTCTTATAAGACTCTTGACGAGAATGAGTTATATGTTGCTTAGACCTAACCTGTGGCAAGTTTTCAATGATATTGGGGAGCTGGATGCTGACAGTAATATGAGAAACTTCCTGTATCTTACCACATCTGCTGTTGTTTACTTCCTATGGAAAGCTAGGAATGATAGATTGTTCGGCAACATTAATGACAGCATAGATACTATCATTTTTAAGATCAAAAGAGCGGTTTGGCTCAAATCTGTTAAGAGAAGATGCTTTCAACAATTACAGGTTGCACTCACTTTATCTCTGCCTTTTGTGCTGTGAAAGGTATCTGGGTGCCCCTTGGACGGCAGACCCTTGCAACCAGGGGTTGGTTGATATTTTTGAAGGACAATGATGATCGCAATCAATCTTTTACCCCCTCGGACGGTCAGATTCTGCAGCTTTCTATTTGGCAACCAGGGGAATTTTGTCCAGGTGTTCACTAAGCTGATTACTCTGAGTCCTTTAGTCTTCTGGCTTTTAAGTTCAATATTTTCAGAAGCCTTCTGGCTTTTAAGTTCAATATTTTCAGATGTTTAATTTCTGCTCTTGCTTTTATTGTAACCATTTCTCCTCTTATAGGTTTTCCTTGTTTAAGCAGCGTCAGCTGATAAGGTTTTGTCAAATGCTACTTTTTGTTTAGCATTTGATCTCTTTTTTGTAACCATTTTTTACTTATAAATTGGGCTGATGCCCCAAATTTACCCAAAAAAAAAAGTTCCTTCTTGCAAATGAAGGCAGATGACGATCGGATGGATCGGGAGTAGCGCCTAGAGGAGGAACACACACAACAGCAAGAGGGGTTGCATGTCGAATAGAAGTTAGGCCTGGCAGAGGGCTAGGAGTCGAAGCCACACACGGAGGCTGGGGGAATCCATGTGCAGCAATCGGCTAGGGCTTCGGGCTCGGATGCAGGAGATGAGAATGGGATCGGGTTTGGGCATCACATACGAGGGTAGGCAGATCATTGGCTAGGGGCTTTGGCGGGTTTGACGGTGCAGAGGGATGAACGAGAGCGAGGGTAAGGGGGCTTCAGTTTCCTCTATGTGAGTTTGGATGATAGGGAGCAGTTTGTCTGAGGGGTTTTGTATCGTGACGAGCAACAGTTGCGATTGGGGTAGTGGGATCGTGGGTGGTTGAGGCTAGCCAACGGTTAGAGGTCAACATCTTATAGGAATATTATTGTACCTCATGCTCTCTCCCATGGTTTAAAATTGCGCAATTAGAGGCGCGCCTCAAGGCGCGCCTTTGCGCAATTTCACCAAAAAACGCCTCGAGGCTTACGCAATTCTGGACCTGGATGAGGCGTACGCCTCACCTGGACTGAGGCGCGCCTCAGAGGCGCAATTGCGCAATTTTGGGTGAGGCGTACGCCTCATAGAACCGGCCCCACCCACTTAAAATTTAGGCTTTTCTCCCCTTCAACCCGCACGGCATTCCTCCTCTCCGAAAAAAAGACCTCCCAGCTCTCTGTACGCAAAACTGGAAGCGTCCCGCACGGTCGGCCAAGCTTCCCGCCGGCGCCGCCCCTCTCCGGCGAAGAGAAAAGTTCCGGCCACCCTCTAGGAGTACTCCACATTCGATTTTAGGTATTTTTTTTAAGTTTAGGGATTTATTTTGCAAGTTTTAGAGAAATTAGGGTTTAGTTTTTTTTTATTTTTTTGGAATGTATTTGTTTTTTTTTTTAGGAGACATGGTTAGAGGTAAAGAAAAGACGAATACGTCATTGCGGAGGGACCCTTCTTGGAAGTATAGTGTACAAGTTGACATTGGCGGCGGCGAGAAGAGCTATGTATATTTAAAGTGCAACTTTTGTGAGAAAGTTGTGAAGAGTGGAGTAACCCGCATGAAGGAGCACTTATCATGCTCTCACAAGAACGTAGCACCTTGTGCAAAAGTGCCGGACAATGTGAAGGAAGAAATATGTGCTTACATGAAGAAAACTACCACTGTCAAACACTTACAACAGCAACAATTTGATGAAAGGGTCGACCAAGGTGCCTATTTTGGGAGCGAGAGTGGAAAGGGCTCCTCCTCCACTATACATAATAGAGGTGCACGGGGTCCTATGGATCAGTACATGACTACTGAAGGAGCAGATAGAGGAGAAGCAGATATAATCCCTGCAGGTGGTACTAGAGAGGGGCGGCGACAGGTTTGCATGGACATTGGGAGGTTTTTTTTTGAAAATGCAATACCTTTTAATGTTGCTACATCGCCTGCCTACTTCAGTATGATGCGGTCTGTAGGATTGTATGGAAGAGGGTTGAAAGCACCTTCTATGTATGAGTTGCGCACTTGGATTTTAAAGGAGGAGTTGCAGAACACCGAGCGAACCATTGGTGAGATTAAAAGGACATGGATTGAGACAGGTGTGACTATAATGTCAGATGGATGGTCTGACATGAAGAGTAGGAGTTTGATAAACATCCTTGTCAACAATCCCTATGGTACAGTGTTCTTAAGATCTGTTGAAGCTTCTGATGAGGTGAAGAATGCTACATTTATTTTTAATTTACTTGATGGAGTTATTGAGGAGATTGGAGAGCAGTTGGTTGTCCAAGTAGTGACTGATAATGCCACTGCATACAAAGCAGCAGGTCAGATGTTGATGGAGAAGAGGACACACCTCTATTGGACACCTTGCGCAGCACATTGTATTGATCTCATATTGGAGGATCTTGGTGACTTACCTCAGCACAAGAGTGCTCTTGTTAGGGCGAAGAAGATTACAAAATTCATCTACAATCACTCTTGGGTATTAAGCTTAATGAGAAAATTTTCAAAGAAAGAAATCATTCGACCTGCAACCACTAGGTATGTTCATATTTTTTACATTGTAATTCATTCCAACTGTATGTTCATAGTTTTAACATTTGGGCACTGTGAATCTATAGGTTTGCCACCTCCTATTTGACACTGCAGAGCTTGATGGAGGTGAGGCAACCTTTGGAAGCCATGTTTACATCAACTGAATGGCTAAACTCTGCTTGGGGGAAGAAGAGTGAGGGAAAGGAGATAAGAAAGATAATTCTGAATGATAAATTTTGGGCTACTGTGACCTATGCCATTTTGAGCACGAGACCCTTAGTGCAAGTTCTACGCTTAGTGGATGCAGAGAAGAAACCAGCTATGGGTTTTATTTATAATGCTATGGATGAGGCGAAGGAGTTGATTGCACATAACTTGGGAGGAGAGGAGGCAAGTTATAGGGAGATCTGGGATATCATTGATGCTCGGTGGGAGGTGCAGTTACACCGACATCTACATGCAGCTGCATATTATCTTAACCCTCAATTTCAATATTCAGAGAAAAAATCTTCAAATCCGGAAGTTAAGCTTGGTCTATATCACTGTATGGAAAGATTAATACCGGAGCAGGCAGATAGGGAGCTTGCAGATTTACAGCTTGTTCTGTTCCGGAATAAAGAGGGTTTTTTTGGTTTAAATGCAGCAAAAACGACCATTTCTAAACGGTCTACAGGTATAATTAATTCGGTAAATGCAATACACTTTATTCAATATTCTGAATTTTGATTATATTTTCTTCTTGAAAACAGTTGAATGGTGGATCCAATTTGGTGATTCCACCCCTGAGCTACAGAGTTTTGCTGTGAGAGTGTTGGGCCTCACTTGTTCTTCTTCTGGGTGTGAGCGAAATTGGAGTACATATAGTCAAGTGCAAACAAAGAGAAGAAATCGACTATCTACACTCAGAATGAACTCCCTCGTATACATAATGCACAACAAGAGGTTAAGAGATAGGAGGTTGAGGAATAAGGGGTTGAAAGATGATGAGGACCCGTTGGTGTGTGATGATCTGTCGTCTGATAATGAGTGGTTCATAGATGATGAGGCAGATTTATCATTATCAGACTTACAGGTAGAAGATCTAAATGTGGATGTATTGAGGGGCGAAGCAGATCAAACGGGTACATCCACTAGTACCACACCACACACATCTACTAGCTCTGCAAGTAAAGGTATATGTTCTCTGCCAGTCTGCTTGATAATGAGTGGTTCATCCAATTAATATGCTAAAAATCTTTTCTTTTAATGAACAGGGAAGAGAAAAGTGAGCCATGTTGAAGATGAAGATGACATGGCATTCATAGATACAATTGGAGAAGAAGATTCACTTGAAGACTGATATTTTGTGATGGGATATGACTTCATTTTATGTGTTTTTTGTATTTTGGGAGTTTTGATAAACTGATATTTTGTGTTTTTGTACTTTGGGACATAATTTTATTGCATCTACTTTCTTAATTTCCATTATTGCTATTATTTTCCTGCTAAAATCCTTAATTTTTCATTTACGCAATTCTGTGTTCGTGAGGCTTACGCCTCAGACCGCCTCGAGGCTTACGCCTCGCCTCACGGACGAAAACCGCCTCGAGGCGCAGTTACGCAATTTTAAACCTTGCTCTCTCCTACTAACATTGCTTTCATCGTACATAAATTCAATTAGATACATCTCAACCTCGAAAACCACATTTAAGAAATGCCTACCACCAATTGTGCTACCTTAAATCTACATCGAGGCAATGTATATTGTTTCTTATTTCTTTTTCTTTACAATTAAAAGTCTTTTCTAATGTGGAATTGTTGATTGGAGGACCAATCCTGACACAAGGAGATTTTTCATTGGATGTTGTCTTTCTAGTCGACTCCTTAATTTCATGGGAAGCAATCAAACAAATGCTCATTTATAGATCCACAGCCAAAACTGAATACAAATTTCTGGCCGCTTCCATCAATGAGCTTGCATGGCTCAATCAATCATTACATGATTTCCAAGTCACTATTTCACTCCAACACTAATTTTTTGCGATAATCAAGCCGCTATTCACATTGCTACCAATCCAACTTTCATAAACAAACTAAACATATTGAAATAGAGTATCATTTTTTTGGGACAGTAAAAAATGAATCATCAAGTTTATGCCCATCAAATCAACTTCATACCTCAAAGACATGTTCACCAAGCCGCTATAATTTGCACCCTTGTCATTTTTTTCTCCAAAATGGACATCAAAAACATATATAATCCATCTTGATGAAGGAGTATTAAAACCCTTTTGGACCACCTATCCACGATCTTTCCTCTAATACAAGCTTTGGTCATTTTTAACGAACCAGTCGCATATCACTATGCTTACTTATGCAGCTTGTTTCTTTATCTTTTGCTATTTTCACATAAGTCTTCCAGAACCAGGAGAACTGTTCGAAAACTATAATAAGCATTTGCCTCTTTCTCTCATCTCCTTCATTTCTTGACACTTTGTGATCAGTAACTACATCACAAAAGGCATTGAGCCTGAACAAGACACAATGCATATATGTATTCTCATGTTTTCCGGCTAACATGCATAGAAATACCTCTCTCTATTTAAGTAATTGGTCGACTAGGGCATCAATAGCAAATAAAAGCACAGCAAGAATACTCTGGGCTCAACGATACCGATCCATTATTCTATAAAACAAGGAATTTAGAAAGTTCGCCGTCATGGAAGTCCTTGGCTTTGCAGTGAAGGACACAAGTCAGAGTACTGACACCAACACCTGCATTAGTTAATTTGCAACCATATTGAAATTAACCTGAGTGAGAATGACCCGTACCAGTTTTTGAGGTCTTCGTCTAATTTGAAAAATATGAAACACGATGTCAAAGCCGAATTCCCAGAGACGAATCGAAGCTATGCGTCGTCAATGCATATGTAGAAGCCAATCTTATCTACCTTCCATGAGGACAACATCGCCAAAGAAGTGTAGTGAAAGATGGTGTGAGGAAAAATAAACTAACATCTGACACTGTTGTTTTGTAACCAGCATTATAATTCACTGCCAGTGGTGTAAAAAAAAAAAAAAACCTAATTATACCTCATCGGCTGTGGTGGCATCGATTTGGAAGAAACCATAAGGGATTTAAAGGGCCGATGAGTTGATAGGTATTTGAAAGTTGTCGGATTTGAAAGGAATATGCGAAATCTTTGGTTTTGGAAATGCGAATGGGAAGAAATCAAAACGAAATTAAAGGATTACGAAATCGAGAGGGGTTTGAAGGGAAGGGTGTCGAGAAACCGAAACGCTTGGGAGCTGGAGATTTATTAATTTCGATACTTAGACATTAGTTGTACTGTGAAGATCTAAATTTAGATTATCTTTTTTATCTTCAAAGATAATTACATGTTGCAATATAGAAATGTAATCCATAGAGCTACTAGCCTTTTGAATTACTATCTTTGACTTCTTTTTTTTTTTTAAGTGCAGTCTTACACGATGATTTACAAATTAAAAAATGGAAAATAATAACTAAGGGTTGTTTGGTTGGAAGAAAATAGTAATTTGAGCCATAACGCTTAACATCGTCCAAGTGCTTCGTTCACCACCGACGACGGCAACCGTCTCCACCGCCACTTGCTACCAGCCGCATTCTGCCACCATCCGCCGATGGCCCCTGCCGCCGCCGTTGCATAGATTTTGCGCCTGTCGTTTAGATATTGATCAAGATTTTGCGCCTGTCGTTGCATAGGTGAGCCAAAAGCAGGTTAGCTGTGACTTGGACTTGACTCAAATACACTCCTAATTCCGATCATTGATTTAGTAAAGTCTAAGTAATGAGTTAAGAGTACTTTGAGAATATTTATGAAAAGTAGGTTAGACTAAAATTTCAATACATAATTTTAAATTCTTAATTACTATCTTTCGAGATAAACATCGACTTTTCAAAATATGAAAAATAATTTTGAAAGAAAAAAAATCTTTAATTATAAGATTTTGAATTTAAGTTCCTTAAGTAATAAGGTGTAAGTAATGACTTTAAATGTCAATTTCTAATACCATGGCAACTTATGTAATTAGTAATCATAGTTCCTTGAGTATTACTAATTTTAAAAGTACCACTCAATGAGAGCTAAGTACCAACAATCAAATTGTCATGTTTCAAAGTAATTAATACTAAAATATGTCTTAGTATCTGTTATTACAAGAAACATATTTGAAATATACTTTTTATAAATATTTTGTTTTTCAGTTTGAACGAGTACAAACTTTTTTTTAATTTTCTTGCTTTGACGAGTTTTTTAACTAGCCATAAAGATGCCTATAATATCCTATATCATAACCATGGTCCTTATGTAAAGATCAATTTTTTTGTTGGATCTCACTTATATGGCTTAGTATATAATAGAGGCAATCAACGAAAACACTCTTTATCTTTAATAATGTTCACTACCAAATCCAATTGTTTGTTGACATTTCCTCTTTTCTACTCACTCGAACATCATCCATGAAATGGCGTCTGTGACCTCGAACCATTAAATTGAGTCGCTTGCCGAGCTCATTTTCAGTAGCACGAGTCGAGCTTGAGCTCGCCTTTTTAGCTCTACTCTAGTTCGAGCTTGAGTTAAGTTTGACTCGAGCTCTGCTCAACTCGTTTGTACCCCCTAGTCAAAGTCAATGCTCTTACTTTTGTAGTTCACTTTTATATGAGAAAGTCAAATGAATCTTTTGGCATTTTAAATGTTAGAGTAGTTATAATAATCAAACAGCTTCCACGAACTGGCATCTGCGTGCTTGAACTATGAAATTGAGCCACTTGATGAGCTTATTTTCAATGGCACGAGACGAGCTAGAGCTAGTCTTTTTAGCTCGACTCGAGTTCGAGCTCTTTATTTGACTCACGAGTCGAGCTTGAGTTAAATTTGACTTGAGCTCGACTCAACTCGTTTGCACCCCCAAAGTTAAAGTCAATGCTCTTGCTTTTGTTGATCACTTTTATATGAAAAAGCCAAATGAATCTTTTGGCATTTTAAATGTTAGAGTATATAATTACTCACTATACTTACTCACTCCAATACTCCTTTTATTATTTTCATAATCCTTCCATTTTTATAAGTTGTCTATTTATTATATATTATTGCCTATCCATGTTCCTTGTTGCTTAGCTTCTGGTTCTTAGTATAACTCCATTCTCATTACATCTTTAAGAATGTTGAATCTAGATTTAATTGTGAATAACATAACCTAACAAACAAAACTCATACCACACACGTAATAAAAATTTGATAGATAAAGAGAAAGAAAAATAATTTAGAATGAGAGGCTATGGGATTTCATTAGATGATCAGAAGGACAAAAGTTGACTATAAGTGACTTGACCTCTTAGACTCACCGCCTAACTCATTATTTATAGATTTAGACCAAGATTTGAGCCTCAGAAGATAAGTCATTTTTAAGCTATATATAAAAAAGGAGACATTACGTACGTAAGAGTACATACGATGTAAAGCCGAAATTCATAGGATTTCAATTGATAATTGATCAAGGCTATTACTAGATGAAATTGAAAACTTGATAGATGTAGTTGTCAATTAACTTGATGAAACTATCGATTTGGCTTATGAAATCGTCGACTTGTAGAATAAATTGCGGATGAGTGTCTTTTGCACTTGGATAAATATGCTTGGTTAAGCCTTAAACTGAGTATACTTTGACGAGTTCATCATGACCATAGCGAGTTCAATCACTTTGTCCTTATTTTGTTGAAATATAATGTTTTGATGATATTTACTATTATGATATTTTGTAAATAAATAAATAAATAAGGAGCTAGATATGTAAATACATGAGAATTGAATGATATATGTAAACATTAAATTCCTTGATATATCATCAAAAAAAAAAACTATATTGAATGAGCACGAATCTCGAGAATAAATCAAATTGGAAACTTAAAAAAATTAGGGATTTTTACATACCTAACACCTAAAACATCCATATTTACTTATCTCACACTTAAACTTTACTTTTTACTATTTTACCACCGTAAATAGCTGTCCCTCTTCAAACATAACACTCCGTCCAGGCTCCATCAAAACGAATTTGCGAAAACACGGTTCTCAGACGTCTGCTGCGCGTTTAGCTCTTCTCCCTCGCTCGATTGGAGAAGAGAGCCATGGAAAAGATGATCGGATCCATCCTGGCTATCGTCTGTGGCTGAACTCGATCTCCTCCCTCTCTCAGACGAAGAGTCCTTCTCATCGTTGCTCCGCTTATCAAAGGCTTATGCTCTAATGCCTTCCAAATATGGATTACACAGTCCTCTCCTGCACTGGCAAGATAACGCCCATCCAAACTGAACCTAATGCTCCAAAATCTGCACTGGCAAGTAAAGCCCACTAAGCTCCTTGTACGACTTCCCACGCCGTCGAGCTCTAATTCGCTCAGC
This sequence comes from Dendrobium huoshanense, assembly GCA_016618105.1. NCBI lineage: Eukaryota > Viridiplantae > Streptophyta > Magnoliopsida > Asparagales > Orchidaceae > Dendrobium > Dendrobium huoshanense. Next base: position 26,444,875 of record CM028349.1, read on the forward strand.
GTCAGGGAAAAGATGATCGGACCCATCCTGGCTATCGTCTGTGGCTGAACTCGATCTCCTCCCTCTCTCACACTTGCAACCCACATTACATTTTTGAGCTGCAGATTTGGAAGAATTAGAGAAGGGGGACCTTGTAGCCGAGAGAGCATAAGCGGAAGCAATGGAGCAGGCTCCGCTCGCAACCTTGTAGACGAAACACAAAATCTCGAGGGTTAGCTGGCTCCAGATTGCCGAAGACATCTTCATGGCCATCATTGCTCTTGTTCTACCGGACATCTCGCGCGAACGAACGACGCGAGGGGAGAATTCGGACGGGATTTAAACGGAGTGGTATAATTTATGAAAAGAGGGTTTTAAGTGGTATATTAGTAAATATAATTGTTTGAGTATTGAATATGTATTTAGGGTAGTTTCAAGTGTTATGTATGTAAAAATCACAAAAAATTAAATTAAAGAACATATAAACTTCGATTTCAGCAAACTTACAGTCGAACTGAATGTCTCGGAAATACAAACCTAACGACACCAAATTCAACTCAACTCGAGCCCAAACGAGTCTAAATTAAAGACCTAAAGCACATTTGGTGGGTTCAAACTATAATTTGGATTACCAAATGATTTCCAAATGATTTCCAAATGTGACATGTTTATAGTCGAATCGAGTGGCTCGACGAGACAAATCCAATGAGCCTTCAAATACCCAGTAAACGATCTACGATCAAGGGATTCCACATCGGCCGTCCATTCAAACCACTCCCAATTTATCCATGATCTCCCTCCTATTTACTAGCCATACCACTCTCAGAAAACTATAAATAGACATCTCATTTCTCGTGTGAGGGGATCCCAAGCAAGAAGAGAAGAGAAGGAAGCAATGAAGCAAGAAAAGATGAGAATGAAGCAAGGAAGTAAGAAGAGACGAAAGAGAAGGAAGAGAAGGGAGAGACTCCTCCTCGACCACCGCCGGACTTCCACCTGGTAGCCGATGGACGCCAGAGTTCTACTCGATTGCCAACTGATGCAGAAATTCTGCCAAACTGTCGACTTACGCCGGAGTTCTGCCTGACAGCCAACTAACGCTGAATTTCTGCCTGACCATCAATTAAAGTCGGATTTTTGATCTTCATTTGTAACTGAATTTCAACCAAGGAGTTGATTATTATAATTTGATCGTCTCCAATTTCAGGGACAAGTTAGTCACTTGTAATCTAAGCAAACACTAGTGGAATCCTTTTAACTGGACATGACCTCATAGTTTTTTGTTTTTCTAGAGTTTCCATGTAAAAATTCCGGTGTTACATTTTTTCTTCTATTTGTGTGTTGGATATTCATACAACACTGAGATGAAAATTTTCTAACTCTATCGTCGTGAATATTCTAACCTGCAACACTCCTCAATAATAATAATAATAATAAAATATAATAATAATGATAATAATAATAATAATAATATTATTATTATTATTAATACAGAACCATGAAATAAAGTTAAAAAATATTTAACGTTATTCATAATACAATATAGAACAAAAATTATATAAAAGCTACATATATAAACGACAAGAATTACATTGGCCCTCTATTTTCTTTAGAAAAAAAAAAATATCGACGACTATGATAATAAGGATAAGATTAGGTGGATGAGCACCATCTTCCTATAAAAATATTCGCACGAATGGCTCACTCGCAAGAACAATTATTAGGTTCTCCGACCGGAACGTAGCTCTACGTCCGATCGGAGCTAAAATTCCGTCAAAAAATGAGAAATACCGAGCAATACCAAATAATAACGAGGAATACCATCATGTGAAGACCCAATACAGAGTTATACCAAGCTATACCGAGCAATACCGAGTTATACAAAAAAATACCGAGTTTTTCCTAGAAAAACTCGGTATTTTTTTGTATAACTCGGTATAACTTGGCATTGGTCTTCACAGAACGGTATTCCTCATTATTACTAAATAATACCTAGCAATACCGAGCAAATACCGAATTTTTTGACGGGATTTTAGTGCCGACCGGACGTTCTTCTATGTCCGATCGGAGGACCTAATAATTGTTCCACTCGCAAAGGGCAAATGTAATATATAACAACCGAAAAAATACATCAAATAAAGACAGTAAGGAAGCTTGGAAACTCGAAGAGGGCTAAAGAACAATAATCCTGAAGGGTTGAGTGCGAACAAGGAGCATTTTTTAATAGAGTAATATTTTTTTTAGTCTTATTAATTACCTTCACTTTGTTACATAAAATCTCCCTTTTGAAAAGAATTGGACTCCAATAAGAATTTTTTCGCCGTTTGGTTTCATGTTTAACCTTTTTAATAATAGTTAATATTTTTTTGACTTTGGATCCTCTCATATTAAATTTGTGCTCAAATACTTAACATTAACAAAACACGCTATTATCATTTTTCATCTCGATAAGTCCATAAAAATGAACTCTGAATATTTTCTATTTATACATTTAACATTTAATTTTTTTTAAAGTAAAAGACCATTTTATTAACTTCTGTCCCATGTGTTCGTTCACTCTACTATAAGGTTTGAGAAATTATTATGTGTGGAGTCTGGATGTAGAGATATGTCCGGACATTCACTTAAATTTTGACACGTGGAGTTGTGATTTAGCTGTTCTATTATTGCGCTTTGTTTGTGCTTTTGATGCGTTTGACTTAAAGTTCTGCAGATAATATTTTTAATGTTATTTATAACATTGAAGGGCTGTTTGGCTGCCAGTAGGATTTAATTTAAGTAGAATTTAGTAAATTATGTACTACCAAATTTACTTAATCCTATTTGGGCTAAATTCTAAAAACTATTTGGTTACTTTTATTAGAAGTAAGGGATTTATATGGCCAATTAAATAATATTTATCCTAATTAAATATTACAACTAATAGGTAATCAGTGATTTAATAAGTTAATAAAATAATTTTTTTTAGATAATTAAATTAGAAATAAAAATAATAATCAATTAAGATAATAAGTTATTAAATAATTAATATTAATTATTAACATTAAATCAATTACTTGATTGACAATTAACACATACATATTAGTTTATATATATATATATATATAATAATAATAATAATAATAATAATAATAATAATAATAATATGATCAGAATTTTTAATTAATAAAGCTTCTATCATATATTATTCTCATAGTTAATTTATAACTATTTGAGATTAATATTTAAATTACTAATTAATTACTAGTTTATAAATTTAATTAAATATAGTAACAATTTGCTGATCAAATTAGACACAAAAAATATTATTTATTTTAATTAATTAATATTAATTGTTAATATTAAATATATATTATTTTATTCAATGCAATTACATATAAATGATATTAATTTGTTTAAATTAATATTTTTAATTTATTTATCATAATTATTAAAATGAATTTACTTATGTAATTCAAAGAATTTTTTAATTAATACTAATTAATATTAATAATCTATAAATATTAAAATCAATAATAATAATAAAACAAGTTTTTCTTATAATATTTATGCCAATTAAAATAAATTCACACAGAGAGCACATATGTAAAATTTAAATCCAAAACTTTTTGATTGATAGTCAAAGCTCTTAACCAATAGACTAAGTTAAACATGTATAATAAATTGTGTTAAATATATAGAAAAATATGAAAGATAATAAAAGTCAACAGACTTACCAACTTAAGTTAAATCTGGTCAAGGCAAGGATTTACTAAATTCGAAATTTAAGGTATAGAAGTGAGAAAAGGGTTTAAATTTGTTATTTTGTAGTTTGGCAGAATTTATGCTAAATTTTGCTTAAATATCCTCAAATTATGGTACTAAATAGCCCTAAGGGCATCTCCAACCGAACGCCAAACGAGCGTTTGGCGTCATTCTTTCGCTCCAGCCGAACGCCAAAAAATTCTCCATTTGCTTGCGGGTGAACAGTGCAACGCTAATATTGGCGTTGCACTGTTCACCCATGCCATTTTTCTCTGTCAACCGGAAAAATGCGGGAAAGGAGAAGGGTCGTTACCTTGGCGCAGAAGCAAAAAAATGGCGTTGGATTGGAGCAGCATCACGTCATTTTTGCTTTTTGCGCTATTTTGACGTGAAAAATAGAGTTCTCGGTTGGAGATGACATAAGTATTGTATAAACAAATGAGATTTTTTAGATATTTAATATAATAATATATAAAAATAATTTAAAGCATGCAATCTCATCCCTATGTCATAAGCAGAATGAAATGCAGACAGCAACTGAGCCAATCCATGCCTGATATACCAAGCCCGAGATCTTACGGAAGGAAGGAACTAAGCCTATTCCATGGACTCCCGCCGGCTACCACGCACCGCCGTCGATCCCAAGGTACGCCGGGTCGGATTCTTCACCTCTTGCGAACCTCTGCCTGCAAGATCCCAGTCCTTCCCAGCTGAAACTGGCGGCTCGACTACCGCTGACGGCGGTATGATGTCCTCCACGACTACGCCCGACCTTTCTGTAGGCGGAATCTCCTTCTCCCCCGTTATGATCCCGCCCCCTCGTTACGCCTCCGCCGACGGTCTCCCAGCCCTCGGCCGCGCCGCAGCAACCGTGGCCTCTGTATCCGCTCACATCCCCTTGTCGCCCCTTCGGCGGGATGCTATCCAGCTGCCAGTCGGGAGCTTCAACCCGTCGGAGTACATGCAGGGCACGTCGGCGATGCTATCACCGTCGAGCAGCCGGTTCGATGACTTGGGCTTCTCGGAGGAAGTTGCAACTTCTGCTTGCTACGGAAAGAAGTGGCCTGGCAAGGAAGTGGCGTCGTTCCCTGGTAGCAGTGATGAGATGATGATGGCTGTTAGGGGTGGGGGGAATGCTCTGGCCATGAGCGCGCTGACGACCGCCTCCGTGGTGAAAACACTTCCGGGAGTCACTGGTATGTAACGAGATTCATGCTACTTTGCTGGTGAGGAATAGAGCTTCATGTTGTGCGTTGGAAACAGTGTTGTTAGGTGAGGATTAAAAGCTTTGTTGCATTAATGAAAACTTGGAATTCTTTTATTTACATGTGTTTATTTCAGTGTGATTGTCGATTATGCCTTATTGATTCATTACTTATGGATTTAAGGCCATTTGAAAACCTACGGGCTTTAAATTTGGTGGTATCATTTGACGGCAAAACCACTAGGTTAGAGAGCCCTGATCATAACCGTTTATCTATGATGCCATTTGGCGGCGAAATCACCGGTTATAAGACACGTGCCACATCCTTACTAGCAGGAGATTGTTTGAGAATGATTCTTAGTGATATTCTTGATTATAACTAAGATTCATGGTGCCGAATGTTGACCATTAAAAGAGAATCATAATACTAAGTTAAGTGTGGCAGAGATGAGGATGCTCAGGTGGATGAGTGGCTTTATCCTTAGAGAAAGGATACGAAATGAGCATATACGTGAAAAGGTTGGAGTAGCTCCAATAGAAGATAAGATTAGAGAGAGTCGACTTAGATTGTTTGGTCACATAAAACGGTGGCCTTCCGATGACCCGGTTAGGAAAATAGAGGTATTAGATATGATCTATGTTAAGAAAGGTAGAGACAGACCTAAAAAGACTTGATTAGAAAATATTAGAAATGATCTTTCTTTATTAGATTTAAATGAGAATTTGACTTTTAGTATGACATAATGGAGAAAAAAGATATATGTAGCCAACCCCATGTAGTGGGATAAAGGCTTGATATTGTTGTTGTATTCTGGACTAGACATTCGCTCTTTGTGAGTTGAAGTAATTTTCAAATATATCCGTCTTGACAAACTATTGCAGAGGGTGGATGAATTTTCGTTTTATGTTTTAAGTGATTATTTTTAATTTTAAATATTAATATTTTGATAAATATTAAGCTTTGAAGTTTGGTAGATTTTTAAGAGTTGACTCCTCCGGTTCAAATTTATATTCAACATTGGTCATCATTGGGGTGAAATTAAATTCATGTCAAAATATTTGTATTTTATAAAAGTTTCGAGACATTTGATAGAGTAGAGTTCCATTCGGTTGAGATCAGCTTTCAATATGATCATCATTAGGTATAAAACATTTAATATCTTTAATTATTTGAACCTCGTCGATTTTGTTCGCCCGCTAACAGAGGTTCAGGTTCGATTATCAATTATTATGTGAACACTAAAATCGAGAGCTTATATTTTATGATAAGTTTCATTTAAAGAGCCTTTGAAGGCCTAATATGAACTTAATATTAAATATCTTGGTAGATTTATGGTTAAACATTCGATTGTTAATTCAAGTTATGACTACTCCAATCCGTTGAAGGAGGATGAAACTTGAAAATTTAACCCGCACAACATTTTCAGACCTTAAGATTGGGAGTTCAATGTAGCGGTCGAAGCATATGTTGGTATTTAGTTTTAAAATAGGATTTAACATTAGCGAGTTTTTAATCCCCACGCAGCATTCTCAGACATCTATGTTTGCAGATTGGCACGTTCGTCGGAGCACATGTGGGGAGTCATATTTTAATGCACGAGGGGGTATTTTAAAATTTATATATATGATTATTTATGCATGTGGTTATCGCTAAAGTTTGCACAAATTTTCATTTGAAGTTTGAGAAATGCCTTATGTCCGCTTGTACGAGTGTTACAGATCCGGTGGCATGTGTTAAAATAAATTTTGATTGTTGTATGCAGGAAGAGTATTGCCTAGTTTATTTTGCTTCCTCCAAGTTACCATATCCTTCAACTTAGCTTGTAGAAGTGTGCTTTTTCCTGCAAGTTAGTTGTATTATTTGTCACAAATCTTTCATTATCACTTATAAGCAAGCTAATTCATTTGATATGATAACTTGGCACTATGAATTCCTTATTTCTGCTCACATGTGAATTATAGTGTTCGTGCTACGGGTTATTGTGTTAATTGCAACTTCCTTAGACATGTTGGTAGGAAAACTATCACCATCATTGCATATCAACTGTCATTGTTTGCAGGGGGTGTTAATGTGTTTGTTTGCATATTGATTGATATGAATTGTTGATAGATTGTATTCATTCCAAGCCCACTGTTCTTTAGCAACTTAGCACATTCATCGGAAGCCCCTTAGCAAGTTAACACATTCATTAGGAGACCCTCTCCCTTTTATTAACACCTGCAAGATCTTTGCTCATACTTGTGGGTTGATTGATATGAACATTATGAGTTTTATATTCTTCATGTGTAAATTATGGCATTCATTAGAGGTTTCATTCTATTATTTGTAAGCAAATTGTTATATTTCCCCCAATTCTATAGTTCACTGCTTGTAAGGAGAGTCATGTTGAAATTTTTTGTCCACCACTCGTCCCTTGCTTGTTCATTTATGCTCATCTAAGTGACCATAATTATTGTTTAGCATTTATATTTTATCTTGATATGTGCATTTAACTTTCCACTTTGTTGCATTATTAATTTAAAGTTTTTAGTAATTTGTTTAAGTTTAGTTCTCTGTAAGTCAAATCAGTTTGAATTCTGGCAGCCTCCCGGTATGTTCCCCATTTAGGATAATTTTGGGGAGTCTAGGCTTGATCACCACGTCAAGAAAGGCGTGCATAGGTTACAAGGGTACCTGCACGAAAAACTTACAAATTTTTCCATTGGCGTCAATGCGCACACGGGTACTTAATTTTTTTACCTCACCGTGCTAAGAAAAGATGCACAAGGCTTACCTGTCTCGTCGCAAGTATCACACCGAGCTCCCTCCCACCGTGCTAAGGAAAGCGCGCATTGGGGGGTCTGCTCGTTGCACCGCAAGGGTCGAAAACAGGATTTGTGGATTTTTTTTTTATGTTTAGTGATTATTATACATTGCACGAGCGAGGTGGCGATGATGATGTCAGGGGCACGAGGGATCTAAACACACAAGCTTCTTTCTCACACACTTTTTTTCTTTAATTTGTTTTCTCTCTTTTTTTTTCCTTCTTTTTTTACAGTAAATAATAATAATTATGAAAAGAAAAGAATAGAGCTCTTTATTAGGGGAAAACTAGAGGGAGAGAGTTACTCTCTCTTTGTTAGTGAGAATGAAGGGGCTGTTGGAGGGGTGAGTGGATCAGTAGGCTGATGGCTTGGAGTTTGAGGGTTGTATGGGGGATATCAACTTGATTTAAGTGGTTGAGTGAGAGAATGACCAGGAAATTTAGGAGTTGTAGCTGCTGTGGATTGCTTGTGAGGTGGAGTGTAGGGAGGTCAGGCCGATTGAGTGGGACTGTGTTTGCGTTCGGCTAAGTGTCGGTGGGAGCAACAGGTGGAGGGGAGATTGTAGGGAAGATAGATGGAGTTTGGGTTTGCGAAAGGGGGCTGAGAAGAAGTTGGTTATGGGAGGATAAGGCTAGTGTGAGAAGAAAGGGGTTACAGTGATGGAAGAGCTGGGAGCGACTACTATGGTCGGGGCTTGAGTAGGAGTTGTGAGGCTGGGGATTCAAGTATAAGGAGTTCGGCAAAACAGGGTCATGCGGCTAGGTGCAGAAGGGAACGAAATCGGGCACAAAGCAGGTTCGTGTGTGAACAACAGGGATGGGTTGACATGGGGTTGGGCTCTGTCGTGCATAGGAGGCGTGGAAACAGAAGTGGGTGTGGTCTGGATTTGCTGTTGGGTTTAGTTGGTAAAGGCAAGGAGAGCGACTGCTGGGTGTGGAATACAAAGAATGAGAGTTAGAGGGAGACGGGAGAGCATGAATGAGGGAAATGATCCGGCTGTTTGCGTGAAATGGCGAGGAATTGTGCATGCGAGGATGGGCGACTGAATTTGATGTCGAACTGCAGAGATTTGAGCAACCGCATTACGGGGATTTGAGCGGGATTTCGAGCAGGATAGCAGGGATAGGATATATTAAAGTATAAAATTTTATTTTATTTCATTTTATAGTATAAATTTAATTAGAGTGATAAAAAAGTGTAAATTGACCCCCAAGATTTTCTCATATTTCATATGTGTTGATTTGTGCATCATCGTCTCAAAATCCATGATGATTTTGCATTTACGCTCATGCAAGCATCTAGGCAATATTCCAGTCATTTTTGGGTATTTTTACGCTCCGGATTCAATGACAAAGTCTGTTTTGCGAATGGATGAAGTTTGGGTAATGTCGCGCATCGTCGCGCATTTTGATCATGTTTATTCAATTCAATTATGAGGGGCCCCTGCTTGGGTAAATTTGATACTATGATCGCATTGACGTAATTTGTTTGACAATCGGAGGTCATTTGAGTAGTTTTTGGCAGCGTCGCGCTTGCCAACAAATTACGCTCGTCATTTCGGATTGATTTACACATGAATGACTCTTTATTGGCAAATTTAGTAAATTTAGTGTTCTGAGCGCATTAATGTAATATCTTTCACGATCGGATAATATTTTGAGCCATTTTTGATAGCGATCGAGGTGTCCCGATGCTCGTGATAAGCGATATATCTAATAGTTGCTTTTCTCGATGCACTCGATTGATTGTGGAATATGTTTATAGGTCAACACATATTTGTTGTCTGATGCATATGTGAGCTCTTTCACCTTAAAATTCTTCTTTAGCGTTCTCTAGTTTCCCCTAAAGATTTCTGTAGCACCCGGCTCCCATAATTTTGTAGTGGCATTTTGAATTCCTTTAAAGATTTCGCTTTAAATGTTGGACTTTGAAGGAAGGGAGTTCTAACCTTCAATAGCTGGAACAGCGAAGTTGTTGCTCATTATGTAAAAACCAATTGAATATCATCTTTGATGAAACATAAGCTCAAAATGCATGCTTAATTTATTTATTAATGCCAGTGAGTGATTTTTTGTATTCGTTTGTATGCGTTAGAGGCATTAGGCACATAATCTTCATAATCAACATCTTCAAGCATCTTCAAGCGTCCTGCATATGTTTATGATAAAAATGAATTTCAAGCCTCATGCAAATCTAAAACAAAACATGAAACAAATAACTTATTGCACACTATGCTGCCTCTTAATGTGCTACTTTGTTTGATATAATGCACGGGAGGCTGAATATGTCCAAAACATTAATGTATCTATATCCTTTAAAAACCAAACACTTTCATGCTCATGGATGCATGGGGATGATTGAGGAAGTTGTCCGCCACTTATACACTAAGAATTTGCATGTTGAACTTTCTTTTTGGGATTGGAGTTGATGGAAGGCCGTTCAAGTGTATATGCTGATTTATTACTGGTTTAATAAAGCCCTTCTTGCTTACCTTTTTCCATTGAAAACATTATTTTGAAGATTTGTTCTATTTAGAATTTTTTTTTCATTCTAATTATCATCATCATTAGCTTAATCCAATTATATTAAGTTGGTTAATCCCATTGTCTATTCATTTCAGTTGAACAACTGACGTGGTGTTTAATGTATTCAGATCTAGTATTTTTGCACAACTTCAAACCATGGAGCCTCTAATTTATCATTCTTTACTAATCTTTGCACATCAATTCTATCTATTTGACTACATTTTCTACCATTCTTTGTGCATGCTCAAACCACCTAATTTATTTTTACTATTTTATCATCAATATATACCATTCCCACCATCCCTTTAATATAATCATTTCTCCATCTATCATTCATAATCTTAAATAACCATCTTACTATTCTATTTTTTGCCACAGGCAGTTGGCTGTAAGGGCTTATTTATTTCCAAAACTTGGATCCATATAATATAATCGATCTTATTACATATTATTATTATTATTTAATTGTCTTGGCTTTTCTCATGGCAGATAGTACCGTTGAGTTTTTTTTTTTTTTTTTGGGACATTTAGGCCACTTAAGGCAAACTCACACACACAACGCATACACAAAGACTCGAACCTAAGACCTCTTAGTTGGAAGCCTAAGATCTCAACCAACAGGTCAAGTTGAGCTGTGTTTGTACCGTTGAGTGACTTCTTTTTTTTAATCATCTTGCATAAATGCAACTGGTTTCTAATATGGGAACTAATTTTCTGCAGCAAAGGATGGAGGGACTTTTATAGAATCACAAAATGAAAGGGCTGGACCTACGAGATCTCAGAAACAGAAGACAACTAAAGCGGAAAGGCGTGCCCTTCAGGAGGCTCAACGTGCTGCAAAATCAGCAGCCAAGGCGGCTGGTAACCTTTTTGTTAATTATTTCATTAACCGGTCACCTTTTTGTTAATTATTTCCTTAACACTGAATATGCTTGCTCTTTTTTGTATTAAATTTGGTGATGTCACTACCAATTGTTGGTCATCCATAGTGCAGTCTCAAATACTGGCTCTATTTCTTAAAACACCTTTACAAACTAGTTAATAGTGGACTCTGTAGAGCAGAGAAAAAAGGCCTGTGGCTACATAAATGTGTATTTTTTTTAAGTTTTTGAAAGCAGAAATATCCACTCACATTCTGGTAAGAAATGAAATGTTTACCCTTTGATGAGAAATACATGTTTTTTTACTTACTGATTTCCATCTGTTCTATCGATTTTTTCTTTCTTTATGTGTGTTGCAAACAGTTTCACAATGATTTCAAAACATTCAAATGCTGTTTGATGTTGCCAATTTGCAGCATCGGCTAAGCTTAGGCGTGTTGATGCATCCATTCATTTGTTCTATTCTTATGTGAATGTGATGTGATACATTATGCGATAAACAAGAATTGCAATTAAGATATTAATAACTTGTGAACTTGCGTTGCTAATTTTAAACAAATGCGTTCCAAGATAGATCGTAAGAAATTTCCATGGAAGAACTAAACAACGTCAATCAATTACATTTAGAAGCAGCATGAAACAAACAAAATTAATCCAATAAATAAGTAATAAAGCAAATGGCTCTTAACAAAAATCCAAGGCTTAAGATATAGATCCTTCACCTCGAAGTCCCTCACTTTCACTCTTGGATTCACTTGGTCAGCGAAAGAGGATGGCACACAAACTCAACGATGCAACTATTAGACAAGTAATGCCGAGGGGGGTAGCCGCCGGGGAGGAAGTCGGATTTGGGGAAGATGGTGGACGCCCTTTGATGATCCAATCGTCTGTCGGAAGTTGCTCATCGATGACGTCCACGAGGGTGGGAAGAATACGGTTCAAATAATCCTCGACGGTGTGATCGAAGCCGAATCCGACGTCAAAGAACGGCGATTAGATGATGTCAATGTCGCCTTGATGATAGTATGAAAAGCCGTGATCACGCTCTGGATCGGCCATTCATGACTATGAAATGACCTTGCGGTGTGGATGAATTTGGCGGTAGAAGAGTCTTCTCTTGGTGGAACTCGGCCAAGCAAAGAGGGGTGGAGGTGGGCTTGGGTAGTGAGAGAGAAGAATAGGGGGAGGGGCGGGTAGATCCACTTAGGGTTTGAGGGATTTAGGAAAAAACTGAAATTAATTTCAGTTTTAGGAGAATTTGGGGGGAGATTAAATGGATTTGAATTTTGAATATCAAGTGAGGATGAGCAATTAAGGGGGCCATTAATGTTTGAACCCCCTAGGGGCCGGCGGCATGATGAGAGGGAGAGGGATTAGGGGGAAGAGAATAAAAGCTGAAATTAATTTCAGCTCAAGTAAAATTTGGAGGGAGATATTTGAAATCAATTTTGAATTTCAAATAAGGGTGGAATAAAAGAGACTTAATAGGGAAGAGAGAGGAGAGAGGGGCTGGCCAAGTATAGTGGTGAGGTGGCTTGAGAATTTAAATGAGTGGGGACCACGAGGAGTTAATTAAACATAATAAAAAATCTGAATTTTAATTTCAGAATTAATTATACCATAAGTAACTCCAAATTCAAATGGAAATAAGAGAGAATTTGAATTTGAATTTCAAATATGTGTAACTCTTCTTAATTAATTTCCCAAATTAATATGGCTTAATTAGGAAAGTCATTAAGAGAGGGGAATTCAAAATTCAAAGAGGAGAGCTAGAGGGGGCCGGCGGCAAAAGGGGTCCAAGGGGTGGCCGGCGGGCTGCTGGTCGGCTGCTGGCCGGCGGGTGGGGTTTGCAGGCCGGCGGCCTGGGCGGCTCAAGAGGGATGCGGCGGCAAGGGGTGAGGGGAAGGGAGGAGGGGAATTTCTAGGGGTTCGATTTGCTATAATTCCACTCACCTCAATTATCTTCAATCCGGATCTCCACGAAAATACTTGGCGAAAATTTAGAGCTCTCGAAGAGAAAAATAGTTTGGCAAGAAACTAGAACTCACAAAGAGATCTATCTTCTCCGACGAACTCACTAAGAGATCGAGGAGGGTTGAACTCACAAAGAGAACATAAGAGGCAAATTTTCATTCATCAATTCATCATCTCATACAATGTATGAGACCTCCTATAAATAGGCCAAAATGAAATAAAAACTAAAAGACATAAATGCCCTCGGGGCTACAATATCAAATGACCACCCATAAGGGTAAAACAGTAAAAACTGAAAAATAAAATAAACTACTACATAAAATGACTAAAAATATAAACTCCGGATCGTGGCCGTCGATCTCCGGTGTCTCCGATGGTATACGTGTCGAAATCATTGACGATGTCCTCATCAGAATGAGAATGGTGTTAGGAAACGCTCGTAGAAAATTAGAAATTTACTTGCTGAAATTTAATTTCAGTAATTGGTAAAAGTAGAAATCGCCGAGATTTTGGAGGAAAAATAAAAAATTGAGCTTTTTAATGGATATTAGATGAAGAAAAACAATAAGATACACTGGATCTTCTATTGGAGAGGAAAATCCATCTCTCCCAAATCTCTATACGCCACTAGAGTCCGCTCAAGAACACAAGAACCCTAATTTAAGTAAAAAATCAGAGATAAGATCTAACCCTAACCTCCAAAACCTACTTAGGCATACAATAATTAAGTAAAATCCCAAAACCACCCTTCCTATTTGAATTTTCCCTCCTAACCCTCCCCTCAAATCCCTCCCTAATTAAACTTGTGGACCCCACAAACCTAGGCGACAAAGGAGTGTTCGTTGTTCTGCCTCCTAAACATTTGGACCGGTCTTGGTTGGATCAGTCCAGCCAGTCTTGAGACTGACTTATCAATACTCTCCTCCCAAAGAGCCACATGGTCTTCAATGTGGAAGGATGAAAACTGATGCTTCACCCTCTCATATGGCTCCCTTGTGGCATCATAATTAGGTAGATTCTTCCCTTTAACCAACACTTCCTTGGGCTCTCCCTCTCCCTGTTGTACGCCATGAAGCTCTAGTAGTTCTAAAACCATCTCTAGATCCTCTGTCAGCGGCCTTGGTAATTCTAAACTAGCTGCATGATCCACCATCGCTCTCCTCATCTATGATACGTGGAACACGGGGTATATGGAAGTGATCGAGGGTAACTTCAAGGGATAGGCCACTGCTATAATTCTCTTCAACACCTCATAAGAGCCAAAGTATCTTAGGGCAAGCTTTTCATTCCTTTTGTTGGCTACTATCTGTTGCCTGTAGGGTCACAACTTTAAGAACACCCTATCCCCAATGAAAAATTAGATGTCCTTCCTATGCTCATCCACCCGCTTCTCCATAATTTGCTAAGCCCTCAACAGATATTTTCTTAGCTCCTCCAACACCCTTTCTTGTTCCTCCAAGTACTGCTCTACTAAAGATACAGGTGTGCGGCCTTGCCTCACATGTACCAAATGTGGAGGGTCTCTCCTGCACAACACCTTAAAAGGGGTCATCTGGGAGGCCGAATGGTATGAAGTGTTGTACCAATATTCTGCCCATGCCAGCCACTTAGCCCATACCCTAGGTGCTTCTGAAGCAAAACATCACAGGTATTTCTCCAAGCTCCAGTTCACTATTTTGTCTGCCCGCCAGTCTGAGGGTGGTAAGCGATGCTCCTCTTCAATGTAATCCCCTATAGCCTGAATAACGTACTCCAAAAATGATTTAGAAATACTTTATCTCTATAAGATAATATAGACTCTGATATCTCATGTTGCCTAATCACCTCTCCGATAAATTTGATCTATTGTTACTATTGTGTAATAATATCATAGGGGAATGAAGTGAGCATAATTGCTCAATCTGTCAACCACCAGAATCATCGTAAACCCTTCGATCGTGGTAGCTCATCAATAAAGTCAATTGTGAGCTAGGGGTTGGAGTAACCCCCAGGAGCCATGGCCATGTATTTATTCCTTTGGTACACCTCACATCTAGCCACCATTTCTTACACATCCTTATGCTTCCCCCTCCAATATAGCTTTGCTTCCAATCTCATGTATGCCTTTTGTGCACCTGAGTGACCTTCAACAACGCTCTCCCATGGAACTCTTGCAGTAACTGTGGGATATGTACTGAGGTCATAGGCACCTCAATCCTTCCCTAGTACAACAGTCTTTCCCCCTCCAAAGAGTAACTCGGGTGACTAGTCTCATCCTTCAGAACATCTGCTTTAATTTTTCCCAACTCCTCATCATGCATACTCTCCTCTTTGATGGTCCCCAATCTAGCATCAGTGGTATCGACATAGCCAACTCTTGGAGTTCTCTCATGCATTTGGACAAGGCATCCGTTGCTTTGTTCTCTAATCAGGGCCTATAGTGAATCTCAAAATCACAGCCTAATAGCTTTGATAACAATCTCTGATGCTCCTTCGTCATCATCCTCTGTTCCAAAAGGATTTTCAAGGTCCTTTGATCCATCCTGACAATGAAATGTCGTCCCAACAAGTATGATCATCACTTTTGAATGGCTAACACAATATTCATTAATTCCATCTCATAGACTGTCTTCAACCTAGCTCTGAGTGTCAACACTTGGCTGAAATAGGCTATGGGTTTGTGATTCTGTATGAGCACGGGCCCCAACCCTATCCCGATGCATCCGTCTCAACCACAAAGATCTGATTGAAATCTGGTATAGTTAAAATCGGTACTATAGTCATGGCCTTTTTCAGTCTCTTAAAGGCCTTACATAATCAAATATTTAAATTATTCTCAAATAAGTCCACAAATCATTCCTATGACTCTTTCATTACGATTCCCATTCCTATGATACTCTATTGTGCTCTGATATCACTCTTGTCACGACCCGGCCCGATAAGCTCGAATTAACGAGGCGGGAACAAACGGTCGGATGGTAGATTAAATTTTCAATTCATCTAAAACTATCTCAATAAACTTTGAAATAGCCACTAAAACTTTAAATGAGAACATAAACTTATACAAAATCATTCAATTACCTTTCATTCGGTGTCTCATGTCTACAATATATATTTCCACCTCTTCTACTCATTTTGTTTATATTAAACATACCTGGAAAAAAAATTAGAGCAACTAACAGTAAGCTACAACTCAGTGAGTAAAACATGTTTCTAAATTACAATAACTCAAGGCAATAAAAACAATATGCAAAATCTTCTTTTTCTTTATTCATTTCATATCATAAAATAATTACACTTAATTATATCATTTTATTTGAGACTTTTTCAAATAAAGCAAAACAAACTCAAACAAGATCCAACCTGTGTTGTGCTAAAGAAAGAAAAGTCAAGTACTGTAACTAAAACAAAGTACTAAAACAAGAAAAAGGAAAAGTACTGAAGCAAAAAAGCAAAAGGGCTGCATAGAAACTAAGCAGCTGCTTTCAAATTTACACTAATAGGTAACTTCTAAATGAAGTAGTAAATCCTTATCTAATTGATCCGTTAGGGGAACTTCTAAGTGAAGTAAGAAACTCTTAAATTAAACCCACAGGCAACTTTCATTGGAAACAGTAAGACCTATTTTAACGAATTTGTTAGGGAAGTTTTTAAGTGAAGTGGCAAAACCCTAAATCAAACCAGGCAACTTCCAATGGAAACAATAAGACCTACTTAAATTAATTTGTTGAGGGATCTTCTAAGTAAAACAACTATTTTAAAATTAAAATCTACAGGCATCTTCCAATGGAAGCGGTAAGACTTACTGTTCAGGCAACTTCCAATGGAAGCAGTAAGACCTACTATTTGGGAAACTTCTAAGTGTAGCGGTAACCCCCGGCCTAAATCAAATATATGTGCAACTTCTAAGTGAAGCCGTGAGCCCCAACCTAAATCAAATATACGGGCAATTTTTAAGTTAAGCCATAAGCCCCATCCTAAACTACTATTAGGCAACTCTTAAGTGAAGTCGTAAGCTGCAACTTAAATTAAATATATGGGCAACTCTTAAGCAGAGTCGTAAGCCCCAAACTAAACTAAATATTCGGAAAACTCTTATGTGGAGCTGTAATCCTCTTCTTAATCCAAACTACTGGGAAACTCCTAAAAAGAGCCATAAACTCCAAACTAAATAAACTAACGGGCATTCTAATAGATATAGACCCCAAAACTAAATCAAATATCTAACCACTTTAGTTTACTCCAGATTTCTGAGAGGCAACCCATGACTGCTATCAGATTCCCTAGATGTTACAATCAATAATACGTTAACATTGATAAATTGAAACCTACAGTACTCCCGGGATGATAGAACCATGAGATCTTGATCGAGTCTACTTCTATTCTTCCTATAAACGAGATTAAAACTTAAAAATTTTGAAGCTATGCTAAATTGATTCATCCTTAATCGAGAGTACTCTTCCAAGAGGTGGATGAGGTGATTAATTATGTGGGGGCTTCCACTCATAGGAAGTAAGGACCCAGAATTAAATAAATGTTGATACAATCATAAGGGAAAATCTGGTTAATTAAAAATCAATTTATCTTAAGGAAAATGGAATCCCAAGCCTGAAAAGACGGTTCGTGCCTAGCACCATTTTTCTTTAGCTAACAGGAATAAAAAGCTACATAGGATCATTAACATAAATACAATAACCCTAATCACCAAATAATAGAATTTAAAGTTGGTGATTTTATATTCATGAAAGTCAAGTCTATGAAATGTGTTGTCAGATTTGGTCAAGGATACAAATTGAGTCCATGATTTACATGACCATTTCAGATTATTGAAAATATTTGTAAAGTTGCCTATATATTAGCACTACCAGCTGATTTATCTGATACATAAAATGGATTTCCAATGCACAACAAAGAATCTCACTTAAAGTAATTGGAGTACAGAAGATCTTATATATATTGAGGAGCCTGAAAAGATATTTAAAATTGATGTTAAAAGAATAAAAAGTAGGCAATATCTGCATGTTAAGGTGCGGCAGAGACAAAGCAGAAAATGAAGCATCCTGTGAAAAAAAAAGAAGAAATGAGATAATGATTTCCCCATTTATTTGAATGGTTATGAAAGGAATTTTGAGAATAAAATTCTTAAAGGGAGAATTGTCATACCCGATTTTTCCAAAAAAAAAAAAAAAAATTAAATTCTCGACCTCACTTTTCGTACATCTTGAAATTCATTGAAATCATTTTTGTCTAATTCTATATTTTGTTTTAATCATTTTGATATGAAGATTTATATATAAATAGCATACTTATATTAGGGTATGAAATTACGTAACATTTGAATCATTATCCCAAGTTTAAAATTTAATGTTAATGTAGCAGGTAAGCAATTTACTGTAGCATACTGTACAGTATGCTACAGTTTTAACACCGCAAAAGCTGTGTAGGTGGATTAGAGGAATATATCCTAATATCCTTATCCTTTCCTTCGCCAAACTTTCCCTAACTGAGACCTACAGGAGCTAGAGTTGGCTGTAGGGCTGGCTAAATGGAGAGGGAAGGCTGGTGGGTACAGTAGCAATGGGAGAAAACAGAGAAGTGGTGGGGCTGGTAGTGTAGCAAGAGGAGAAAAACAAAGAAAAGGGTAGGGACGAAAATGAAAAGAAAGATAGAAAAGCTAGGTTAGATATTTATGGTTTTCTATCATTTCTTCAAATCAAGTTTAGTTCATGTTGTAAGCATTAAAAGATTTGAAAGAGAGGAATGCATTTCGAGATAAAAATGCTATTTTAGAGATGTTTTTTTGTCAAATCGGATTATTGAATTTGGGAAATATTACAAAATGATTAAATAATTATTTTAGGTTGTTTACGAACGATCGAGGTTTTGGAAAGATAAATAAGGAATCCATTGAGGAGAATACACAATTGTTAAGGTGAGATACTCTACTTCTAATATAACGATTAAATGATTTCTAAGATTTAAGTTTACACATGATTTCCATCAACTATGATGATAGCTTATGATTGCATTTATAAAAATTCTTGCATAATGAGCATGCTAAAAATATCCAAGAGCATAAGAGAGATTAATGCATATTAAGAATTTATACATGCCAAATGATTTATATGATTTCAAGTTAATCATCATTAATTGTAAGTCTAAGACTACGAAATGACATATAATGCACAAATGGGCATTTTTATGGTATCATATTTATCATGCATGTACAAATTATGAAATGAATAGATATTTATGTCAATGCCAAGAAATGAAAATGATTAAAATATTTATAATGAAATTCAAGGATTTTATGAAAGGCCATATTATATGAATTAGGTGGGTTGATTTTGATGCCCTGTGCAGGAAGAGATGATCCTTGGAAAAAAAATAAAACTGAAGTGTTAGTTAGCCCAGGCTTTATGTAGAAAAGATGAATGAAAAAGGAATTTTTGATGGTTCATACTGGAGAGTTTGTTAACCCAACCTTTATCATGATAATAAAAAGGAAATTCTAACCCTTGATAATGGAGAGTTGATTAACCCAACATTTATTAGGGGAAAGTTGATGCAAAGGGCGAAGCCATAAGCATGATACGCCATTTCTTATGTTTTGATTATTAAGAATGAGTAAAAGAGTGAAAATAAAAAATAATATTAGTTTGATGTTTATACAATAGTTATGCTAATTATTTCTAATTTAGTTTTCCATATAATAACTAATAACTCATGTGTTAAATTAATTTCTAATTTATGAAGCTTATTATTGATAATTGAATAGGGATGATTCTTATAGCACATATGAGCAGCATTTTTATATCCTTTCCTTATATATTTGACTTTATGCTAGAATTGTTTATCTCACTAAGATTGCAGTTCATTAATGGGGATGTTAAGTTTTCAAGAAAAGAAAAGGGATTCGAGGAGTAGTTATGTTGGATATATGATGTTAGAAATTTTAAAAGGTATATATGATGATGTAAATCAAGATCTTGGGTATGTACGAATTTATTTGGAAATTAGATGCTCTGTATTTAATTTGACAGTTTATGAAAGCTTCCATTGAATGCTTATGATGGTTTTGTTGGAAATTGTTACATGTCATGTAGAATTTTGGATGATAAGGTTAGATTATTTTCACTTATCTGTTCCTATCGATTTATAATAGGAATGTGTGGTGAGGATTATTTTCCTCCATATTGTCCGCTTCTGTTACGCCTCAGGATTGTCTAAAAAGGGATGAAAATGGGGTGTGACATTTTATTTAGTGTCATGAATGATTTCTAGATCTATACAGATGAGTGATAGAAATTCTTCTAATTGATACTCCTACTCTTGAGTAGGTTCTGTTCTTAGGCCATATTTGCAACATCTTCTTGTTGACAGCATAGTAGAGACTAGGTAAGTGTCTAGTAGTGTTACTATCTGCATTAAGCTTGTTTTTATAACTTTCAATATAAAATAGAAAGCATCAGCATCGCAAAGCACCTCTCTTCTATTTTCCTTACTGTATTAGACATGTAAATGGTCGGACCATCCAACATAAATTTATTCATCTCTCATTTTGTTAAATAGATGTATTTAGCACATGATGAAACTGCCCATATAAGGTGTAGGAAGTCATCTCCGTATGAAGCCTTGTTCACCTGCATTTCTATAATTCAAATATCATTTTCTCCTAAGCTACGTTGAGGACATTCTAGCCATTCTGCATCATATATTGTTGAGAAATTTAAGGTCTAGTTGAAGAAAATTGTCATATCTACTGGATAAAATTGTGTGCGTCCAATTTTCTTGGTATACAGTAAATTAGCCTTATATAAAGTGTACAAGATATAAACACCATGTCATCCTTTTGGTGTCAGACTATATATATTTGTTTTTAAAAATGATTTTACCTCCCTTTTTTTGTTGCTAGTATGTTCTCTCAACTCATCATTTCTAAATTTGACTTCACTTCATTCGTGTTGCTTAAACTTTAGTAATTGCAGGTGAAGGAGGTAAACCATCTGCTGCATCTAGCAGTGGAGCTCCTACCAACGCCAAACTAGACAAGGGTGCCAGTCCACATTCTCAAAATAAAGATGGGCCTGAGGATACGGCCACGGCTTCTGAGAAAAGGGCTGACCGTAATCTTGATAAAGATAGAAAGAAGGATTTTCCTCATCCCAGCCTTCAGTTTGATGATAAAAATCGCGTTGAAAAGGCTAAAAGACGTGCTGTTGTTTATCAATTTGAAGCTAAAAACAGAGTTGAGTTATTCCGGCACTTGCCTCAATATGAATATGGGTCTCAACTACCATATCTTGAGTCGAAGTTTTTTCATCTTGATCATATACATCCTTCAGTTTATCAGGTATTTTATAATTCAGCCTTTCTCGCTTATTATCAACTGATTGTTTATATGGGTTTGTAATCATCATCAAATTATTTGAATGGACATTGAAATTCATATTACTTTATTGATTCAATGTATTGGTTCTTTGTTCTAGCTTAAATAAAGGATAAGCTATACTTGTCTATTTGAGTTTTCTAATCCCAATACGTAAGCCATATTTGAATGAGCTAACGGAATGACGAGAAAATAGATTTTAAAGTCCCTATTAAATGGCTGTTGCCATATTTGATCAACTATTTTTTGAAATTTCATATGCTCCAGTTTCTTCCATCCAGCCGCAGTCTTCGTCAATCTTAAATCATTCCGCTAATCCTTATGCAGTATTACTCTTTTTAGTATTTGGATTTATCCAAAATCTGCTATATTGGTTGCATGTAATCACAGGTGCTTTCCTACGCAACAGCTAACTTTGCTTAAGGCTTCGTTTGAGACAGCTTTCTTCTTGCTTCTTAAAGCAGCTTTCTAGTACAAAAATTTTAATTTTTGTACTAGAAAGCCGCTTTGTAAAGCAATAGGAAAGCCATCCCAAACGTAGCTTAAATCTCTAGAAAACTAGCTCTTTTTAGTTTCTATTAAAAAAAAAATTCCTAGTAAAGGTCTCTCAATCTATATTTACGAGCCAACTTCTTAAACTTTAAAAATTGGTCAGTCTGCTTGTAAATTCCTTCATTATCAAATCTTACTATGATGTTATGACTATCGCCATTAAAATAGTTCTTATGATTGTTGTCATTAAAATAGTTTGATGACTGGTTAATAATATTAGGCTAAATGTTAATTCGGGCATGGGATGCAAGTTAAGCCTCCTAAGTTGTTCAAAATTAATTTGTTATCTAATGAGCAAGTGCATGTGACATATCTGCATGCTCACATACACTCTTACACTTTCATCTGCATGTCTACATGCAGATCTACATGCTCACATATACATTTGTTTGTTTACATGCATACATACATATGGGCATTTTCACTTGCACATTGCTTAATCATGTTTGCAAGATATGTTAACATTCAGCATAGTGGCTAACATAGTGCATGATGAATGATGTGCATGTATGTGGTATTTTGCAGCTGCACATTTGTTTGCATAATATATTCGCACGATAATCTAGTAATTTCATGTAGTGCGTGGAGTATTTGCATGCTGGTGTAGCTCGCCGCCGCTACATAGTGTATTTAGCATGTTGTGTAGTATATTTGCATAATGCATTATATATGTTATATCTTATATATGCATGATATGATTGCATACTACGTAATGCGCTGTCATAGCGTGGCGTACTATGATCATTGAATAATATGCTTACACGATGCATCTTGCATATTGTAGGTGTATTCATGTATATGAATGAGTTAGCGTGCTTTTTGATGCATGAGGCAGGGTGCTTTTGCAATATTCAGATAGAGTTAGCTGCACGAGCGACTGCTGCTGACGAGTACACATGATTTCATTTTAGCATTTACAAACGCCTTATGTATGCTCATATGAGTGTTGTAGATCCGGTGACGTGGCATTGTACTTCACTTATTGCTCATCGTCAGTGCAGTTTAGCTCATATCATCCCTTGCTCATCATTGTCTTTTTCTTTAATATTTAGCATGCGGGACTATTTCAGCTTGCAAATGAGCTGTACGGTGCATCAGGAGCCTTCCATCTGTTGCTTGCAAGCGAGTTAACATCTAGTGTGAAGGCCTAGCTCCATAGGTTTATTTTCTCAATTTCATAAATGAACCGCAGTTTTTACTACAAATTCCTTGCTTTTGCTTACAGGTGAATCATAATGTTATGATATTTTGGGTCATGTGCCATTTTATGAAAGTAGACTATCGTGCACTTACGAATCTCCTACGGTGGCTTGTGGGTGTTTGCACTTATCACAGATCAACCACCTTTTGCTTGCAAGGGATTGGTGTATTGGCCTTGCATTGGATAGTCATTGACTATGAGTTGTAGCATTCACTGTCAGTTGCTGGCTGCCACTCGTAGAATATTATTGTGCATACGACAAATCTTTTGTCATTGCCGGCAGGCATCAGCATTTATCGAATGCATTTCTATATATATTTACAAGAGGCCTTGATGTTTGCAAACATATTGGTACGTTTATTTCATATTGATTTTATGTTCGTAGGAGACCAGTATATTCACTTGCATGTTGATTAGCATTGAGTACCGATTGAACTGCTTTCACTGCTAATATCTTCATGCACGTTGACTGGCGAATCACTATATTCATTCCAATGTTAACCTTCATCATCCATAGGAATTGATGTGTTTTCTTGCATGTTGATTAATGCCAATTGTATGAATGTCACTATGCTCGTCGCAAGTCGGTTATTTAATCTTTGTTCTCCACTAAGCAGCATTCAAAGCTGAGTAGTACAGCGTGCTTCGAACTTCCTCGGATGCACCAATTCACCATGTTCATTGAACTTCATTACTTGCAAAGGTTTAATGTGTTTTGCTTGTAGATAGCATTGACTATAGGGAAGTTGCTATAGTCATTGTATATCTTCATGCTTAGCTCATAAACTTGTCATTATATGTTTATTGTGTACATTGGAGTTCCTTTATCGCTTGATGTATTTGCTTGAACTTGTGTTCAATACAAGTTTCTCATTTGTTCGTTGATATTTATCATGAGTATTTCTTGTTCATTGATGTTTATTATAGGTTCTTGTTCGCATGTTGATGTTCATTTGAATGTTCATCACAGAGCTCATTTAGTGTTTTGATTATTTGTTCATTTTGTGAATTATATATTTGTTTTATGCATTTATTCAAGTCTGGTTCCTGTTAGACCGGTCCAGTGGACCGGTCCAGCCGGTCCGCACGGGACCGGCCGAGTCGCAAAACAGGCGACTGATTTCGCCTGGGCGGAAGTGCCGCACGCACCCATGATCCACGGGAGCTTTTTAGGAAGCTTTTTTGAGGGTTTTGAGAGGGAAATTTGAATGTAGGGACTTTTTAGGGATTTCCTTTTGATTTGTATGCATTAAATAGTTTGTTTTCCTAGGGTTTGAGCATCTTGAATTTGGCTGAAATTTGAGATCTCTTAGATTTAGGTTTTCTTTGGGCTGATTTCAATAGAAATACTCAATCAGATTAAGGTTTTCTTTGGGCTGATTTCAATCAGATTTAGATTTAGGTTTTCTTTGGGCTGATTTCAATCAGATTTAGATTTAGGTTTTCTGCGTCAGTTTCTTAATTAGATTTAGGTATAATTTAAAAATGAGCAAATACGAAACTTAATTATCTGATTTCAATAGAAATCGTAACTTCATTATCTGGTTTCTAATTTGACCGTGATTTTAAAAGAATCTGGAATGCGAAATAACGGTTTCTTAAGAAACTGAATTAAAAAATTCCGGTTCATGGTCCGGTTTCTTAAGAAACTGATTTTCTAATTAGAAAATTATGCCAATATTGCATTGTGGCATTATAAAAAAAAATAAAATTAATATTACTTTTTCTATTTTTTTATTTACACTGTTTTGCTTATTTTTTAATTATACCTTATTAGTATATTCTTGAAATTAAATTTAAATTTTCTTAAATAAAATAATAGTTTTCAGATAAATTTAAATATAATGCTGACTTGGGTACCATATTGTCACGACCCGACCCGAGACGAGACGGATCCCGTTCGCACCGGGCCGCGACAGAAAAACTAACCAGGATCTGGCTTTGGAATTTGCTTCAGAACTGATTCTTCCAAACATTGTAAACAAAACAGACAAACACAGAGCTACTAAAAACATCAAATGCAGCGGAACAAAACATCTATCTTTTTCTTTCCTCAAAACAATCATCTACAAATACAGTACATGACTTTTAGACAGAAAGAAAGACAGAACAGAAAAGCCATGACTGTACAAAAATCAAAAGGTACAAAACAATACCTATACTGATCAGACTCTGAAATCTATTCCTGGACTTCCTTCCCTTTCCCAGAACCTGAAAACCACCAGAAAGTAAGGGTGAGCTCAACAGCTCAGCAAAGCAACAAACCTCCAATCAAAATTCTCAGAATCTCAAAACCAACTCATCAGATAAATCCGTACAGAAATCAGAACAGAATCAGACATATATCAAATCAACAGAAGAAGAATCATACAGAAATAAAAAATTATACAGAATCAGATTTACTTACAGAACAGATACGGAAATCAGAATCATATCAAATCAGATATAAGATGTTATTTAATTCATAGCTAAATTCCCTGACACTGACTGAATCTCATAGGATCCAGGCCCCTTATGCCTCCCTTTGTGCTCACGACACCAGAACAGATGTGCTTATAGCACCAGAATACATATATAGTGCTTATAGCACCTAAACAGATTTCCTCGGATCCAGAACAGAACAGATATCAGATTTCATATTGAGCTCATTTCAGATTTCCCAGACACTAACTGAATCTCATAGGATCCAGGCCCCTTATAACTCCCTTTTTATAGCATATACAGATAGCATATCAAATCAGAAGAATTTCGGACAAATCAGAAATTACCCAAAAATCGGGCAGCACAACGACAGTATACAGAATTTACACAATTTTCCTGAAAATAATAATTTACCAAATTTGCACATAATATAGATATCAATATTTCAGAACATTTATTCTACTGCACAGAGAATTTCCAAGTTCACAGAAAAATCCAGTCGACTAAAAACACAGTCGAATCAAAAATACCCGGACAAAAATCTTCAAAATATAGTCAAAACGTGCACACCCGGCACGGCAACAATATACAGAAAGTTACACGGTAAAAACTGAACCAATCAAAAGATACGGACAAAAATCGCTAACGGAAACAAAATCCGGACAGAAAATACCGCCAAACATGACGGTTCTGAAAATTGAGAAAGGCGGAATGTGCCTTACCTTGCGTACAGCAATTTCCTGAACAGTCTCGTCGGACGAAAACGGCTCCGCGTCGCCCGAAAATCAATTTTTCCAAAGATGCCCTCGACTTTCTCTCTCCTCGACTGAAATCAGATATTTTAAAATGTTTTTCTCTCTCTTCAAAACGACTGATTTCAGCTTTATAAAACTCAGATCGGCCCGGCCGATCGCCATATCGTCCCGGGACGATCCGACCAATTTGATTGTCCTGGATGGCTCCCAGGGCTATGCTCCAGCCGATATTTTGAACAGTGCCAATCGGCCTGGCCGATGTCTCAATCGGCCTGGACGATGCCTACAGAAAAACACCTGGAGCAAATCTGGGCAAATTCTAGAGCAAATTCTCAACTGATCGTCCCAGGACGATACCAGATCGTCCTGGACGATCCTGGAGCAGATCTTGATATTACAATCTCCCCAACTCAGAAAAATGTCGTCCTCGACATTATCCAATCCAAACTCAGTCAAAACAAGTACGGGTACGACTGTCTCATGTCAGACTCCTTCTCCCACGTGGCTTCCCGTGCAGTCCGGTGCTTCCACCGGACTTTAACCATTGGAATCTGTTTATTTCTTAACTTTCGGACGTCGTACGTCAAAATCAACTCTGGCTCTTCCTTGTACGCCAGATTCTCCTGAATCTCAACCTCATCAGCAGATACCTTCTTCCCAGAGTCGGATACCCACTTCCTCAGAGTGGATACGTGAAACACATTATGCACATCAGGCATCGAATCAGAAAGCAATAGTCGGTAAGCAGATTTTCCAATCCTTTCCAAAATTTCAAAAGGTCCAACATACCTTGGACTAAGCTTGCTCACCTGACCAAATCTGCTCACACCCTTCATCGGGCTGACTTTGACATACACAAAGTCACCAACTTGAAACTCGACAAACCTGTGCTTCTGATTGTAATACTTCTTCTGTCGATCCTGAGCTGCTTTCAATCTTTCTTTTATCAAACTGATCTTCTAAACAGTTTCCTCAACAAAAGTGGCCCCCAAAGCCTGTCTATCTCCGACCTCCGTCAGAGTCAAAGGAGTACGGCACTTCCTGCCATACAGAGCCTCGTATGGTGCCATACCGATACTGGACTGAAAATTGTTGTTATAAGCAAACTCAATCAGCGGGATATGATCCTCTCAGCTTCCGCCAAAATCTAGAACACAAAGTCTCAACAGGTCTTTCAGCACCTGAATAGTCCTCTCAGACTGTCCATCTGTCTGAGGATGAAAGGCTGTACTGAAATGCAGTTTCGTACCCAAGCCTTGCTGAATGCCTTTCCAAAGTCTGGAAGTAAAGCGTCCATCTCGATCAGATACAATCACGCGAGGCACACCGTGCAATCTGACTATCTCCTTCACATAAACCTATGCCAAGCGATCAACTGAATCCGTCTGTCTGATCGAAAGAAAATGGGCGGACTTCGTCAATCGATCTACAACCACCCAAATAGCGTCGTGCCCTTGTCTAGATCGAGAAAAACCCATCGCAAAGTCCATCGTTACCTCCTCCCATTTTCACTCAGGGATAGGCAACGACTGCAACAGTCCACCTGGTCGCTGATGCTCTGCCTTCACCAACTGACAGGCTTCGCATCTCGACACAAACTCTGCCACATCATTATTCATTCCAGGCCACCAGAACAAAAGTTTCATATCAGCATACATCTTACCACTGCCTGGATGTACAGTATAGCCTGAATGATGAGATTCGTACAGAATCTCCCGCCTCAAATCTCCAAACACAGGTACCCACAACCTGTTCTTGCAGAAAATAGCACCAGAATCAGAAATTCGAAGTTCAGGAGTCTTACCAGATCCAATCTGGGCAATCAACTTCGGATAGTCAGAATCTGACTTCTGGGCTTCCTGAATCCTTGTCTCCAAAGAAGACTGAATGCTCATCTTAGCTAACTCCAAACCACTGGAGGGAATCACCTCCAACTGCAATCGCTCCATATCACGTATCAGGAAATCATCAAAAGTAAGCTGAATACCTGATAATCCAGAAGACTTCCTGCTCAGAGCATCCGCTACCACATTCGCCTTCCCAGGGTGGTACTGAATAGTCAAATCATAGTCCTTGATCAACTCGAGCCACCTTCTCTGTCTCAGATTCAGATCCTTCTGAGTAAAAATGTACTTCAGGCTCTTATGATCAGTAAAAATCTCACATCTGACGCCATACAGATAATGACGTCAAATCTTCAAAGCAAACACAACAGCAGC
Source organism: Dendrobium huoshanense (assembly GCA_016618105.1). Lineage (NCBI taxonomy): Eukaryota > Viridiplantae > Streptophyta > Magnoliopsida > Asparagales > Orchidaceae > Dendrobium > Dendrobium huoshanense. Next base: position 26,473,503 of record CM028349.1, read on the forward strand.
TAATTCTAAATCATGCGTTGGGTAATTCTTCTCATGTGGTTTCAACTGTCTCGAAGCATAAGAAATTACCTGACCATGCTACATCAGGACACATCCCAGTCCTTTCAGTGAAGCATCACTGAACACTTGAAAACCTTCCGTACCTGACGGAAGTGCTAGTACCGGAGCTGAAGTCAGACAATCCTTCAATCTCTGAAAACTCGCCTCACACTCCGGTGTCCAAACAAAAGGAACTGACTTCTGCGTCAGTCTCGTTAGAGGCGTCGAAATCTGTGAAAATCCTTTCACAAATTTTCTGTAATACCCGGCCATGCCCAAGAAACTACGTACCTCAAATACCGTAGTCGGCCTTGGCCAATCAGCAACTGCCTGAATCTTCTGGGGATCTACAGAAATGCCTTCTCCGCTAATCACATGCCCCAGAAATGAAATGCTCTTCAACCAGAATTCACACTTGGAGAACTTGACATACAGCTGATGCCTCCTCAAGGTCTCCAACACAATCCTCAAATGTCTGGCATGATCATCCTCAGATGCAGAATATACCAGAATATCGTCAATGAAGACGATCACAAACTGATCCAAATACTCCCTGAATACTCGGTTCATCAGATCCATGAAAATAGCAGGCGCGTTGGTTACCCCAAAAGGCATAACCAAGAACTCATAGTGCCCGTACCGAGTACTGAAAGCTGTCTTCACCACATTAGCTTCCTTCACGTTCACCTGATAGTATCCGGATCTCAAATCAATCTTCGAAAATACTGAAGATCCGGAAAGCTGATCAAACAAGTCGTCAATCCGAGGCAAAGGATACTTGCTCTTGATCGTGACCTTATTCAAATCTCTGTAATCCACACATATACGGAGTGTACCGTCCTTCTTCTTCACAAACAAAACAGGTGCTCCCCAGGGCGAAACACTAGGACGTACAAAACCTCTGTCAACCAACTCCTGAAGCTGAACTTTCAACTCCGAAAGTTCTTTCGGTGCCATCCTGTACGGAGCTTTTGATATCGGAGCGGTACCCGGAAAAATATCGATAGAGAACTCCACATCTTTATCCGTAGGTAAACCAACCAACTCCTCAGGAAAAACATCAGTAAACTCCCGTACCACTGGGATCTCAGAAACAGAACCAACCTCCAGGTTCAGATCCCGCACCGAAGCCAAAAACACTGGGCATCCCTTCTTCCACATTCTGCTCACCTCCAACACAGAAACCAGACTGGAGAGAACACCTCGTAATCCCTGAAATACAACTCTCTCTCCAGCCACAAACAAACTCACTTGCTTCTTCAGACAGTCTATCTGGGTCTCATACTGACTCAGCCAATCCATGCCCAGAATCACATCATATGAAGAAATCGACAACAGAATCAAACTTGATTTCCACTTCTTGCCAGAAATCTCAATCTCACAAAAACAAAACTGCCGAGCAATCAAAGGACTTCCAGCCGGTAAAATCACAGAAAGCGAAACCGGAAGTAAAATGGAATCCAAACGTAAAGCCTCAAAGCAGCGCTCGGACAAAAAAGAGTGACTCGCTCCAGAGTCAAACAAAACACGACAGGGCTGATCAGAAATATAAATCGTACCTGTCACAACATCGGGAGCATCACGAGCCTCTTGCTGACTCAAGCTGTAAACTCGTGGCTGAACTGGAGCAGGAGCTGAAGCAACAGAACTACTCTGCTCCCTCTGAACCGTAGGTGGTCTCCGTGGTCCAGAACTAGATCAACCACCTCTGTCAGCAAATCCCTCAGGGCGTGGAGGAACAGTCCTCGGTCTTCCTGCTGCTGAACCGACAGGTCTGACAAAGCCCTCAGATCGGAACTCAGAACGCTGATCAAATCCCATCTGTGGACACTCTGCAATCCGATGTCCTGGCTGACCACATCGGAAGCACAGATCAGCCATCCTGTAGCACTAGCCAAAGTGTCGTCGTCCACAGTTCTGGCACATAGGTGCCGTACTGACTGATCTAGAACTCGTCGTACTGGTAGCAGTACCAGACGACCCTCCGCTCCTCCTAGAGTCTCCAGATCCTGAGCCAGAAACAAATCTCCTCTTCCCAGAAGAACCACTGCCAGAAGTCTCACCTCCAAATCTCTTCCTACTCGCAGTCCACCGCTGTTGAGTAGCCATCAGGTCATTCTCTATCAGTCGAGCTCGCTCCACAAGCTCAGAGAAGTCAGTAATCCGAAACGGTATCAGGGGCTGCCTCAAGGTATCTCGTAATCCCCTCAGAAATCTGTAACACATCTCAGCAGAAGTGCTAACCAGCTGTGGAGCGTACCTGGCTAATGCAGTAAACTCAGCCTCGTACTGCATCACCGTCTTGCTCCCCTGAACAAGTCTCAGAAAAGTCTCCTGCATCTGCTGTCGTGCAGAAGGGGGAACAAACCAATCCCGAAACACCTCAGTGAACTCTTCCCAAGTGATCAAAGAGTTCAGTCTGCCCTGAAATCAGGCCTCCTGCTGGCCAACCCACCAGTGCTCAGCCTCTCCATCCAGCAGAAACACTGCTAACGGAACCTTCCTATCTAACGGACACTGCATCCCGTCAAAGGTCTTCTCCAATCTCCTCAGCCACTCCTCGGCTGCTCTGGGCTCAACAGCGCCCTCAAACCTCGGAGGTTTCAACCTCAAAAACAACTGCAAATGTCTGTCAAGATCATCAGATCGGATAGTAGAAGCTCTGCTCTGAGTCTCGCTCATTATCTGAGCAACAAGTGTAGCAAACTGAGAAAGCGTGTCAGCACCTACCACTGGGGCTGTACTCCCCACTGGTGCTGCCTGACTAGAACTCTGCCCGTCTGTCATGTTTGGGTCTGGTTGATCCATACAGAAAAATTCAGAAAATCCGGAAAACTATCAAAAAAAACAACACAATAAAAAGCCGAACAAACCAAAACTACCCCCCAGACAGACTCACTGATCACTTCCTATAGCTCTGTTTCACACAATCCCAAATTTCAAAACCATTGCTCTGATACCACTAAAGTTGTCACGACCCGACCCGAGACGAGACAGATCCCGTTCGCACCGGGCCGCGACAGAAAAACTAACCAGGATCTGGCTTTGGAATTTGCTTCAGAACTGATTCTTCCAAACATTGTAAACAAAACAGACAAACACAGAGCTACTAAAAACATCAAATGCAGCGGAACAAAACATCTATCTTTTTCTTTCCTCAAAACAATCATCTACAAATACAGTACATGGCTTTTAGACAGAAAGAAAGACAGAACAGAAAAGCCATGACTGTACAAAAATCAAAAGGTACAAAACAATACCTATACTGATCAGACTCTGAAATCTATTCCTGAACTTCCTTCCCTTTTCCAGAACCTGAAAACCACCAGAAAGCAAGGGTGAGCTCAACAGCTCAGCAAAGCAACAAACCTCCAATCAAAATTCTCAGAATCTCAAAACCAACTCATCAGATAAATCCGTATAGAAATCAGAACAGAATCAGACAGATATCAAATCAACAGAAGAAGAATCATACAGAAATCAGAAATTGTACAGAATCAGATTTACTTACAGAACATATACGGAAATCAGAATCATATCAAATCAGATATAAGATATTATTTAATTCATAGCTAAATTCCCTGACACTGACTGAATCTCATAGGATCCAGGCCCCTTATGCCTCCCTTTGTGCTCACGGCACCAGAACAGATGTGCTTATAGCACCAGAATACATATATAGTGCTTATAGCACCTAAACAGATTTCCTCGGATCCGGAACAGAACAGATATCAGATTTCATATTGAGCTCATTTCAGATTTCCCAGACACTAACTGAATCTCATAGGATCCAGGCCCCTTATAACTCCCTTTTTATAGCATATACAGATAGCATATGAAATCAGAAGAATTCCGGACAAATCAGAAATTACCCAAAAATCGGGCAGCACAACGGCAGTATACAGAATTTATACAATTTTTCTGAAAATAACAATTTACCAAATTTGCACAGAATATAGATATCAACATTTCAGAACATTTATTCTACTGCACAGAGAATTTCCAAGTTCACAGAAAAATCCAGTCGACTAAAAACACAGTTGAATCAAAAATACCTGGACAAAAATCTTCAAAATATAGTCAAAACGTGCACACCCGGCACGGCAACAATATACAGAAAGTTACATGGTAAAAACTGAACCAATCAAAAGATACGGACAAAAATCGCTAACGGAAACAAAATCCGGATAGAAAATACCGCCAAACACGACGGTTCTGAAAATTGAGAAAGGCGGAATGTGCCTTACCTTGCGTACAGCAATTTCCTGAACAGTCTCGTCGGACGAAAACGGCTCCGCGTCGCCCAAAAATCAACTTTTCCAAAGATGCCCTCGACTTTCTCTCTCCTCGGCTGAAATCAGATATTTTAAAATGTTTTTCTCTCTCTTCAAAACGACTGATTTCAGCTTTATAAAACTCAGATCGGCCCGGCCGATCGCCATATCGTCCCGGGACGATCCGACCAATTTGATCGTCCTGGATGGCTCCCAGGGCTATGCTCCAGCCGATATTTTGAACAGTGCCAATCGGCCTGGCCAATGTCTCGATCGGCCTGGACGATGCCTACAGAAAAACACCTGGAGCAAATCTGAGCAAATTCTCAACTGATCGTCCCAGGACGATACCAGATCGTCCTGGACGATCCTGGAGCAGATCTTGATATTACACATATGATATTTATTGATTTAGAAAAAGCATATGATAAAGTTCCAAGAGAAGTGCTATGAAGAGTTTTTGAAAAAAAATGAGTCAATAATGCTTATATTCAAATCATTAAAGATATGTATGCAGGAGCTATTACTTGTGTTCAAACACCAGGTGGATTGACCAAGTATTTTCCTATTTTGGTTTGGTTACATCAAGGATCAGCCTTAAGCCCATATATTTTTGCTTTAATCATGGATGTTCTCTCTAGACATTTGCAAGAGGATGTACCTTGGTGTATGCTTTTTGCTGATGATATTCTTCTTGTTGATAAGACTAGAGAGGGTGTTGAAGGTAAACTTGAATTATGGAGGTCAACCTTAGATTCTAAAGGTTTTCGCTTGAGTAGATCTAAAACGGAATATATGTAGTGTAATTTTAGTAGTAGTAGACCTAGTGAGGGGATTGTGACTTTGGGCGATCAAGTCATTACTAAGAGTACACGTTTTAGATATCTTGGATCTATTGTTCAGAGTGATGGTGAAATAGATGGAGATATTATCAGCATAATTCAAGTTGGATGGTTGAAGTGGAGGAATGCATCGGGCTTGTTATGTGATAGAAATGTACCCCTCAAACTTAAGAGAAAATTTTATAAGATGGTAGTGAGGCCTGCAATGCTTTATGGTGCCGAATGTTGGCCATTAAAAGAGAAGCATAATACTAAGTTAAGTGTGGCAGAGATGAGGATGCTCAGGTGGATGAGTGGCTTTACCCTTAGAGATAGGATACGAAATGAGCATATACGTGAAAAGGTTGGAGTAGCTCCAGTAGAAAATAAGATTAGAGAGAGTCGCCTTAGATGGTTTGGTCACATAAAACGACGGCCTTCCGATGACCCGGTTAGGAGAGTAGAGGTATTAGATTTGACTTATGTTAAGAAAGGTAGGGGTAGGCCTAAAAAGACTTGGTTAGAAAATATTAGGAATGACCTTTCTTTATTAGATTTAAACGAGAATTTGACTTTTAATATGGCACAATGGAGAAAAAGGATTCATGTAGCCGACCCCAAGTAGTGGAATAAAGGCTTGATGTTGTTGTTCCTGACCTGGGTACCGGCACTATTTGACCCGACCTGTTTTTTAAAATGGGTCACATTCTCAGACCCGAACCCTCCTCGGGTCTGTATCAACCCGACACGATCCACCAACCCGGATTTGATCCCTTCTCTTCCACTAACAACAGCCCCTAACCAAACTCCCTCACACAGCCGCAGTCCCCGTCCCCTTTACCCTTCCAACTACCCAAGCAGCTCTCTCTATACCTCAGCGATCTAGCCAAGTAATAGCAGCCGAACACCATCACAGTCTCACGCAATACCCTTTCTCCCCTTCTCCGTTCATTCCACTATAGCATCTCTCGTTCACTCTCCCAGCTCAATCTTCACCTTCCCGCCACAATTGAACTCCCTCTCCTGCCGTGAAGCTTCTACCCCCAACATCTGCTCCTCATCAGCCAACAACTCTCAAAATCCTCAACCCATTTGCCAAATTGCCGCATGCTTGTGAACACCACCTGCTGCTCTTGACCTGCAACAGATACATGTGCGAGTCATCACGGGTTTAGTATCAGGTTGTCGGGCTTATCCGAACCCTACCCAAAACTTGAAACGGGTCGGAAATCAAGACCCAACCCCGACCATTTTTCAAATGGGCCGACCCTAAAATGAAAATTTGGGGTCGGGTTCGGGTCATATTTTCTTGTCGTGTCAATTTTTTACACCCCTAGTGACTGCAACGGTGCAGCCCATTTGGCAATAAGAGGTCGTTTGTCCCTTCAAGTGACGCACTGCACCGACGTGCATGTCATTGAATTAGCCAATTTTGCCCCTTTTTACACGTATTTTGATGTAGGGGTCAACATTGGATGTATCGGCTTCCTCATAGGCATTTACACAAAATTTAGATGATATTGTATAATAAAAAAATCCAAAACCTCTTCTTACTGGAAAAGCTTTCTGCGAAAAAAAAAAACATAATTTATTTAGCATCCAAAACCATTGATGTAGATCCTCCAAAGGAGTTCGCCCCAAATCCCATTACAAATAAAAGTTGATGCAGAGTCTAATCAACTTTGGGATTTTGACGTTAGTCTTCAGAGTATTTATGCTTAAGTGGATATATGGTTCAAATCATATTTTCTTTGGATGGAGAAATTAGAAAAAAAAAATTATATTGACTACTTGATATTCATTAGGCTTTAATTGAGGAGGCACACATAGAGCTTAGGACATTTTTATAATTTGTCGACTGTTATTTTCATTTGTATTTTTGGCCTTCTACATTGTAATATGGAAATTCACTGTAGTTGTAGTTTGTGTATTTATTTTGTTATTTGATTATAATGTTTTGCTTAAAAAAAGTAGTGGGTTAAGATTGGAAAAAAATCATGTGTATCAGAAGCAACTTGAAACAACCTGAGACACATTCCTCATCCTTTGTTATGCTTCTGTAGGACTGGTGATGCTATATTTCCGTTATCTGGTTGCCCAATTTTGTTTTATCGATATTCAGTAACATCATTGCTTGTTTTGATATATATATATATATATATATATATATATATATATATATATATATATATATATATATATATATATATATATATATATATATATATATATATATATATATATTGCCATCCGTCTCTCTACTGGGATATACGAGCGCTGTGTGATAATTAACTTCTCTGTCGCACATTACTAATACAAAACTTCCTTCCAGTCTTATGAACATAATTCCAGTAGATAATATGCATAAATCTTGTCAGGTTGGTATGCAATATATCTCAGGGTCTACCTCTGGTGGCAATGCTCGGTGTAAGGAAATGCTTCTTGCATTTCGCATGGCTATTATGGATTATTCTATATCACCAGAGAAAAGTATTGTTCGAGATTTGATCTCAAAAATTAATAGTTATGTGTCATTTTTAATTGAGTGCAGGCCTCTTTCAGTAAACATGGGAAATGCTATCAGGTTTTTGAAGAATAGGATTTTAAAGTTACATCATAACCTTTCTGAATCAGAAGCAAAATATATTCTTATATCAGATATTGACCGTTTTATAAATGAGAAAATAATAGTTGCAGACAAGGTTATCATAAGCCATGCTGTTGCAAAAATTAGAGATGGTGATGTACTCCTCGTATACGGACATTCTACTGTTGTGGAAATGATAATCGTACATGCAGTTGAGCTTGGAAAGCAGTTTCGTATTGTAATTGTTGATTCTCGGCCTAAGTTTGAAGGGCAAACATTACTTCGGAAGTTGGTTATGAAAGGCATCAGCTGTACTTATACACACATAAATGCCATTTCATACATCATGCATGACGTGACACGTGTTTTCCTCGGGGCTTCTTCGGTTCTGTCTAATGGAACAGTTTATGCAAGAGTTGGTACAGCTTGTGTTGCAATGGTGGCTCATGCTTTCCAAGTTCCTGTTCTAATATGCTGCGAGGCATATAAATTTCATGAACGGTTCCTACTTGATTCAATTTGCTCTAATGAACTTGGTAGTGGTCCATTTTGTTTACGTTAGGCTTGAATTTTAAAATTATTCACTTGAGTTCTATCAATAAACACCGGGGATATATCTTTTAGTTTTTTTTTTATTCTACAGGCGATCCAGATGTTATCATAAAAGTTCATGGGGGAAAAGATTTGAATCCTCTTGCAAAATGGGCTGATAATGAAAATCTTCGGCTTTTGAATCTTGTGTAAGCGGGCTGAAATCTTATTGGTTGATAAATTGTCATTTTGGGTTGGCTGGACGATACTTATATTCAGCTTTTTTGACAGTTATGATGCAACTCCTTCTGACTGTGTGTCAATGATTGTTACTGAGCATGGAATGGTACGTTATATTCAATCCTGCAGGCTGTTCTGCCTGTGTTATATTTGTCATGAATGTTTGACCTATAAGCTAGGTTTTTTAATTTCATAAACGTATTCATCTTAATATGACACGAAGTTTCATCAAAGAAACTAAACAACACCTCTACCAAATCAATACATACTATTTTCAAGGACAATTCTATGAATTTATTGAAAACAAGGGAAACATGGATTTCATTAAGTTTGGAATAGAGTTCTTTGACAATTCAATTTTTACACCCTAATAAAGCGTCTAATAAAGAAGGCTATGTTTATCCATTCATAAATAAAAATCACTTGCCTCATAACATTGAGTAACCAAATCTAACACCCCTCAATCGCAATACTTAACAGCTTTTCTCAAGTACTACACTGAAAGTCCTAAATCAATAAAACATCAAGCCTTTATTCCACTATGTGGGGTTGGCTATATGAATTCTTTTTCTCCATTGTGCTATGCAAAAAGTTAAATTCTCATTTAAATGTAATAAAGAAAGGATATTTCTAATATTTTCTAATCAAGTCTTTTTAGGTTTACTTCTACGCTTCTTAACAGAAGTAAAGCCACTCATCCACCTGAGCATCCTCATCTCTGGAGCACTTAACTTAATATTTTGCTTCTCTTTTGATGGCCAGCATTATGCACTATAAAGCATTACAGGTCTAACCACCATCTTATAGAATTTTTTCTGAAGTTTGAGGGGGACTTTTCCATCACACAAGCACGATGCATTCCTCCACTTCAACCATCCAACTTGAATACTACTAATTATCTCCATCTATTTCACCATTACTCTAAACAATAGACCCAAGATATCTAAAACGTGTACTCTTATTAATGACTTGATCACCCAAAATCATAATCTCCCCACTAGAACTATTATTACTAAAATTATATTTCATATATTTAGTTTTAGATCTACTCAAACGAAAGCCTTTAAAGTCTAATGTTGACATCCATAATTCAAGTTTACCTTCAACTCCCTCTCTAGTCTTATCAACAAGAAGAATATCATCAGTAAAAAACATACACCAGGGTACAACTTCTTGCAAATGTCTAGTGAGAACATGATGGGGACATCAATACGAGGTTTCGACACGTCTATCAGAGGCGACACAGGAGATCGATGGCCCTGATGGAGAGTCTTTACTTTTGATGGATCTTATGTATTAGTTATTTTATTTTTCTCAATTTTCCATTTTTACCCTTATGGGCAGTTGGTCACTATTGTAGCCCAAGGGGCATTCCAGTCTTTTATTTTATTTGTCATTGTAAGGCCTATATATATGGTCATTCTCTTATGTATTGGTTAATGAATATTTGGAATGAAAATTTTGTTGTTGCCTTCTTCTTCTTCATCTTGTGGTGCACTAGAGAGGAGAAAGAGTGCCCGAGGTGAGGGCAAGCGTAATACCCACCAGTCATTGGAAGAGTCCGTGACTCGTGGTTTGCCTCCTTCATCCCTATTCTCCTTTTCGTCCCTCACCCGCCGGCCCTAGCTCTTCCCCAAGCCGCCGACCACATATCCGTCCCCTTATTCCCACATCCTTTTCATCCCCTAGCTTCCTGGTACAGCGGTTCCTTTGGAACCGCCTCTTGAGGCGGTTCCTTCTGAACCGCCTCAGCCAGCCCATCATGGGCTGGCACTTGTATACCAAAGGAGGCAATTTCGCCTCCTTTCTTGCCCAAATTAAATTACCGCCTAAGGTTGGGGTCCACGGGATTTGAATTTATTTGAAAATTATTTTTAGGAAAGATTTGAGGAGGTGGAAAAGTCTTTAAATAGGAGAGGTAAGGGGAAGGGAAGGGCAGGCAAGTATTGTTTTCTTCTTGGAGTTCTTGGGTGTTTTTGGCTCTAGACTCTCTTGTCTAGAGATTTGGGAGAGACGATCCTCCTCTCGAATTGAGGATCACTTGTATCTTGATTTCGTGTTGCTTTTGCTTTGTTTCCCTTATTGCAATTTAGTGATTTGGGGCTGATTTCGCCCAGATTTTGGCTGAATTCTCGCTGTTTTATCTCCAATTAGCGATAGGTTTGCTTGCGAACTCAAGTATTCCCTTATGGTTACTTGCGAACTCAAGTATTTCCTATCAAATTGGTATCAGAGCCGTCTTGGGACCGGTGGAGGGCTGTTGTCGGCCAATTCCAGCAGCAATTTTTTGGTCGGAAAAAGAAGAAGTTGCTGTTTTTTTACTCCAAGATCCAGATTTTGTGAATCTACAAACTCCGGATCATAATGGCGGCCAAGAAAGTTGATGCTTTGGAGGAGAAACTCGAAGGAGAGATGAATCACATCAAAGAAACCGTGGAGGAAAGAATTTCGTCCATGGAGGGGCAGGTGGCCGATCTCAGGGACATGATGAAAAGAATGTTAGAACTTCAAGCACAAACGGCGGCATCCAAAGCGAAGGGCCCCGAAGCGAGAAACACCAATTCCGAAATCCGAAAGGAGGAATAAGAGGTGGAAATCGTGGAAGGGGGAAGAAGAAGACCCTATGTGGAGCCTTTCCATAGGGAAGTGAGCGCGGGCGAAGGGAGAGACCAATATGGGGGAGCGGAGCAAGGAAGGGTTGAGTGGGAAAGCCATGAGGGGTTTTACGGCCGTCGAGGTACTGAATTTGAAGGAAGAAGAGGGGATTTTGAAGGGGGTTTGGGTTATGGCAGGGCAAGAGAAGATCGGGAAACTTGGGGTGCACCTAGCACGTGGGAAAGGGGAAACTATGGAAGACCCGAGGCAATGAGGGGGATCAAAAGGTAAGAAAGTTGAAGATGCCCATATTCGAAGGAGAAGACGCGTATGGGTGGATTTACAAAGTGGAGCGATACTTCGCCGTCAATGGGCTAACAGAGGAAGAGAAGCTAACGACAGCCGGATTATGCTTAGAAGGGAAAGCCCTGTTATGGTTTCAATGGAGAGACCAGAGAAGACTGATCAGAAATTGGAGGGAATTTAAAGACTGCATAATAGAGCATTTTCAAACCGATCAAGGAGGAGACTTTTATGAGCAGTTCTTTGCTCTAACACAGGAGGGATCAATAGCAGATTACCGGGAGCAGTTTGAGCACCTAGCTAGCAGGGTGGAGCAACTCTCAGATACAGTATTGGAAGGAAATTTCATGAAAGGGTTGAAGGTGGAGATCCGAGCAACAGTAAAGATGTTGATGCCCCGTGACCTAGGGGAAGCCATGAAGTTGGCCCAACTGGTGAAAAATCAGAAGAATTTGGAGAAGGGAGCCAGGAGTAGCAGCACTGGGGGCACGTACAGGATGACGACTACTCATCTCGCACCGAAAGGCCCTGCAACAGGAGGAAATAGAGAAGCCACCAAGGAGAAGACAGGAGGAAATGGAGGAAACTTCAAACGACTGACAGAGAAAGAGATGCAGGAGAAGAGGGCTAAGGGCTTATGCTTCCGATGCGATGAAAAGTACACACCATGACATCGGTGCAAGGACCGAACTCTTCAGGTTCTCACCATCTGCGATGACGAGGAAATTGAGGAGGGAGGTGAGGAGGAGACAGAAGGAGAAGAGGAGCTACACTTGAATTTCGCTGATGTTTCCCTAAACTCAGTGGTGGGGTTCACTACGAATCACACCATGAAAGTGAAGGGAGAAATAGAGGACATGGAGGTGGTGGTGCTAATTGATAGTGGGGCTACCCACAATTTCATTTCCACCCAGGTTGTAGACCAGCTGAGAATAAAATTGGTGGACACAGGTTGTTACGGAGTGATGATGGGTACAGGGAAGATAGAGAAAGGTCAGGGGATTTGCAGAGAAGTACGACTGACGATCTAGGGGATACAGGTGAGGGAGGACTTCCTTCCACTAGAGCTGGGGAGCACGGACGTCATCCTGAGGATGAAATGGCTGCAAACTTTGGGTGACACCAAGGTGAATTGGGGAGCACTCATGATGGAGTTGATGGTGGAAGGAAGGAAGGTAGTAATTAAGGGGGACGCGGGGCTTTCCAAATTCCTAGTTTCTCTTAAAACGATGGTGAAAGATATCCAGTTGGCAGGCGGAGGATATTTAGTGGAATTGCACAGTTTAGAGGGAGCAAGAGTGGAAGAAGGAAGAGACATACCCCTCTCCATCCAACCATTGATTCAGCAGTTCCAAGAGGTATTTCAGCCACCTCAGGGATTGCCACCGTTGAGGGAGAAGGAACATGCCATCGTGTTGAAAGAGGGAGTGTCACCCATTAGTGTCCGACCTTACCGCTACCCTCAGTTCCAGAAAGATGAGATAGAGAGGTTGATTAGAGAAATGCTGGAGGCAGAGATTATCAGACCCAGCATCAGCCCTTTTTCTAGCCCTGTTCTGTTAGTAAAAAAGAAGGATGGCAGCTCACATTTTTGTGTGAACTATAGAGCACTCAATAAGGAAACTGTACCAGACAAGTTTCCTATACCTATCATTGACGAGCTACTCGATGAACTAAGTGGAATCGTGATTTTCAGCAAGATAGATTTAAAATCAGGTTACCACCAGATCCGAATGAAGGAGGATGTACCTAAAACGGCCTTTAGAACTCATGAAGGACATTATGAGTTCCTGGTGATGCCGTTTGGCCTTACCAATGTTCCAGCTACTTTTCAGGCCCTCATGAACAAGGTTTTCAAACCTTATCTCAGACGATTTGTACTGGTATTCTTTGACGACATCCTAGTCTACAGTAGGACAGAAGAGGAACATTGGGAGCATTTAAAAAGGGTGCTAGAGGTACTGCATGAGCACCAGCTGAGGGCTAACTTGAAGAAATGCTGCTTTGCACAAACCAATGTAGAATACTTGGGCCATGTGGTATCAAAAGGAGTTGCAGCGGATCAATCCAAAATTGAAGCTATGATAAGGTGGCCAATACCGAAAAATCTGAAGGGATTAAGGGGATTCCTAGGATTGACGAGTTACTACAGGAGGTTCGTAAAAGGGTATAGCTCCATAGTATGGCCACTCACAGAATAATTAAAGAAGGACGGGTTCCTATGGGGAGAGGCGGCTACAGCAGCATTTGAGAGCTTGAAGAAGGCAATGACTTCCGTGCCGGTCTTAGCCTTGCCAGATTTCACTCAGACCTTTATTGTGGAGACTGATGCTTCAGGGTACGGGCTGGGCGTAGTACTGATGCAGAGTCGCAGACCCATTGCCTATTTTAGCCAGGTATTGACTGTTAGAGACCGACTAAAGTCAGTGTATGAGAGGGAATTAATGGCCATCGTATTAGCCATCCAGAAGTGGCGGGCCTACCTGCTAGGGAGACATTTCATAGTCAGGACAGATCAGCGAAGCCTAAAATACCTACTAGAACAATGGATGGTGACGGAAGAGCATCAAAGGTGGCTGTCCAAATTGCTTGGGTATAACTTTGAGATTCAGTACAGGCAAGGAGTAGAGAACAAAGCGGCGGATGCCTTGTCCAGATGCATGGGAGAGCTGCAGACAGTGGCATTATCTGTTCCTTTGATGCTTAACTGGGAGGCTAGCAGGGAAGAAAGTGCTAGAGATGAAGAACTGGGAAGAATCAAGTCAGCTTTGCTAAAAGAGGAGGGTAGCCATCCAGGGTACTTATTAGAGGGAGACAGACTACTATATCAGGGGAGATTTGTGATGCCTCGGACCTCGATCCACATCCTAAATTTACTCCATGAATTTCATGGGAGCGTAGTGGGGGGCCATTCAGGAGTGCAGAAGACCTACAAAAGATTGGCAGCCGAGCTTTACTGGAAGGGAATGCGTAAAGATGTAGAAGAGATGGTGGCAAGGTGTGAGATCTGTCAGAGGAACAAGTATTTGGCGATGTCACCAGGAGGACTACTACAGCCTTTGGCACTACCAGGACGAGTCTGGGAGGAGATATCCATGGATTTCATAGATGGGCTGCCCCGTTCAGAAGGCTTCACAGTAATCTTGATAGTGGTGGATAGATTGAGCAAGTACGCTCATTTCATTCCCCTCCGACATCCTTACACCACGGTGACAGTGGCTTCAGCATTCATTAGAGAGGTGGTCAGATTACATGGCATACCAGAGGCGATTGTATCAGATAGAGATAAGGTGTTCCTCAGTCATTTTTGGAAGGAATTGTTCAGGTTACAGGGGACAGTTTTAAAGAGGAGCACCGTTTACCACCCACAGACAGATGGCCAAATAGAGGTGGTCAATAGGAGCTTGGAGACCTATTTGAGATGTTTTGTGTCGGAGACACCCAAACTTTGAGTCAAATGGCTGTCCTGGGCAGAGTACTGGTACAACACCTCTTTTCACTCAGCTTCATAAATGACTCCATTCAAGGTGCTGTACGGAAGGGACCCCCCTCACTTAGTACACTTTGGGAGTAGCAGTACTCCAGTCTCTTCAGTAGAGGAGTACTTAGAGGAAAGGGATCAAGTATTAGAGGAATTAAAGAAACATCTACTGAGAGCTCAACAGATTATGAAGAAACAGGCCGATGGGCATAGGAAGGACATCCAGTTCGAAGTAGGAGAGAAAGTGTTCTTAAAGCTCCGACCATACCGACAGAAGACAGTGGCCAACAGAAGAAATGAAAAGCTCGCCCCAAGATGCTTTGGACCTTATGAAATATTAGAGAAAATCAGAGCAGTGGCATATCGGCTAAAACTACCACTCACGGCAACTATTCATCCGGTTTTTCATGTGTCACAGCTGAGAAGAGCTATTGGAGATTATACAGCCAGCTCGGAGCTACCAGCCACACTTACAGAAGAGTTATATGTGATTATGAAACCCTTAGAGTTGATGGGGGTTCGTCAGAAAGAAGAAGGGGCAAAAGAAGTACTGATCAAGTGGAAGAATCTTCGAGACTACGTTGCCACGTGGGAGCCATACGAAAGGGTGAAGCAACAGTTTCCTAGTTTTCACCTTGAAAACAAGGTGATTCTTTGGGAGGGCGGTATTGATACAGCGGTTCTTTTGAGGCGGTTCCTTCTAAACCGCCTCAGCCAGCCCATCATGGGCCGGCACTTGTATAACAAAGGAGGCAATTTCACCTGCTTTCTTGCCCAAATTAAATTACCGCCTAAGGGTGGGGTCCACGGGATTTGAATTTATTTGAAAATTATTTTTAGGAAAGATTTGAGGTGGAAAAGTCTTTAAATAAGAGAGGTAAGGAGAAGGGAAGGGCAGGCAAGTATTGTTTTCTTCTTGGAGTTTCTTGGGTGTTTTGGGCTGTAGACTCTCTTGTCTAGAGATTTGGGAGAGACGATCCTCCTCTCGAATTGAGGATCACTTGTATCTTGATTTCGTGTTGCTTTTGCTTTGTTTCCCTTATTGCAATTTAGTAATTTGGGGCTGATTTCGCCCAGATTTTGGCTGAATTCTCGTTGTTTTATCTCCAATTAGTGATAGGTTTGCTTGCGAACTCAAGTATTCCTTTAGGGTTACTTGCGAACTCAAGTATTTCCTATCACTTCCCCACTTCCAATCCAACCTCCACCAAAACCACCTAGACCCGACGGCAAGCTCTCCCCCTCCCCCTTAGCTGCCGGCCATATCCATGATCTTAGTCGTTATGATGATTTCATCATTCATAATGACTCTCCCTTAATTTAAATCTTGCATTAAGGAGTTAATGAATTTTTGAAATTCAAAATTTGAAATTAAAAAACTTTCCTTATTTGCAAAGTCTAAATAAGGAAGTTTTTTCGCATTCAAAATTCAAACGGAATTTAATTGGATGACTCATTATTTTCCCCCCACATCATTCAAGCTCATTTGGAAAGAGATTAAAGCTCCATAATCTCTCCTCTCCCTTACTCATGTCGCTGGCCATACTAGGGAGGAATCCCCATTAATGCTATTTTAATGCATTCATTACCCTGGCTTCCAAAAATCCAAATTCAAATTAGCCTCCCTCCAAATTTACTCAAATCTGAAATTAATTTCAGATGTTGAATAAATCTCATCAACACCCCTCCTAACCTAATCTCCTCCTCTAACCCTAGCGGCCTCCCCCATCTCATCTTTCCGACTCCCACTCCCGCCCCTCTCTCCACTTTGGCCGCCCCTCTCCTTGCTCCACCTTGGGAATTTTGAAGCCAAAGAAGACGACGTCCTCACATCTCCTCTCTAATGTCGAATGGCCGATCCCGAAGTTGATAGCGGATTCGTACTCGACGCCTACAGAGACATCCACATCGTTCGATCACCATTCTTCGACGTCGGGTTTGGTTTTGACAACATCGTTGAAGATTACTTGAACCGAATCTTCCCCACCCTCGTGGACATCATCGACGATCAATTCTCGGACTACGAGTGGACCATCAATTGCCATCCACCCGTGTTACCTCCACCTCCGACTACCTTCCCAACAGCGACTACCTCTCCACCACCATCGACCTTTTCGTGGATTAAGACCATTGGCATTGCGACAGTCCTCGTGGCTTCATTGGGTGTGCTGAAGATCTTTCTCCGCTAAGCCATACTTTGAGTGTGAGCATGGTACCTCATAGTGAAATTTCTAAATATTAACCGTGGGATTGTATTACTATATGTTTGCCTTACTGTGATAATTTCAGATATATCTTAACTTGCTTAAACTTCTGATTTGTAATTGCCTCCTACAATAAGATTGACGATTAAAAGTTCTATAATCTAATCTTACGAAATCTTAATCTTAAGTAACAAGCTTTGTAATCCTTTTAAATATTTCTGTGCAATTCTTGTTTGTATCACATCATATTTGGTATCAGAGCATGGTAGGCATGCATGACATGTTAGAAAAACATCCTAGGGTCTAGCCTTTCGTTATAGCTTGAAATTTGCATGCATATCATCGCGTAGTTTAAATTTATTCACTGTTTTAACTGCTGTCACTGCATTTCCTGCACGTATTCAATAGAGTTTAAGTCATCCTAGCTAGCCTATGAGTGCTGACATCAAACCTACATTGTTTCTAATTGCATAGGACAACTAAACCTTTGTTTGTAGCTGCTGTCTTCACTGTTCCAGCAACAGTTAGACATCGTTTAGTGAACTTAAAGTCACTGTTTAGGTGCTGTCTTCACCCTCGGACCCTTCCAAAACACCTAGACATCTTAAACAGTTACTGAACCTTGCTGCCCTATAAATTCCTGCACTTTTGGAGCCTTTAGGAATATAATTTTAGAGTGTCTAGGTGCTGCCCTTCAGTCCTTAGCCTTCCCTAGTGCCCCTAGCACCCAACCATGGATCCGGAACACATTCAAGCAACCTTAGACCTAATTGTCGGCCAACTGGGAACGATTACACAGCAGATTAGGAACACCCAAACGGACTTAGCTGAATTTAGACGCCAAATGGGTGACAGACTTGACAACATTGAAAAGATAGGAAACCCAGCCATCTAGACCCCACTCTCCTTATGGCGATGACAACCGTACTGAATACGGACCTCCTAGAGACCACTACCGACCTAATCACCGACCCAATCACGAACCGGTAGGACGTGACGCATCTTGAAAAGACAACGATACCCAACTTCTTAAGAATATTAAGATAGATGCCCTGACTTTTGATGGTACGTTAGATCTTCAAGTTTTTCTTGATTGGCTCAAAGGAATGAATAGTTATTTCAAGTGGTACAATATTTCAGAAGAGAGAAAGGCCCGATTTGCTCAGATGAAGTTGACTGGTAGAGCTAACTAGTATTGGGCTAACCTAGAACACATGCTAGAAACCCGAGGAGAGTACCCCGTGACTGATTGGGGAACGATGAAACAAGAGTTAAAACGGATGTACCTCCCTCCTTCCTACTACCCTAGACTTTTGGATCGTTGGAATAAGTTGACCCAAGGAAGTTAACCCGTAAAAGAATACATTTCGGCCTTTGATGATTTCATGATCCGCTGTAACGGGGAAGAAACCACCATTCCTGCCCAACTTCTGTCGATGTTTAGAGCTGGACTAAGAGAAGATCTGTGAAATGAACTGTTTGCGAGAGGAGTGAACACGTTTGAAGCTGCTTGTAGTCTTGTATTAGATTTAGAAGAATCTAGGAGTCATGCCTCTAGGACCCAAGACTCTCGTCCTAACCCGTTCAAGTCATTCTCTAGCCAAACTTACAACAAACCCACTGGACCCTCGAGTAGTCGACCCTCCTGGAGCCAAACTCAACCTCATCCGGACTATAAAGGCAAAACACCAGAACGGGAAGCACCCAAAACCTTTGCCGGCACTAAGTGTTTTAGATGCCAGGGATACGGACACATTGCCTCCCAATGTTCCAGCCCGTTTAAAGTTACAATAATTGAAGAAGTCACGGAAGAAGAGGATGAACCGGACACTGAACTAGTTCATCATATGGATGACGACGAGGAATTTTTCCAAGATGAAGATACTGCCGTGATCTACTGCCTCCAAACGATGGATCACTTAAACCTACAAGTCGTTAGGTGTGTCTTCTCACAGCCTAAGCCAAGTGATGACTGGCGAAGAACTTCGGTCTTCTACACTTTCACTAACATAGGGGATAAAAATTGCAAGGTCATAATAGACAGTGGAAGCTATATTAACGCCGTGTCATCTGCAATGATTTCTAAACTTCACTTGAGAACCACACCACACCCGAACCCCTACAAAGTCGTCTGGATCAACTCGACCACCTTGGAGGTGAAATATAGGAGTCTCGTTCCTATTGAATTCATTGGATATAAAGAGAAAATCTGGTGTGATGTGTTGACTATGGATGTAGTTCAAATAATCCTTGGTCGCCCCTGGCTATTCGATAACGATGTACACATCTATGGCTGATCGAACACCTGCATGTTCGAGCACGAGGGCAAAAAAATTAAGCTCCTACCCACCCAGCCCAAGTCTACCAAGGAGGAAGTCAAACCCAACTCCCTTAACCCAACACGGGCCTGAACTTGTTATCTGCTAAGGACTTGGATACGGAACTAGAATCAGGAGCCCCTCTTACGCGTTAGTAGCTCGGGAAGTGAGTGAAACCCAAGAAGAGCCTGTCCCCGAGGAAGTACGTCCGCTCTTGGAGACTTTTGCTGACGTCTTCCCAGAAGATCTGCCCCACCAGTTGCCTCCTTTAAGGGATATTCAACACGCTATTGACCTAGTGCCCGGAGCTTCTTTGCCAAATCTGCCCCATTACCGAATGAACCCTGCTGAACATGAGGAGCTCAAGAAACAAGTGGTTGAGTTGTTACAACGCGGGTTCATTAAGGAGAGTCTTAGCCCGTGTGCTGTTCCCGCCCTTCTTACCCTAAGAAGGATGGGTCGTGGAGAATATGTGTTGATAGCCGCGCTATCAACAAAATCACGGTCAAGTATCACTTCCCAATCCCTCGGTTAGATGTCATGCTAGATATGATGACCGGAACCACCTTTTTTTCTAAGATTAATCTTAAAAGTGGCTATCACCAAATTAGGATCTGCCCGGGGGATGGATGGAAAACTGCGTTCAAAATCAAAGATGGGTTATACGAGTGGACTGTGATGCCTTTTGGCTTAAGCAATGCTCTAAGTACGTTCATGAGAGTAATGACCCAAATCCTTAAACCTTTCATAGGGAAATTTATAGTGGTTTACTTTGATGATATTCTGATTTATAGTAACTCGGTGGATCAACACTTGAACCATTTAAGGCAAGTCTGCGAAGTATTAAGGAGAGATCAAATGTTTGCCAATCCTAAGAAGTGCACGTTCCTAACCTATCACGTAATTTTTCTGGGATTCATTATATCCTCCCTAGGCATATCTGCTGATCCTGAAAAAGTGCAAGCAATCAATGAATGGCCTGAACCTTAGAATATTAGAGATGTTAGAAGTTTTCATGGACTGGCCATGTTTTACAGGAAATTTATTAGAAACTTTAGCACTATAGTGGGTCCAATAACTAACTGTTTGAAGAAAGGAGAATTTCACTGGGCAGTTTCCGCCACTAAGGCTTTTGAGGAAATAAAGAGGAAAATGGTTGAAGCACCAGTCATGCGACTGCCGGACTTTTCTAAAGTTTTTGAAGTAACCTGTGATGCATCTGGCATAGGCATAGGAGGAGTATTATCCCAAGAAGGACACCCGGTTGCCTACTTTAGTGAAAAGTTAAATGACATTAGACAACAATACTCTACCTATGATAAAGAATTTTACGCCATCATTCAGTCGCTCAGATATTGGAGACATTACCTACTTCCCCAAGAATTTGTCATCTTCTCGGATCATGAAGCATTAAGATATATCAATTCTCAAAAGAAACTTAATGCCCGACACAGGAGGTGGGTTGAATTCCTGTAAGAGTACACATATACCATTAGACATAAAGCAGGATCTGAAAATAAGGCTATTGATGCCTCGAATGATGATTACTCGTGAGATGAAGACCGGCGTGATAGGTTTCGAGCGGCTTAAGGAAGACTATTTAGACTGCCCTGACTTTAAAGAACACTATTCTACGTTAACAACTGGAGGAGAAGATTATTGATGATTTCATGTTGGAAGATGGATATCTGTTTAAATCTCAAAAACTCTGTATTCCCAATACGTCACTACGCGAATTTCTCGTTTGGGAGTTACATGCTGGTGGTTTAGCGGGTCACTTTGGTCAAGCCAAGACCATCGCTGCTGTAGAACATCGATTTTATTGGCCTAGCCTTAAGAGGGACGTTAGCAGATTAGTAAAGCGGTGTCATACCTGTCAGTTAGCCAAACAAAGGAAACAAAACACCGTCCTTTACACACCCCTCCCCGTACCCAGCCACCCTTGGCAAGATGTTAGCTTTGATTTCGTTCTAGAACTACCCAAAACCCTCAGGAAGCATGATTCGATATGTGTGGTGGTAGATCGGTTTTTTCGTTCTCCAAAACTTTTGATGCCTCTAGAATCGCCAAGCTGTACTTTGAAGAAATTGTGAGACTTCACGGGTTACCTAAGACCATTGTGTTAGACCGGGATGTGAAATTTACTAGTTACTTTTGGAAGACGTTGTGGCATAAAATGGGGACCAAACTACAATTCTCTACCGCTTTTCACCCCAAACGGATGGTCAAATTGAAGTAGTGAACAGAAGTTTAGGAAATCTTTTAAGGACCTTGGTAGGAGAAAATATTCGGGACTGGGACTCTAAGCTACTTATAGCCGAAATTGCTTACAACAATTCTGTGAACTAAACTACGGGTCTAAGTCCTGCTGAAGTCGTGTATGGATACCTACCCAAACAACCCATTGATTTGATTCCCATGAGTCCTAAGGTTAGAACATCTGAGTCTGCATCTGCATTTGCATCTCATCTTCAAGAATTGCACAAAGAAATAAATAAAAGAATTCAACAAAGCAATGCTCACTATAAGATTGATGCTGATCGTAAGAAAGACTTAAAGAATTTGAAGTTGGAGATTTTGTTATGGTACGGATTCGCCCGGAGCAATTTCCCCAAGGAGCCGTTAAAAAGTTACATGCTAGAAGTGCAGGCCCCTTTAAGATAATCTCGAAAGTAAACAGTAATGCTTATGTGTTAGACGTTCCTGAAGGCTTTAATATGAATCATACGTTTAATGTTGAAGATTTAGTAGCATTTGAGGGACCCGAGTTTAACCCTGCTAATCCACTTCATAATAAGCCTTGTGAGAACCCACATAGTGAGATCCCCAGCCTACCTCCACTCCCCAATTTACTCCACTTACCCATTGCGGAGAAGGTTGAAGCTATACTTGACAATGAAATCATTTCCATGAAGGAAGGTGGACGCCAAAGGTACTTGGTTCGCTGGAATGGGAAGCCGGTGACAGAGGACACATGGATTGATCGAGAGGAGCTACAGAGATTGGACCCAGACCTTCTAGAGTTATACGAGAGCTCCCACAGTACTCACTCGACGGGGTCGAGTTTTCTCCCACCCGAGGAGAATGATGGGGACATTGATACGAGGTTTCGACGCGTCTATCAGAGGCGACACAGGAGATTGATGGCCATGATGGAGAGTCTTTACTTTTGATGCATCTTATGTATTAGTTATTTTTTTTTCTCAGTTTTTCGTTTTTGCCCTTATGGGTAGTTGGTTACTATTATAGCCTAAGGGGCATTCCAGTCTTTTATTTTATTTGTCATTGTGAGGCCTACATATATGGCCATTCTCTTATGTATTAGTTAATGAATATTTGGAATGAAAATTTTGTTGTTGCCTTCTTCTTCTTCTTCATCTTGTGGTGCACTAGAGAGGAGAATGAGAGCCCGAGGTGAGGGCAAGCGCAATACCCACCAGTCATTGGAAGAGTCCGTGACTTGTCGTCTACCTCCTTCATCCCCGTTCTCCTTTTCGTCCCTCACCCGCTGGCCCTAGCTCTTCCCCAAGCCGCCGGTCACATATCCGTCCTCTTATTCCCACATGCTTTTCATCCCCTAGCTTCCCCACTTCCAATCCAACCTCCAACAAAACCACCTAGACCCGACGGCAAGCTCTCCCCCTCCCTCTTAGCCGCCGGCCATATCCATGATCTTAGTCGTTATGATGATTTCATCATTCATAATGACTCTCCCTTAATTTAGATCTTGCATTAAGAAGGAGTTAATGAATTTTTGAAATTCAAAATTCGAAATTAAAAAACTTTCCTTATTTGCAAAGTCTAAATAAGGAAATTTTTTCGCATTCAAAATCAAACGGAATTTAATTGGATGACTCAACCCCCCCCCCCCCCCCCCCCCCCCCCCACATCATTCCAAGCTCATTTGGAAAGAGATTAAAGCTCCCTAATCTCTCCTCTCCCTCACTCATGCCGCCGGCCATACTAGGGAGGAATCCCCATTAATGCTATTTTAATGCATTCATTACCCTTGCTTTCAAAAAATCCAAATTCAAATTAGCCTCCCTCCAAATTTACTCAAATCTGAAATTAATTTCAGATCTTGAATAAATCTCATCCACACCCCTCCTAACCTAATCTCCTCCTCTAACCCTAGCCGCCTCCCCCATCTCCTCTTGCCGACTCCCACTCCCGCCCCTCTCTCCACTTTGGCCGCCCCTCTCCTTGCTCCACCTTGGGAATTTTGAAGCCAAAGAAGAAGACAACGTCCTCACATCTCCTCTCCAATGTCGAATGGCCAATCCCGAAGTTGATAGCGGATTCGTACTCGACGCCTACGGAGACATCCACATCGTTCGATCACCATTCTTCGACGTCGGGTTTGGTTTTGACAACTCCGTTGAAGATTACTTGAACCGAATCCTCCCCACCCTCGTGGACATCATCGACGATCAATTCTCGGACTACGAGTGGACCATCAACGGCCATCCACCCGTGTCACCTCCACCTCCGACTACCTTCCCAACAATGACTACCTCTCCACCACCGTCGACCTTTTCGTGGATTAGGACCATTGGCGTGCGACCGTCCTTGTGACTTCGTTGGGTGTGTTGAAGACCTTTTTCCGCTAAGCCATACTTTGAGTGTAAGTGAGCATGGTACCTCATAGTGAAATTTCTAAATATTAACTGTGGGATTGTATTACTACATGTTTGTCTTACTGTGATAATTTCATATCTATCTTACCTTGCTTAAACTTCTGATTTGTAACTGCCTCCTATAATAAGATTGACGATTGAAAGTTCTATAATCTAATCTTACGAAATCTTAATCTTAAGTAGCAAGTTTTGTAATCCTTTTAAATATTTTCGTGCAATTCTTGTTTGTATCACATCAGAACATCCATGACTAAAGCAAAAAAGATATGGGCTTAAGGCTGATCCTCAATGTAATCCAATTGAAATAGGAAAATACTTGGTCAAACCCCCTTGTGTCTGGACACAAGTAACAGCTCATGCATATATATCCTTGGTGACTTGAATGTAAGCATTAATATCATCTTTTTTTCTCGGACTCTCCATAAAAGTTCTAAATCAATAATTTAAATATAATATACAATTAAACGCATGATCTAACTGCATAAGCTATAGCTATACAAGAATTAACTTAAAAGGAATTTTGAATCATCATTTGAAAGAAATCTAATAACTTAACTTACCAATAAAATAGTGAAAAGTTCAAGTAGCATAGAGATGGCTACGCAGAAGAATTAATGCCAAAGTTACGGTAAGGAATGAAGGAGAAATATATGACAATTTTAATGAGGTTGACTAAGTCGACGAACCCTAATAAGGAAAATTTAAAAATGTTGTCGTAGTTGACTGAAACTTGAAATCAATGAGGAAAATAAATCAGGAAGAAGTGACGATGTTGTTAGGATAGTTTCAATTGTCAGGATAGAAAAAAAAAAGAGGAGGATATGGTGGTGTCTCTAAGGTTGTAAGATGTCATTGTCCAGGTCGATGGCAGTTGGGTTCGTGGTTTGGAGAAACAAGAGATGGAAGTGGAGTTGTGCTCTGCAGCTCATAGAAACATAAATGATGGCGTTCATGTTGGATGTTGAAAGAGGGTGAAGGGCTCAAGGATCTACCTCTATAGTAGAAATGAGGGAGAGAGTTTCAATTGATGAAATCCTACACTAATCCTTCTTAAATGTTGCCTATATTCTGCTTAAAAAAGTATTTGGTTGGGTCAAGGTGAGGGAATATGGCCAATTAAGAACTCAGTTCACTATAGTCTACCCTCCTTTTTAAATAGTTTGCCCCCCTAAAGTCATACCTTAGTTATTAAATTGTTGAGGATATTTCACAAGCATATTTTCTTTAATATATCATGTTGTTTCTAGTTCCGAATAATTCATAAAACATATCCTATTGAATGGAATATATTGACAATGATGCTTTCAAACTTCTCAATCCAAAATATGCTCTATTATCTTTTTATAGCTCATCTCCCTAAATAATTAGTAGCTTTTGCTGAATAATATCCGGGTCATCATACACATAATGCCATAATAAAGTGAGATAAAAATATTTTATACTCTTACAAGTTCGTTGGAAGAGTGAATCAATATGAAACTCTACAACTCTCTTAGTCACCTAAAATGGAAATGAATTAGGATTGTAGCTTTTTTACTTAACAAATTTTTTGACTCTATGCAGACATGAAACCTTGAGAAAAATATATTCTCTCAAACTCGATCTTTTTATGCTTAGAGTCAAAATAACTCATTAGCAGTTACTCTAGTTATGCAAATAAAAACCCCACCATTTTAAATTTATTAGTACATTTGAACACGACATGCAATCAAGGCTTCCTTAATCTAACCCCTATTTCTTTTATTTCCATGACCTTTCTCTGTATTATTGGCGTATATTTCGATAATGCATGCTTAGATCATTTAAATCAATTTTTTTATTAATCATATCAACAAGAGTAACTATTGCCAGTCTCTCTGACGTAATTATTTTATAATTTGACCGTGCTTCAATAGATGCTTCTCTTCAAGATTTCCCCGTCTTCTTTTAAGATGCTTAGTACATAAATGGCCTTCTTATTATTTTGTAGATTCCCCCAACCAGTGTGCCAGTCATCATCCGAGAGTATGAAAGAGATCAGTTAGTCTTCTAAAATACCATTTTTGGCCAGCAATTTTGGGCCTTGAGGTTTCAAATTTTCACTTTGGTCTCACGTTTTTCCTTGAATGAAATGAAACTCCACTTAATGTATTATTAGTCTTGCGTGACGCAAGATTAGGATGATGGTATATTTTACATTTTTGCTTTGAAATACTGATCCACCATGCATGCTAAGGCTTTGTTTGAGACGGCTTTCTTTATGTTCTTAAAGCAATTTTTTAGTACAAAATTTTTTAATCTTGTACTAGAAAGCTGCTTTAAGAAGCAGAAAGAAAGAAAGCCGTCCAAATGAAGCCTAAATGTTCAGTGGTTAAAATTTATGCTGACTTGACATGCACCGTGAAGAGTGCTGTTGTTTGCCTCTCCGGGTACTTTTAAGGAAAACTTTTTCTTGTAATGAAATGCTGAAATTTTTCTCCCTTGATCAGTATCTTGTGAAAGTACTATTCATTCCAGTAAAGGTTGTCGACACTGCTTCCTTTTATCATATTGGATATGCTTGTGAATTTCATTGCTCGAGCATAAGTAATTGAACAGTGCTTGTACTTGGACACCCCAGATCTATGTTAAATTTAATATTCATATTCTAACCTACTTGCAGAATTTACCGTGTAATGCCAGTGGTTACTTCCATGCTAACGGGCTATTTTGTTCAGTGTTGTTTGGAGGTTAGTAGTATCTGTCAAGTATTGTGTTTAGTTCAGTGCTATTTTATTTAAGGATAGTAGCATTTTCAGTATTGTGAAGTGTTAAAATATTTTGATGTTGAGCACCTCTAGATGTCTGCAATTTTGACTGAGATTTAAATGTCATTGAATTAGAGCATAACAGTCATTTATAAATTTATTATGTCAACAAATAAAACAACTGCCATCTCTTAGTAAAATGAATATTTCTTACGAATGATATAACATTAGAGAAAAAGGTTAAAATGATCCATGAATTTTTTGTATGAGGTCATTTAGGCTTCGTTTGGGATGGCTTTCTTACTGCTTCTTAAAGCTGCTTTCTAGCATACAAATTTTAATTTTTTACTTAAAAACTATTTTAAGAAGCAGTGAGAAAGCCGTTTCCAAACAAAGCCTTAGTCGTAGATTATAAATGCATTCAATTTAGTTAACTTCTTTAATATGAAGTAAAGTAATTCATTTATCTGATTATTTTGAATCAGATTTGAAGAGTTATGAGTCGAGGAATTAAATTAGGCACGGAAGATAATCTTAGATTAAAATTAGTTGAGAAATCTTTCTAACCTTTTTCTCTATAACATTGAGATGCTAGTGAACCAAATAACATCTAAATTCAAATGAAATGATGTAGCATTAAGATGCCAATACACCACAGCCCTAAGTTTCAATATACACAAAATACAAAATTAATGACAAGCAATGTGTTTGGTCTCCCCTGCAACTTCCCAAGGTTAGAGCATTCAATATCCGTGTACCAGGTGTATGAAAGTAAATGATGTGGACCCGTGTGTCATTTGATCCTAGTAAAATCTTTCCTTTACTTCTGTTCGGTGTTACATCAATGTATGTTACTACTGCTTGCACAATCACCTGTGTGCAAATGTTGAGAGGGGAAAAGAGCATTTTAGAAATTCTGAACGGGGTAAAAATAGGGAGATTGGGTAAAGATTAAGCTGCCAGACCGAGAGTACTTCATATTCTTTAAACATCTTTGTCTCCTACCGCATTGAATCTCTGAGTTTCTGAGCCATGGTGGGTATGGACCACCTTAAAGTAGCCATTGGAGGCTCAAAACTCACAAAAATCAGTCCAGGGACAGTGCATTACATTAAACAACAGTGACAAAATATCACCATAAAAGCAGCTCTCGATAAGGCCGCTGATTTTGGCAGTTCTAAACAATTTTATGGTGTCATCTTAAGCCTATGTGCTTCTCTCATCAGTAAGCATGCTTTTCATGCACATGAATCAGTGTTCTTGGTCTCATATTTAGATTTCGTTTGGGACAGTTTTTTATCTGTTTCTTAAAATAGCTTTTTAGTATAAAAATTTTTGTACTAAAAAGCTTATTTAAGAAGCAGTAAGAAAGTCATCTCAAATGAAATCTTAGGCTTCGTTTGAGACGGTTTTTTTGCTGCTTTTTAAATCAGTTTTTTAATATAAAAATTTATTATTTTTTATTAAAAAATTACTTTAAGAAACAGTAAAAAAAATTGTCTCAAATTAAACATTTCTCCTCGATAGTCAATATGTAGATTCTGTGCTGCTTTTACAACTTAGCCAGCTTGGAAATTTGCTGGACGTTGAATATCACGTGAAAAATCAAGTTGGTGGTCAGCCATTTTTTGCTTGATTAGTTTCTTATCTATGTTGCACCGATACGGATACGGCGACATGGATACGACACGATACGGATACGGGACACGTCAATTCTTAAAAATACATGATACGGGTACGGCGCGGACACGGCATCATAATTTATAAATCATACATAAAAATTAAGAAAGCAATCAAAGCATAATATTTGAAATTACAAAAAAAATGACAACAACATCATTTGTAGCCTTGTAGCTTATAATATCAAAATATAAGTAAGCATTAAATGTCTAGTACAACAACAAAAGCATAAACATAAATTGTCTAGCACATAAAGTTTCAAATATTCAATAGAAGGAATGATATGATTAGCTTCTTCAGTGGTTTGTCTTTGAACTTCTATATCATCTTCAATAAATATCATAGTTTTTAATTCAGGCTCATCAAGTGAAAGATTAGTAATTTCTAATATTCTCATATCATCAAGAGACTCAAATCCATCTCGGAAATGAGAGCTTTGCTCGCTACCACAGAAGTAAATACGACGTTTGTTTTCAACGGACACGTGTATCGGATACGCGTGTCCTTTTGAAATTAAATAGTATTTTAATTGGATACGTCTTTGGCGTATCCGACGCGTATCGGTGGAGTATCGGAGGCGTGTCCGTGTATCGGTGTATCGGATACAGCACGCCTTCATAAATAGGTGTATTGGTGCAACATAGTTTCTTATGTGAAAGTACATTAAGTACAATTAGTAAAATTTATTTTTGAGTATTATTTGGATTATGTATCTTCTAATGCTTAATAAAGCTGTTATTGTGAGAGCTTAACTATTTGTATAAACGACTATGCTACAGGACACGCGATGCTTTCTCGTGCATAGGAAACCGTGTGCAAGTTATTTTTTATTAACGCCATTCTTTGCTGAAGTCAATTATACAGGAAAAAATTGATAAACTTATGGACCATTGGGCCCCCAGTCAATCAATGTTTTATCCGCCCAAGTTTAGCTGGGTTTGTGGGCAAGCATGGTTGGAAACTTTTTAATCCATGCATAATTCCCCTCGAGCGGCAACGCCTCTTAAATGGGGCCCAATCTAGTGCGGGTCAGGAGGTTTCTGGGGTGGGTGCTTCTTCTAGGTCAATCTAGAATTAGTTACGCCGTCAAGCGTTCTTTCGGGGGTGGCAGTATGTGAATTTCCTGTTTTTTTTTTTTTTTTGAGAAAAATAGTCCAATGAATCTAGATAAGTAGGGATTGTATTAGGTGGTAGGAGAGAGATGAGGGAGATGGATTAAGGTTAAAAAAAAGATATAAATAAATTTGAACCTCAACAAAGTAATAAGTTGGTGAAGCCACCAAGCTAACAACATTCACTTGTTTTCTCTTAATAGAATCATAATCCACATATTATAACAAGTACTAAAAAAATATAGAATATATACCATCATTTTTGAAGCCCTCTTTTAAGCTAATTTGCAAGAAGAAAAAAACCTTACAATACTTCACTTGTTTACTTTAAAATATTTTGTCTCATTTTTATTATCTCAACATTTATTTTGTAATTTCTTATATTCAAAAAGTAAATTTTCAAATGTCAATAAAAAGTTCACCATAGTAGGTTCATATACCTCTTCTTAAGAGTTAAAATGTTAATGTGAGGGGAAAAGTGTGAACTTCTTTATTTCTTTTATCCATCTTCTTCATAACCAACTAAAACAAAAATTTTACGTCGTACCTTATTTTCTTTTCGCTTGACCTACTTCTTCATCTTCTTTTTATTCTTCTCATTTTTCATAGAAACATGTCAATATAAAATATCATTTTGTAGTATATCGATATTTTCTTTAATATTTTCTTACAATTTAATTTTATTACAATATTTTCCTGTAATGGCCTACATGCATGCCTAAATACTTATCATACTCATGATTTCACTCTACTCAAGTAGTCACTCTACTTTAGGTGGATGGAGAAATTAATGTAGGTTTATGCTTAACATAGGTTATATTAATACAAATAAATTTATGCTAAGTGTATAACTATCAAGCATAATTGTAATAATTAACTTAATTCAAAATCACAAGCATTTTTTCCTTCTTTAAGAAACATACAAAATTTAAGTATAATAATGATAATGTTAATGCACAATCAATGTAAATCTAATATAGAGTAAGATACTAATATTTTATTCTGCTCGGATAAATTCTCTTGCACTTTTTATGAATGGAGAAATTGATGTGATGTATATATGATTTTGCTAGTGAATGCAGTAAATTGATTAATGTCTTCGTGAAGTGGTGGTGGAGAGATATAGATACTAGAAAAAGAGCGAATATTTAGAGTTTTTGATATATTTTAGTATGAAACTTTTAGGATTTGAAAGGATATTATTTTTAGTGAATTGGACTTTTGGCTAAGATATTTTTAGGTTAATGGGGAGTTGACGCCTTGACAAGTTATAGGGGTTGTGGGAAATGCGCATTAGAGTTTAGTTGTCGTTGGATTTAAAACATGTGAGAATGAACTTAGAAATATTTAAATTTATGCTAATAAAAGTGTAATTTATGTTCCTCTCGTCTCTCTTCTGAAAGAAAAAGGACAACTTGGGCTGAATTTTTTGTGTGCATTAACAGTAGCAGGCCGGAGCTCATGCGCAGATACTCGTTATTGTGAGGGTGGGTTTAGGGTTTAGGATTTAGGGAAGTAGGGTGTCAACATTGGACCCGACCTAAAAAATCCGACCCAAACCGGACTTGAAAATTTCGGGTTTGGGTTGACCCGAACCCGAAACGGGTCAAGTTCGGGTTCAATAATTCGACCTGTTTCAAAAATCGGGTCGGGTTCGGGTTGACCCGTCAACTCGAAATTGACCCGGGAACCCGAGATTGACCCGTTCTTGACCCGAAAAGCAGAGTTTGACCCGTTTTTGGACTCGAAAACTAGCAATTTTTTGTCTGAATCAGGTCATTTGGGTCGGGTCGGGTTGACCCGGACCCGAAGCGGGTCGGGTTCGGGTCCGGAAAACTGACCCGTTTACAGAAACGGGTCGGGTTCGGGTTGACCTGAATAGTACCGGTTCAGTTTCAGGTTCGACCCGAACCCGACCCGTGACCCAAAATTGACACCCTAAAGAAAATGTTCTAAAACCAATGTGATAGATTTGGAGGAAATCTTAACGCTTGAAGCAATCACAAAGGAATTATGTTAGATTTTTGATGATTTTGTAAATTGGAATGAATCTTCTGAGCTTGCATTTTTTTCTTTTTGGGCATACTTCATTTGTGAATTTTTGTTTTCATGCAATATTATTTGAAAGTGATCCAAGTTGATTTGAAGAATTTTTTATTAGATAGATAATTGTTAGGCTTTTGAGAAATGGAACGATTCGTGAAGTGAAAAGAACGTGTTAAGATTAATATTAACAATCTCCCTGGTGATCATGATCTTCGACCATCAATATGGAGTTATGATGTGAATGATCATGATAAAGTTTATAGGCCTTATTTATTAAAGGGACCGCATCAACAAAAAATCATCATTTTCCTAAAAAAAGTTATGTTTGAAAATGCAAGTGATAAGTTGAAATTGATTGCATCAAAAGTTCAAAAAGAGATTTGTAGTATTATGGCTGCTGAGATTTTGGTTGTAATCATGAATGATATTGGTGATTCCTATTTCACCATTCTAGTTGATGAGTCCCACGATGTGTCTATTAAAGAATAGTTAGATATTATGGTGAGATACATAGACAAGTTGGGCTAAATAATTGAGAGGTTCATAGGTATTAGTCATGTTTCTTCAACAAATATAATAGCACTTAAGGTATCAGTTGAAACACTTATTGCAAAACATTCATTAGGTATTCATAGAATATGGGGTCAGGGTTACGATGGAGCATCTAATATACTGATTGAGTTTAATAATTTGAAAGTACTCATTCTGAAAGATAATTCACAAGTATTTTATATTCATTATATTTCATGGTTGTTGCAAAAAATTATTGGCAAGTAAAATATTTATTTGAGATCACTTCAATAATTATAAATATTGTTGGAATTTCATGTAAGAGAAATAATACTCTAAAAGTTATTTAGCGTGATAAAATAGTTTTTTATTTAAATAGTGGAGAGTTAAGTAGTGGTCGAGGTTTGAACTAAAATACTAATTTGCATCGTGCTAGTGACACCCGTTGGAGTTCGCATTTTCAAACATTAATAATTCTGATAAAAATGTATGCTTTTATATTCAAAATGCTTGAAATTGTCAAGGATAAGAAAGAGGAGATACATGATCAACAATCAGTTGAAGCTGATGTTTTAATATAAGTCATGGAATCTTTTGACTTTGTCTTGACACTGTATTTAATGATTGATATTTTAAAAATTATAAATGAATTATCATAAGCATTACAAAAAAATGATCAAGATATAATAAATGCAATAAAATTGATACAAGTGTCATAGCAAAGATTGTATATGATGAAAGAAAATGGATGGGTGCCTTTATTTGAAGAAGTATCACAATTTTATAATATTTTTGAAATTGAAGTTTCACATATGAATTCTAAGAAGGTCAGTATGAAAATGTACATAAAGAACAAATTTTCATCATTATCGAGTTAATTTATTCAATGTTGTTATTGATATGCACATTCAGGAACTAAATAACAAATTCTCTAAAACTAGTATCGAGTTACTTTTTTGTTTGACATGTCTAAATCCGAGTAATATATTCTCTGCTTATGATAAAAGAAAATTAATTTATCTTGTAGAGTTATATCCAACAAATTTTTCTATGGTTGATCTTGTATCTTTTGAACAACAACTATCTACTTATATTATTGATATGCATACTGACAATGAGTTTATATTGTTGACTAACATTGTTGTTCTTGCAAAACAGATTGTAATGACAAAAAAAAAATATTATGTATCCTCTGGTTTATAGACTTATTATTTTGACAATATCTTTACCAGTTGCAACTACTACGGTGGATAGAGCATTTTCTGCAATAAAGATTACCGGCTGCATAGTAAAATAGGTGATGCTTGAATTAATGACTGTCTAGTGCAATATATCAAGAAAGAAGTATTTAATTTTATTCTGAATGAAGTAGTCATGCAATATTATTAGAAATTATAAAAAAGAATATAAAATTTATTATTTTTTAATTTTATAAATTATAATGAATTACAATACTTTACTTAATATTTTGCTAATGAATTATATATATAATTTTTTTTTGTATTTATTTTTTATATATATTGAATTTATCCATCCTTAAAAAAATGATCTTAATCCGCTCTTGTTGGTGCTACTGAAAATGTATCTCTAACCAATTGCGCATGTGACTGTTTAGAGATTGACAGACTGAAAGTTCGCAGGCACCAGAAAGGAAAGTTAGATTTGATCGTTAGGGTGAAAGAAGTTTGGGCCACACACATGCAGCTCTCTCTCACCGCTCGACTCGTACCTGTCAACTACGCCAACCGGTGGTGGGTCTCCCACACTTAAAAGCTTTCGAACCATGCATGGACCACCGGCCACCTCTGCGTCTGCACCGGAGAGCGACGTCGGCCGGCCCGGTTCGGGTCCAGGCGGATCCGCTGTGCCGGGAGAGTGGCGCTGCATGAAGCTTGGCCAATGTTGAGCTGATACGTTGCCCTCTGGCGGCGCTCGCGGTGGTTTTCGGGGGCTGGGATTCTACTGTTGGAGGTGAAATCTCTGCTGGAGATGCGGGATGCAATCCAACTCTTTTGTCGTTTTCACTCAAGGGGAGCTTTGGCGGGCGCCACCGTCGGCTTCGATATTATCGTAAATAGTCATTTCTTCAAGCATTTTTGCCGACAGTCCGATCCTCTCTAATGCAGCTTCTTCTTTTTTTTCTCTCTTTTAATAATGGTGAATGTTGAAGAGTAATTTATATGGTTTGATTGATTTTAAGAATATTTTGATGATAATTTTTAAAGTATTATCATTTAATAATTTTATAATATTATTTTTATATAATTGGATATTTGAAAATTATTATTTTGGACAGACAGGAAAGTGCCAATATTTATGGGAGTTTGATGAGCTTAACATGCCCAATGAGCAACCAATGAGGCATCAACATGCGTGAAGATTGGGGAAAATTATTAGGTCCGGACAGGGACCTAAAAATAGGTTCGGATATCCAATCAAGGTTTTTCATGTAGATTGCGCTTTGATTGTGCTTTTTGACTGCGCTTTACCTGCACTTTATCTACGCTTTACCTGTACTTTACCTATGTTTTTGATGCACTTGACTTAAAATTTCGCGGACACGTGTACATTCCATATGTCAATATTTTATTGGACACCGGATGTATCTCTACGTCCGGTAACTGGACCTAATAATTATCCGAAGATTGGTGATATGATCGATCAACCTCTTATCTCTATTGAAAAAGAGGATTCATCCCTCCACCTAAGTGACAACTATAATCTCAATATGATAAGGGTTCTCAAATAGCAAATGAAGAGTGACTTCTTATAAAGGAGGTGACTTTATAGAAAACAAGTATAAATATTATATAATTAAGCTAAAAATGGGTTTTATATTTTAATTCTTTCATAATAAAAAAAGAAAGAAAGTTAAACTATCAATTTATTCACCCTACGCAGTAAGAAAGTTGACAATGATACATAAAAAAAGTAAGAAAGAGATCACCTAATTTAGTAGTCCTACATGAAAGCTATTGAGCTAGCTAGTGATTATGAATGGCATTAGTTTAAGATGAGCATCAGCCAAATTAAGCTTTCCTTCAATGGAGGAACAAAATAAATGAGTTAAATCTAACGAGTATATATCCATTCATCACTTATCATTTTTATCAATGAAGGCCTGCTTAACTAATTAAATTATCTATTTGTGTGATGGACCTAGGTAATATAGAACTTAATGACCAAAGTATGCTAATTAACTTATCAATTTAATAAGCACATCAACACCTTATGCTCAAGTGCGTAATGTAGGCCATGGCTTATATGCTTGGTCTTAGCCTAATCTATAGAAATCAACAAACATGTTTTTAAGTGTTGTATGTGTTATTTAAAAGATTCAAAATCTTTGCAAAAATAATGAGGTGCAATATAATACATGAAACCTAATTCAACAAAGCTTGAATTATTGTAATATCGATCAATTAGGTCAACATGATAGTTGATTAAGTTTTTTATCATATATGTGTGCTCGTATGCTATTTAATTCAAAACATTTGAAAAGTATTATTATTAATATTAGGTCGCAATCATTATGCTTTAATGATTTAGGGAATATTTTATTTTATCAATATTTTCAGTTTTTTTATATTTTTAAAAGTATACATATTTTAATGATTACTTGATTTAAACCGTTTTAAAGAATAGGAATATTTAATATTTGAGGGAACTCTTCATTCATCTTTTCTTAAATATCAATGATCAAAATGATTTCTAAAATAATTCATCTTTTTAAAATTATTTAATATTTAAATTGTTGATTCTATTTATTTTAATTTAAATTAAGCCCTGAAATTTAAAATAACTCCAATAAAGGCCAACCATGTTTACTTGAGTTATTACACTGATTTGAACCCTATTTAACATTATCCTATTTTCCTAATTGATTGATTAATGGAAATAGAGATAAATCAAGGATTTAATTCTATTTAGATGCGCCTCTATTTTCAAACACAAGGGTTTAGAATTCCCATAAGCATTGATGTTGGTGGAAAATTTTATTAATGATTCAATAGCTAGAAATATATATGAAAGGTTTGTTTATAATTTTGATGTGTGATTTGGAATTAATGGAGGAAGGGGTGGCCTTTAGAGCTACATCCACTTGGGAAAAATCAAACTTAGCTCAAAAAACTAATTTTTGGTTGATCTAATTCAAATGTTTTAGGAATGAGTTTCATGGTAATTAAATTATGGGTAATGATTGTTGATGAATAAATTAGGATATGTAGTTATGATTAGAGCTTTTGGTGGAACATCAAAAGCTTTAAGGCCTTGTTAATTAGAGGAAGAGAAACAAAACTAGGTGATGGTGGCCTAATCTTAGCTGAGAGCCTTAACGAGTGCTTTAAAATTATTTTGAAGGATTTGGGCAATGATGGGTGGTCTTAGGAGATAGATATGATATAGGGTAAGTTGATGGAGATGTTTGAAGATTTGTTGTGAAGAGATTTGTTTTTTTTTTTTTTTTTATATATAGGTATTGTAAATATTTGTGTAAGATTTTTGCCCAACACATTGTTAAGAATTACTATCAAGCATGTTTATATATGCTTTATATTAGGCTAGAAATAAATTTATTACTATCTTATATAGAACCACCACTCTGGGATTATAATCTCTATTTTTATGGAATTATTGATTGTAGTATAAAATAGAAAAAAAATGATGAATTAAAAAAAATAATGTTAAATTTTAATCCAAATCATTCTAAATATTGGATAATTATAATTTGATAAATTTGTGGAATATATTAGTTATTTTATATTAAACAAGTTAGATCATAAGATCCTAGCTAGGATATTTGGTGCCCCTCCACAAAGATGTTATTTGATGAATTTGGATTCAACATTAAAAAAAAATTATTATAGAATTAAAATATAATATGTTTTTGTCCAACCTATGGTTGGTAGCTAAGATAAAACAAATTATAGCATTTGTGCATATGAAGAGGCGTTCCAAGTGATAGACTTAAAGATTGTATTTAAATCATGTACTAGTGTATGTCATAGTTACTATAAGATAGATTAGTTATTTTATATTAAACAAGTTAGAGCATAAGATCCTAGCTAGTACATTTGGTGCCTTTCCACAAAGATGATATTTGATGAATTTGGATTCATCATTAAAAAATATATTATAGAATTAAAATATAATATGTTTTTGTCCAACCTATGGGTGGTAGCTAATATAAAACAAATTATAGCATTTGTGCATATGAAGGGGTGTTCCAAGTGATAGACTTAAAGATTGTATTTAAATCATATACTAGTGTCATAGTTACTATAGGGTTCAAGCAGATAATAATGATGGGCTCACTGATAATGAAAGTAACAAGCATAGTGGCAGTAGGTATGATTATTATAACTAATGAACAAGATGGTATCATTAATTCAAGAAAAGGAGAGAGAGAAATAAAATGAAGGGAGGAATTGATTGAGGAGGTGATGAGTTCTTATTTATTTACTTATTAATTATTAAATTGAAGTTTCATGACTAAGGAGTTGTCAACTACTTTTCCAAGAAAAGGGTTTCAAGACATCAATTTTTAAGATTTAACTTTGATACATTATCAAAAAAATTATTTGGATACGACACAAATCTCTAGGCAAAATCAAGTTGGAAACTTTCTAAATTAAAATTGGGATAATCCAAACTCTGATTTCAGCAAACTTATAGTCAAATTGAGCGTCTCGGAATTACAAGCCCAACAACATCAAAATCGACTCAATCCGAGTCCAAATTAATGGGTCCAAATCAATGATCCAAAGCGCTGTTGGAATGTTCAAACAGTAGTTTTGATTACCAAATGGTTTCCAAACATGACATGATTATAGTCGAATCAAGCGGCTTGAAAAGACAAATCTAACAAGCCTAAGATCATCGAATTTTGATATCACTACAACATTCAAATGCCCAGTAAACGATCCACAATCAAGGGATTCAATATCAACCATCCATCCAAACCACTCCCCATTTATCATTGGTCTTCTTCACATTTATGGGTCATGCCATTCTAGGAAATCTATAAATAGACCCATCATTTCTCTTGAAAAGGGGCCCAAGTAAAAGGAAAAAAGAGAGATATCAGGGATCGCTCTTGCCCCCTTGCTCCTCCTCGACTACCACACGAAGTTTCGCTGGACAACCACCTTACGCCAGAGTTCCGCTGAACCACCATCTGATGCCAGAGTTCTGCCAAACCACCACCTGATGTTGGAGTTCCGTCGGACCACCACTTGACGCCTAGACTTTTGCCGAAACACCACCTAACGCCCGAGTTCCGCTGGACCACCACCTGACACTCGAGTTCCGCCAGACCACCACCTAGTGCCAGAGTTCCATCGGACCACCACCTGATGCCATCGAACCACCATCTGACACCAGAGTTCTGTCGGACCACCAATTGAAGGCCGGACTTCCGTCGGGCCACCAAGTGACGCTGAATTTTCATCCCCATTTGTCACTAGACTACAACCATACAGTTGACATTTGCAATATGATCACCCTCAAGGACGAGTCAGCCCATTATATACTACTCAAATTCTAGTGAAATCATTTTCAACTGGGCTAGGCCCCTTGATTTTCCCCCTTATAGGATTTTCCATGTACAAAATTTTGTGTTCTCTGTGTGTGAGCCGAGATAGTCAATATAACTATCTCATTCAGAAAAATATAATTATCCTAAGAGCACTTAATTTTAAGTTCTTATGACTTAATACTAAAAAAAAATTCTATAATTAATGGAATCAACATAGGTCAATTGATAGAGTATTTTAGGATTTTAGCCAAAACGACTGAAATGTCACTCTGGAAAACTATAAGTATACCCCATTTTCTACCTCAAAGGGGAGAAGAAGGAGCACTTCTAGTTAAACTTGGACTTGAAGTTAGAGAGAGCTCTATCTGATGATTAATACCAATGTTCACATGCAATAACTACCATATCTTAACCATCATCATCTAAACACCATCGTCTGATTATGATTTCCTGACTATGATTAACAAATTATAATTTCCTGACCACCATTGCCTAGTTTGAATAATAAGACTAACTTTAATTCCTTTTAACTTAAGTTATTTGTTCCACCTCCACACACAACTTCATACTTTTAGGTAGGGAATTACAACATATACTCATTTAATAAAATAATAATTAAGATAATTATAACAAAATATTATCATTATATATATTATTCAACCTTAGAGTAAGTAAATAAATAATCCATATATTTGCATAGCCAAGTGATTGAGGCCACTGACTTGTCAAGCTGAACTTTTGTAGCTTCAAATTGCTTGAAGAGGGGACAAACAAAGATGATCACTTAGGCCACCACATAAATATCTCGCATATAAAGTAATATACGATTGGCGCAAGTGAGAATAACCGAAGGCAGCTTTTCTGGGTTCCTCATCAACTTGGTTGTCCAGACTGTTCTATGCGACCGCATTTGTCATCGTTATCTATGGACGATGCAAGCATTAGTAGTTTGCTTTTCAGTAACAACGCTACCGTAATTTTCAAATTATTCGGCCGACTATCTTCGAAGTAGATTATTTATAATGAGATGCAAAATATGGTGAATAAGAAATAGGGGTGTAAGTGAGTCAAGCATATTTGTGAGTGAGTTGGCTCTTGCTCAACTAGATAAATGGCTAGCAAGCTAAGCTCAATGAGCTAACGGACTAAGTTTGAGCTTGCATTGACTCGACTCGTTAGTTCGCAAGCCAGCTCATTTATATTTTCATCCTATTATAAATAAGACAAATATATATAATTATTTTTTTCTACTCTAGTGGGCTAAATCTACCTAAGTGAGATCTATACTCCTTTGATGGATAAATACCACCAAGTGTTTCTCCTACTTATCATATCACATTTATTTTATGACCTTTTGTGCCTCTATACTCAAGTATTTAGATCACTTCTAAATACTTTGATAATTTTCTTAAGTGTTTAAATCCATTTTAAAAACTTCGGTATAATGGATGATGTATAAATTGTAACCACTTAATAATCTACCCCTCACATTGCCCATCATTCATTTGTATTATTAGATGTCTAAGTTATTGAGAGATTTGAATAAGATATGTCCTAAAAATTAATTTTTGTTTGCCTATTCACGAATATGTTGTTGATATTATTATACATTAATATGCTCTCATTCATAGGCGACACATTTAGGTATCACCAAATTATGATGACACTCAAGGATGAGAAGTGCACTACTTTCATACTTTAATTGGCATATACTATTACAAGGTATCCCCTCTTCTATCTCAATAATATTACAATAACTTATCAATGTATGATGGCTTATATATTATTTTTATGAAAGTTGAATTATATGTATTGGACTTATAGTCAAAAGTAAAATACATGAATATCATTTTTATGAACTTGAGATTGTCTCTGAGCATCCACCCAAATATGACATTAAGATGAATATTTTAAAATGTCTTCATTGTAACCTATAAAAAGTCTAAAATGTTTGTTTGACACTAAGGTATTAAAGTAGACTCTAAGATTAAGGAAATTTTTGGGATGACACTCCTTGGTTTATTATCTAATTAAGATCTTTTTATAAGAGGACTACTTTCATGCAATTATTACTTGATGCAACCACTTAATCTTTGAGGCTTATTTTTAATGTATCAATCATTTTTTATATAATGGAATTTGATGCCCTATTAGCCTAAAATAATAAAAATATAAAAGAAAATTCTTAAAATAATAATCTTATCATGGATTATATATGTTGACATTATTAGTGATAATGGAAAAAAAGTTAGTAGGCGCCATCATTAATATCAACCTCATGTGAATCAATATCGTTAATAATAATAAGCATTGATGTTGTTTATGATAGAGAACGATGAATTTAGTGGGCATTCACATTAGTGTTAGTGGCAAGTATTAATCTTATTAGTGATGTCATACATCAATATTGTTAGCGATGGCATACAACGAAGTCAAAATAAGAATCAGCGTTGGTATCTATAATATGCGTCATCTTTAATGGGAATGGTGTGTGCTGATGTTATTGGTAATGATTAGTAACAAAATTGGTGGGTGACAACATTTGTGTTAGTATAATATATCAACCTTTTTTATGATAGTTTGAGTTGATATTGATGTCAACAATTAGTTAATGTTGTATTTTTATGTGAGCTTCATCCTTATTAGCAATATCATACATCTATACTGGTGCAAATGGCATATATCAACCAAATCAGTGATGGAGTGTGTCAGCTTTAGTAACAATGATGTTTATTGATGTTAATGTCAATGACATGCATTTACTGGCCTTATTAGACATAAAATGTGTTAAATTAAATTTGATGATGGGCGATAACCTTATCAATTATGGCATGCATTGATGCATATATTAGCCTTTTTGCTGATGATAAGCATCATGATTGATGCCAATTTCAGGCACTGGCCTTGGCAGTGGAATGTGTCTTCATTGGTGTCAATTACATGTATGGGTCTCCAATTGGTGACAGTGAGATTCAATGTTATTCGGTATAACTCTTTGATGGCTAGGAGATAGCAGTCGGGCAATGGCGCTTGTTGATGGTGACAATTAGCATCAATCATCATGCAAAATTTTATGATTCTTTAGATCTTTTAGCTCTCTCCCATTCCTCATCCCCTTTATGTGAATATTGGTGACCTATTTAATGATTTCAAGGGCATACAATCGAGTTATTTTTGTTAAAATACCCAAACACTCCATCAAATAATTTGTACTGATCCCTTGATTATTGACTATTTTTAGTCATATAAGTACTTTAATGATATATAAACTGAGATATCTTGAGCTTGTTATATTTCCCTCATCGAGATACTACTTTTGACGTACTATAAACATGCAACATTCGATGATCATTCAATTTGTCAAATAATATTATCAAGTTTTCAACTAATGTTTGAGTGTTTTATTTAGGACTCTTTGGAATCAAATAAAGACAATTTTGTTATCATTTGCTTCATTTTATCGATGCATTTGTATCAACTATAAATTTCCTAAATCAATGTTAAGATACTCATGAATTTAATCCAATAAATTTCATATTTAAATGCTACTTTAATATTAATATTTTTTTTTTGCTAAAACCCACTTTGGGGCCTACGTATTAATTTCAAAAATTCGGTTACAAAGTCCTTAAAAGGATCCACAGACTCACTAATGCTCGACTGAGCTACAATCAAAAAGTAAAAAAAAAACTACGAGTCTGTGGTTCCTTAACCTAATAATACAATTAAGATAAATGCAAATAGTAATGGTGCAGTGAGTATATGGCACCCAAAAAAGGAAATTCTGAAGATACGAGTTCAGCATCAATTTCTTGCAAAAAAGAGAAGGCACAGCCAAAAAAGAAGCACAAAAAGAAACAAAATAACAGACAACCTGGATAACAAGGTAGGTGGAGCGCGGAGAAGCTAAAGGTAACCTGCATAGAAATCTCCAAAAAACCCAGTGAGAACTAAAGAAATAATACAATGAAAGGGAAATGAAAAACTGGTCACTGCAGCCATTCAGAGAAGAAATATCCAGAGACGTAAAGTAGCAGGTCGGGCAATAACAGAAGGGATTCAGAAAAGATTTGAGAGAAAACAGATGTATCTCGAACAACCAAAAGACCCAAAGACGAAAAGCTTGATAGAAACAGATTAGAGTAACAAGGTTTAACATATACCAGTTAATAGTAAACACGATACCAAAGAACATCCCAAGACATTCCAGAAAAACAGTGAAGCAGAAATTGCCCAGAAACTCACGCGACGTCCAACCAACAGAGAAAAAAAGGAAATCAAAGAAATTAACATGGAACATAACCGCAAGCCAGAAATTAACCAAGCCTAATATAAGGTAAACCAGAATTATCTAACTTGATCATACCCTGAAGAAACGGATGCAACTCAGTAAGGTTTTATTCTTCATAATGACAAATATTGCAA
Organism: Dendrobium huoshanense; assembly: GCA_016618105.1. Lineage (NCBI taxonomy): Eukaryota > Viridiplantae > Streptophyta > Magnoliopsida > Asparagales > Orchidaceae > Dendrobium > Dendrobium huoshanense. The sequence continues at coordinate 26,516,570 of CM028349.1, forward strand.
CCACGTTTAGCTAACCAATCAGCGCAAACATTAGCTTCACGAAAAATGTGAGATATAACATAATTAAAGGTAGACAAAGAAAGCTTAAGCTTTCTAATAAGATAAAAATTCTCAGGATTACCATGAACCATATTGTTAATAATCTGTATAAGAAGCAAAGTATCGACCTCAATCCAAATAAATCTAATACCCAAATTAGTACAAATGTTCAAACCAAGGATAAGAGCATGAATTTCAGCAGAAATGGCAGAATTGCAAGTAATGGGGGCCGAGAAAGCAGCTAAAACTTTACCAAACTCATCTCTAATAATACCACCAGCACCAGCACCGTTAGGGCCAAGAGAACTGTCAGTATTAATCTTAAAATAAGGAGGTTTGGGTTTAATCCACTTAACCAACTTATCCACATCAGCTGTGTAAATATCAGCAAAATGAATGCCCAAAGAATTGGCCAAATGAAAACAGTTTTTAAAATTCTTCCTAGAAATCAGATTATAAGAATGCATTTGAAGAATTTTGTGTTTAACATTAGAAATAATACTAGTGGCATCCATAAAGGTACTATTATGCTTGGCATCATTGCGAGATTTCCAAATAAACCAAACAATTAAAATGGGGATAAGATTTAAAATATGACCTTTAGAGTTGTGTAACCAAGTTTGATAACATAAATAAAATCGTCATGCAAAGCAGGTAATGGTCTATGAGCAATATTACCAAAATAATTCCAAACAGTTTTGGCAATGACACCAGACACAAAAAGGTGATCAATAGTCTCAATATCCGAGCAGCAATGACATTTAGAGGATAGTTGGAAACCTTTCATTTGAAGCCTAAAATCCACAGGAATGTATCCTTTAATACACCGCCAAATTAAAATAGAATAAGATAAAGGAAAGTTCATATGCCAAATAGCCGAATAAATAGTAGAACAATCCTTTTTAATCCTGAAAGAATTCCAAACATCCCTTAAAATAAAACTGCCAGAACTGGATAAAGAAAATAAAATTAAATCTTTATCTTGCATTTGCAGAGGGACCTCTAAAATTTTATCAACAATGAAGGTAGGAACCACCTCTCTAAGTTTAGCAATATCCCACAAGCCATTTTGAACAAACTGAGAGACTTTATCATTACTAATAGAATGCGTATTCAGCAAAGTGTCAATAGAAGCATACCCAAGCCAATTGTCTTGCCAGAAATAAATATCACCTTTGCCAAGACCCCATTGTATGAAAAGTTCAGCCTCCCACTTAATATTACACAGCCTCTTCCAAATAAACGAGTCAATATTTCTATAAAAACATAAAGAGTGATGATTATCAGGGCAGTACTTAGTATTCATGAAACGAGCCCAAAGACTGTCGTTAGATCTGAAAGAAAACCATAAATTAAAAGAAAAAGCTTTAGCTGAATCAGTTAAGGATTTGCACCCAAGGCCACCTTCCGACAACACACCACAATTTTTATCCCAAGAGGACCAATGAATACCTTTGTTGTTAAAAGAGGAGCCCCAAAAAAACTTATTCAAAATCCTCTCAAGCTTGGTACAAATGGAAATGGAAGGTAATAATGTATGAAAAAGGTAAACAAGCATAGAATTAAGAACAGACTTAATCAGAGTGAGCCTACCACCATAAGATAAAAAATTAGAGGACCAATTGTTAAGCTTCTTCTCAATTTTAGAAAAGATGTTATCAAAAAGAAAATTCCTTTTTTTTCATTTGTAGATGGGAGTACCAAGGTATGTAATGGGTAAAGCTTTAGGCATAAAACCACATAATCTTTGAATTCTATGAATCCTATTCTGATTGACAGATTTACTAGCAATAAAAGTGCTCTTAGCTTTGTTAATAGATAAACCACTATGATTATAAAAACTTATAAGGAAATCCAAAAGTAAGGATATGTTGTTAATAGAACCATTAGTGAACAAAATGAAGTCATCAGCAAAACTAAGGTGAGAAATAGGTAAACCTCTAATAGTACGATAATTTAAATTAGGATGTCTCAAATATAAATCATTAAGACCTCTAGAAAGAAATTCCATAGCAATAATGAAGAGAGCAGGAGACATAGTGTCACCTTGTCTTAAGCCTTTGGAAGATTTGAAAAAGCCATTATGCTTGCCATTAATAATCACAGAGAAAAAATAGTTTTCAATATTATTCTTGATAAGAGAAATAAAAGATCTGCTGAAACCAAAAAGAGAAAGAACCTCATAGAGGAAATTCCAGTTAAGGTTATCATAAGCTTTAGACACATCAAGCTTAAAAATAACATTGCCACCTTTAGTTTTAACATTAATATCATGAGTGATTTCTTGAGCTAACAAAATATTATCAAAGATGCTACGACCTTTCACAAAGCCCGTATGATTCAAAGAAATAATATTAGGCAGAATGGTAATAAGTCTATTAGCAATAATTTTAGAATTCAACTTGTTGAGAAAAGTACACAAACTGATCGGTCTAAAATCATGCTAGTGATTTGGGCCATCGCATTTAGGGATCAACACAATATAAGTAGAAGAGAAAATTTTTGGGTAGGGGTTACCAGCAAAGAAATCCTCCACAGCATGAATAACATGCATCCTCTTTGATAATATCCCAATTATCTTGAAAGAATCTAGTAGTGAAACCATCAGGACCAGCCACCGCACTACTATTGAGATCCTTGATAACTCTAAGGATCTCTTCTTCATAAGGAATTTGACAAAGCAAAACATTGTCGTCCTCAGAAATAATGTTAGGAATAATATTAGTATTAGAGACAGGAAAATAAGTAGACGAGATGGTAAAATAATTCTTAAAATAAGCCACACCAGAATTGCATATAGACTCATCAGAAATAAGAACAGAACCATCAACATCAATAATTTTATGAATATGGCATCTAGATTTCTTCTTGTTAGCTAACGCATGAAAAAATTTAGTGTTTCTATCACCTTCAACAAAAAATTTAGCATTGGACTTTTGATTCCAATACCATTCTTCTTGACGTTGGAGAAGAAGAAGAGAGTCTTTAGCTTGAATCAGATCATTCATGTTATCAGAACTGGAATTACTTTGTAAAATATTCTCTAAATAAGAAACCTTGTTCTCGGCATCTTTAATATTGGCAAATAAATTTTTGAAAATACATTTATTCCACCATCTTAAGCACTGCTTTAATCTAGAAAGCTTAGACCAAAGTCTTAACATGCCAGAAATATTATTATCAGGATACACCGGGGCATTCCAATTAGTGGAAAGCAGATTAGAGAAATCAGCATGTAACATCCACATATTTTGAAATCTAAAAGAAACAACATTGTGCTGCAAAACTTTTGTTAATATTCAAAAGAAGAGGAGCTTGGTCAGAAAGAGTTCTACTCAGATGCTCAATACTAGAAGAGGGTAACATAGCAATCCAGTCGTCATTAAAAAGAAATCTATCAAGTCTTTGCCACAAATTGGCTCTATACCACGTGTAGGGACTACCAAAATAACCAATATCATTAAGGTTGCAATCACTTATCATAGAATTAAAATCTTCCATAGCAGGAGCATTAGGAGCATTACCACCAAGTCTTTCCGAGGAGTTGGAAATGATATTAAAGTCACCACCAATGCACCAAGGGCCATTAATGATCGATGCAAATTGTCTGAGTTGATTCCAAAGGGGAAGACGATTGGTTTTGGTGCACGCAGCATAAACAAAAGAAGCATAACAGTTGACATTAAAAATAGAAATATAACAGTGGCAAACTTGAGGAAAATCCTCAATAACATTTAAAGATATGATATTATACCAAAATATCCAAATTTTGTTGGAACAATTAGCATAATAATTAGAAAAACCTAATAACTTAGCAGTAGAAGCAATGTTGATATTCTTAATTAAAGGCTCAATCAAAACAAGTAACTGAATATTATGAATTCTACACAAATTACGAACACGAATCTTGGAATCCTTACCACCAATACCTCTAACATTCCATAAAAGGGCTTTAATCATTGGAATGTCGTGAAGAATTTTGAGCTCTAGTTGATCTGGGGGTTGGTGGTAAAATGTGTTTGGACTGATTACCCTTTTTCTTAGAAACCTGTATAAAGTTATCATCATGAGGGCTGTTAGAATTAGCTTTGTAAACATCTGAGCCAGATATGTCGGAGATGGGCTCATGATTTCCAGGATACGGAGGTATAAACTCCCCCTCTTCAACTATGCGTTCCCCCTCAATCCCATTATTCTTAGCAATAAGAACATTGTTATCTAATAACATCTGAGGTAAACAATTATCATTAGGAACACCAATATTCCCTTCATTAAACATAGACGTAAGAGAAACAAAAAGATTAGGCTCAGTTATAGCAACACACTCATTAAACTTTAATATTAATATTTAATCATATAAAATACTTAATAACTTAACAAGCCTTCGAAAATATTTTTATCTTTGAGTTCATTAATCGGATTAATATTGCTTTCGATCATTTTCATTTTTTATGTCCATACTTTCATAATTTAAATTTAAAATATTTTTTTCTAACATTAAACTCTTCTAAAATTTTGCAAAATATTTAGACAACTTATATTTTTAGTTCCAATACAATCTTAATCAATCAAAATTTTCAGTGCAATTCTTTAATCCATCAATAATACTAACCAATCAAAAAATATAAGATAATTTTGTAGTCTAATTTGTTAGAGAAATATTATTCAAATAAATTAAAAAAAAAAAAAAACAGACATCTCTGATCCGTTTCCCTCAATCTTTCCCTTTCTATCCCTTCTTAATTCAAAGAACCACCAGTACACAGAAGAAAGAGCCATTATGCTAACACAGCCGTCTCCTTCCCCCTCTTCACTTCCACCAAGCCGGCCGCCGTCGCCGCCGCCGCCACCATCAAGCACCATAGACCTCTCCCTAACTCTAGGTTCACCCTCAACCTCCTCCTCTTCCTCTTCCTCCTCTCCATCCACTTCCCCTGCCCACCCTCCGCACCAAAATGACGTGCGACTCTTTCCCTGTCTCTTCTGCAACAAAAAGTTTCTTAAGTCTCAAGCTCTCGGCGGCCACCAAAACGCTCACAAGAAGGAACGCAGCGTAAGCTGGACCACCCACAACCTCTACCTCCACCATCAGCCGCCGCTCGCCGCCGAGACGACATCGTCGCTTCCCATCGCTTCTCACGGCTGCCGCTCCACCTCCTTCGTCCCTTACAGTGCGGGCGGCGCCGCCCGCTTCACTACCGCTGGATATGGCCACCTCCCATTTATTCCAACCACGGCGGTGGATCCCGGCGAGGGGTACGAGACGATGGATTTGCTTAACTGGCAGAGAAGCTCTATTCCTAATCATTGGGACGATAATGTACATGCTAATGATGATGATGATGATGATGATGTTGATGTTCCTGTTGCAGAGAACGCCGACGCAGAAGTTGATCTTTCATTGAGGCTTTAGGTGAGGATTGAGGACCTCTTGTTCTGGAAAAATATCTCTTTTTTCCCCAATTTCTGTTCATTGATTTTTGCTGATTATTGTTCATTGGGATGATAATGTTGTAAAAATATCTCTTTTATTTTTGGCAAATGCAATTGGTTTCTGTACAACACAGTAGAACTGCTCTCAATATATGATTAGGCTATTCTTCATATGGAGATTTATATACAAATCAAATAGTTCTTATATATTTATATATTTAATATTAAAAATATTTTTACTGTAATTTAAATATTTAAATATTATATTTACATGGATGAGAGCTGAAACTTTAGGGGATAAGAATATTTTCTTAGGGCGACATGTCTGGTGAAGAAAAGGAAAGTGCTTTTTTTACAAATAAAAAAAAAATAGCGTTAATTTGCTATTTATTTTTATTAATTCTGTCTGGTGTTTTCTGGCAGTTTCGGTCACATGCATGTGAAAGGCTAAGGGAAGGGGAAGGGAATATAAATGCTGAGGATGAGGCAGGGAGGTGGATGGATCCAGATGTACGGCTATGATGAGGGTTGAATAGTATTCTTGTCCTCCCGTATCCCACCGTTCGGATTTACTGCTCATTTTTGGAAAATTTTATGAGATTTTTGATGGATCATCTCATGATGGGTTTGTGGATAGGAACCTTTGAAAGATTCCTATGGTCAATCATTGCTACTTTTTAAGAGCATATCCTATGTGAGCATTCCTCTTCTACCACATAATTTTATTTGTTTGTGAGTGTGTTGGATTAAGACTTGACCCATTGATTGTATGATGTAATTTGGGCTTTTGGGATCTTGTGAAACTCATGTAAATTGTAGAGTTCATAAGTTACAACTTTGTGATCTCTAGGAATGCTCATTGATTTTAGTATTTGAAAGTAAGATTTATGTGGTATGACATCATATCAAGTTTGAATTTGAATTTATTCGTAGATGATATTTGATCTTAATAGTAAGTAATCTATAGGTGAGAGCGAGGGAGCTAAACAGGTTTGACTGTGAAGAGCAAGGGTTCTATGTGTGTTATAAGAATGCTGTGCATAATCTAGAGAACTAGAAATACTAAAAGATTTAGAGGGTCCCAATTATTGAAAATATTTAAAGTATGATTCTTTACCCTTTATTTATATAGCTTAAAGAGTTGCATGAAGGACTACAATGAAGATAAAATATAACATATCATGTGACTTATTAGAGGTTATCATACATGTGTGGCTGAGTTGATTAACCTTCACATGGTTTTCTACTTATTGTGTACCCCACAAATTTTGGGGCAAGTCCCTCTCGTTAGTATTCATGGGAAACTTCTAGAGGAGTTCATATAATATAAATTGAGTATAAGAAGGCGAATATGTTGGTCATGATAGGGAGTCTATTGGAGCAAGTTTTAGACTCCTAAAAGCAAAGGACAAGTGCTTCTAGGATGAAGTGATGTGGGTTGAGAATTTCTCAAACATGCAAAATCATAGTTGTGAACTCTGAGATGTGTGTTTTTCTTATAGTTGGATTGGGGTGCAAGTAAGTAGTCAAGTGGGCTCGACCATGAAGAATGCCAATGGATGCATGGTTCTTATTGAGATGGGAAACATCTGTGGCTTATGTGAGTATGGGTAAGTCCTACTAAAGGTGATGAATCCTCAATACCAGCTACTTGGGTGAGTCGTTCCATTACAACCTCACTAGGAGATTGGTTAACTCTGTTCCATTACAACCTCACTAGGAGATTGGTTAACTCTGTGTAATGCTGACTAGTTTGTTTATTGTTAGTTTTTTTCTTTTGGTCAAGTGTTCTTCTTGAGAATTATAATTGTTCGAGTTAAGCCACTTAGTGGTGGCTTGTTGAGCACTTGTGAAGTACTTATATTTAGGGGTGTCAAAATGAATATTCGAGTTGGGTTCGAGTCAAGCCTGGAATTGACCCAAATTCAAATGGTTGGCCCTAATCCAACTCGGTTTTGTAAACGGGTTGAAACTTCAAACATAAACTTGCCTCGCCGGGTTATCAGTTTGAACCCACCCGACAAATTAAGGTGCTAACCCGAAATACGCATAAATAGGAAGATGTAATGTCGAGGATAATTGATCAATTATTTTTCTCTCTATAATATATATATTTTTCATAATTATTGATCAATGATTAAGCATGAAATAGATCTTACGCAAGCTATGAAGTGTTGACCCTAAGTTCATTCTCATCAAAATAATGTTAGGAACATATATAAGTGCATAAGCTACTTTGTTGTGGGCACAATAATGTGGGCCAAATGCACACATAGTGTGATATGTAGTGGGTGAGAAAGTATGTGGTAGATAGTAAGAGTTCACGTCAAAAATAATGATGGCTTAAGTGATTTGGGATGACTTTTTATTGCTTTTTAAAGCAACTTTTTAATATAAAATTTTAAATTTTTTATTAAAAAACTGCTTTAAGAAGCAAAAAGAAAGTCGTCCCAAGTGAAACCTTATTTATAGTCTTGGGTGGTGGAGAGGGAAGCAAGGCCTTTGCAGTGTGATGCCTAGAGATTCGATGGAAAGACGCCTTGGTGAAGGATGGTCATTAAGTGTGGGACAATATATTAAGATTTTATTTAAGATTACTTTTTTATTACTTTTTAAAATAACTTTTCAATACAAAAATTTCTTGAAATTTTATTAAACAACAAAAATTTGTCCTAAAAAACTAATTTAAAAAATTATCCCAAAAGAAGCCCAAGTAGAAAAAACGAAAACAAGTTACTTGGGAGGAAAACAACCTTTAATGAAAGGAGGTATTGCAATGGGAGGCCATTGTGAAAGATCATTTGTTAACTATAGACTTCGCTTAAAATTTGAGGCATTTTTTTTAATGATGATATCCCTAGACTAAAATCACATACAAATATATAACTTAAATTTAAAATAACTTAAATAAATTTTAAAAACTTAAATATATACAAAATTTACATTAAATATGAATTAAATTTAATAACATTAATGTAATCCAATATTTATGTATATTTTTATTTTATTTTTAAGATTTATTATAAATTCAATCCTAGTCAAATTATTGAACTTCAAATCTCTCTATGCTCTAAGTCCAATACGATTTTCACAAGTTGTAATTATTAGGTAAATAATATTACTTTTTTGCCAGGTTTTAAAAACCGGACCGGCCGGTTCAACAGTGAACCGGCCAGTTGTCCAATCCGGTCCAATTCAAAAACCGGCTTCGTGGAGAACCGACCTGAATTGAACCGGCAGTTCAACCGGTGAACCAGCGAACCTGTCCGGGTTTGAAAGAACCGGCCGGTTTCAAAAAAAAAAAATTTAATGATAAATAAAATATAAATAATGTATTTAACTTCATTACATTTTTTAAAAATAATTTTTTATTAAATAATGAGATTTTTTATACCATTATATATGATTGTCATCTCATGAAACAAGTTTTGTTAGAAAAGATGGAACTATATATAGAGTCAAAAGCCAACTATCTCTTACTCCTTCATGATGTGTGACTAAAAAAGAGTACATGAATGCTATGTGAGCTTGGGCTTTATTGGGCCATTAAATTGAGTTTGTTGGGCCACAAATTTGGGCTGGTTGGGCCACGAATTTGGCCTAATTGGGTGCAAAATGTTTTAAATTTGATATGATGTATATTTATAAAATAATAATATAAATTTATATATTATATTAAATATTATTCTTATTACATATTTTTAAATTTAATATTATAAATTTATATATTATATTAAAAATTTAATTTTTTATAATGTATATTATAAGAATCTTATTTATTATAATTATAATGAAATATACAAATTAATTATAGTTAAATTATTAGATATTCATAAATATAATATAATTAACTAAATATTTTTTAAATTATAATAATATTATAATATGTTCATCATTTCAATTTAATTTAATTATATTGAGAGATAATATATTAAAATTATATAATTTAAATTCTTAGAATTATATTATTTGATGTTAAATTCACATAATTATTCTATTAATGTTATAAATTTTTAATAATATTGGTATTTATTACATCATCTGGTTCGACCCTGGTTCGACCGGTCGAACCTTGAACCTCTCCTTCTTCCGATTCGTTGTCCGGTCCGATTTTCACAACCTTGTTTTTTTGCTTAATTCCTCCAACCAAGAAAGCCAAAAACGGAAGAGGAAGCCAAGAATATTACTTTGCCAATTACATTGCACATTTTATGCAGTTCCCATACCTCAAAAGGACTACATTGCAAACAGGAAACATAAAGAGAGTGGAGTGAAGGTGCCCTAGCTGCCTCTTCTACTGCTGAGTTTTCCTCCCTCTTCCCTTCCTCCGGCGTTGCCGGAGGCCTTTCCTTCTCTCCATACTATGGATGCTCACCTGGATTCTGCTGATTTTCCCCCTCTGGGTCAATCCTCTGGTGCTTTGGGAGGATCTCGTCCGAGAGATTGGAGTAAAATTTTTGCTCCTGAAAGCTCCGCCCCGAAAACTCTTAACTTCTCTCACTACCCATCGGAACCTGATGTTATCCCTTTCTCGGGGGAAAAGCTTGCTACGGGAGGTGAGGACTGGAAACTTTGTCTGGTTGGATACTCTATAGGAAGACGCCCTTTCTACGAAGCGTTGCTAGGAGCGATCAAAAAAACCTGGACTTTAATAGGTTCGGTTCAACTCTTATCTTTAAGCGACGGTTTCTTCCTGTTACGATTTTCTTGCGTAGAAGATTTTGACATGGCTTGGTCGAGAGGAGTCTGGTTTTTGTTGGGTAAGCCATTTGTGTTACAAAAGTGGCACCCTAAATTTCAGCCTAAGCGTGAGGATTTCACGGCAGTCCCTATTTGGGTGAAGATTCACGATCTCCCTCTAGCTTGCTGGAACTCTGAGGGGATCTCTCGCATAGCTAGTAAAATTGAAATTCCTATAGCAGCTGACAATCTGACGGAGCTTAAATCGCGACTGACTTTTGCTCGAGTATGTGTTCTGGTCGATAATACAGCCAAATACCCAGACGAGATTCAGGTTTCTTTGGATGGTGATGTCGTAAGCCTTACAGTCCAGTACGAGTGGCGTCCGTTCCCTTGCGATCACTGTAAGTCTCTCATGCACTTCTCCTCTTCCTGCCCGAATAAACCTTCTACGGGTACTACTGAGCAAGAAAAGGGTGATCCTTTTATTCGGGGTCGTAGCTTTAGCAGAAATGCCAGACACAGGGCTTCTTCTCGTAGTCAGAACTTTTCTAAGCCTCATATTGCTAAGATGACGACCACTGTTGCACCTATATGCAACCAAGATCCTTCCACACAACATCAGACTTTAACCACAAATGCTATTGGACAACCTCTTCACTATCAACCGCATTCCCCTTCCCCGCAAAAATTAACATCTATAGTAGATAATGTGGAGTATACTCTGATTTCCCCTCCTGTGAATGAAATGTCCACGATACCGGATATCCCAAACCTTAACTCCCCAAATGAAGCTGCTTCTTCAACCTCTAATAACCTTCCTTCTATATCTCATACTTCTCGGAAGGATTATACATCACCTAATAAGTTTGAAGTCTTAAATTCTGAGCATGAAGCAGGTAACCAATCTATTGCCTTAGAGGATTCTATTGATGATATCCTTTTGAAAGATGATGATGGTGGGAATCTTCATAAACAAAAAAATGCTGAAAAAATCAAGCCACAACCAACCAGTGTAGCTTCAAAAAAAACTGCTAAAGGGAAGCAGGCCAAGAAATCCCAACCTCAACGTAGTTCTTAATGTTCTTCCCTCCTCTTGCGACCTGGAACATTAGGGGTTTTAATAGTCCTGATAAAGTCCTCTGTTGTAAGCGGTTAATTAATTCGTTTAAATTGGATATGATTTGCATCTTGGAGAACAGGGTTCATGCACCGTCTTTGTGTGACCCGTTTTTTGAATCCAATCATTCTCTCTTTTTGAATGAAGCAAGTTGTCATAATTTTGCGCTCTCTAAATCTGGTAGAATTTGGGTGAAATGGAATGCGTCGAAGCTGAACTTCATTCCTTCTCGTATCACCTCTCAGATCATATCTGGGAATGTTTTTGTTGCTAATCAAGCTATTTTCCAGCTCTCTGTTATTTATGCTTCTAACAACGCTCTTGAATGGAAGGATCTTTGGGAGGACATAGCTCTTGTTATACCGATGCCTTCTTTGCCTTGGGCAATTATTGGGGACTTTAATTGTTGTAGATATGCTTCAGATAAGCTAGGTGGATCCCCCATTTCTCAATCTGCTTTGATTGACTTCAACGATATGATCTTTCAAAATAGTCTTCTGGATTTGCATTCGGTTGGGTGCAAATATTCTTGGTACAATCAACGCTTGGATAACCCAATCCACATTAAAATGGATCGTGTGCTTGTGAATGAGGATTGAATGGATGCTTTCTCTGATTCTTTTTGCTCTTTTCAAAGTCCTTCTTGCTCGGATCATTCTCCTGTTATCCTCCATTTTGGGAATCAATATAAGGTGAAGCATAGATTCTTACTTAAGAACTTCTGGACTAGGTTTGATGGTTACTGGTGTCATCTTCTAGAGGTATTCTCTACACCTTGTAATGGTAACCCTCTCTCTAATCTTTGTAAAACTTTGAAGCTATTAAAGTCCAGAATCAAAAACGAAGTGTGGGCGTCCTCTACTTGCTTATCTAGGCATCTTGATGATTTACATAATATTCAAAATCTGTTGCTGGAGAAGTTGAATGTGGAAACTAATAATCCTGAGACCATTCTTTCCTTCAAATCCTATAATGCTGAATTAGCTCACTTCACTAACTTGCAAGCTTCATGAATAATTCAAAGGGCTAAGGTGAATTGGCTCAAATTTGTGGAAGAGGATCTCAAATTTCTCTATGCTAGAATCCGTTGTAGGAAGGGGAGCTCCAAATCGGCTGTGAACCTTCTATCCTGTAATCCTGCTGTTTTTAGAGATGAGGTGGTTGCTACTATTTCTCAGTTTTACCAAAATTTATACAATCATGCTCTCCTACCCATTTCGGCTGTGGGGGATTTTCCGGTTGGGACTACTTTACCTGATAGTTTTTTCAGCACTATTGACTCCAATGTTGTGGATGATGATATTAAGGAGGCTGTTTTTATGGGTGCCTCTAATTCTGCTCCGGGGCCGGATGGGTTCAATTTTCATTTCTATAAAACTTGTTGGCATATTATTGGCCCAGTGGTGTGTAGCTGTTAAATCTTTTTTTCAAAAGGGGTACATGCCTAATGGGGTCAAAGCAACTGCTCTTGCCATCATCCCCAAACATAAAAATGCTGTCAATATTTCAGACTACAGGCCAATTGCCCTTTGTAATGTTTTATACAAAATCATAGCTAAAGTGATTGCTGTTAGATTTAAACCGGTCATGAATTTGATTGTCAAGCATAACCAAGCGGGTTTTGTCAAATCTAGAATATCCATGGATAACATAGTGCTTGCTAGTGATATTCTTTCACGGGCAGGAAAAAGAGGAGGGGGGAATATTTTATGTGCCAAATTAGACATCAGGAAAGCTTTCGATTCGGTTTCTCGTGAATTTTTGCTTGCTAGGTTAACTCAAAAAGGTTTTCCCGGAAAGTTTGTGAGCTGGGTTAAAGCTTGCAGTTCTGATGTTAATTTTTCTATTGTGCTCAATGGTGCTTTGGAGGGATACTTTCCCTCCATGGTTGGGCTTAGGCAGGGGTGCCCGTTAAGCTCCTACCTTTTCTGTATTGTTATGGATGCCCTCTCCAATCTTCTGGAAGCTAGAAACTTCAAAGGTATTTCCTATGGCAACTTCTCACTCACTCACTTGCTTTACGCTGACGATGTGCTTATTTTTGGGGAGGCTTCTCTTGATAACTGCAATAAGTTGGTTTCTATACTTAGTGATTTTGCATATGTCACGGGGCTTTATGTTAATTATGAAAAGTGTGCCATCATGTTTCCTAAGCATCAGAGAAATCAACTTGAGGTTTGCCAAGCTCTTTCTATTCATAATATAGTATCCAAAATTACTTATTTGGGGATCCCATTATCTTTTTATAAGCTAAAAATTGAAGATTACATGCCCCTCATGGATAGTCTTTATAAAAAATTAAATGGGTGGAAGGCTAATTTGTTGTCTTTTGCGGGAAGACTTCAATACTTGAAATTTACTATTCAAAACACTATTGCTTACTGGATACGTGGTGCTATATTGCCTAAATCTGTGCACAAAATATACAAAAAAACCTATTCTAGGTTTTTATTTTTTGGCGACATCAACTCTTCTAGGAAGCTACACATGATAGACTGGGACAAAATTTGCTTACCCAAATGCAAAGGGGGTTTGGGTTTACCTTCTATTGCAGCTTTACAATTCGCTTTCAATTGCTCTGTTATTATCAGGATTTACAACATCCCTTCCCCTTTAGCTGACTGGATTTTCAAAAAATACTCCTCTCCATGGAAGCCTCCTCAAGCCTCTGATTCTAATTTCTGGAAAGCTATTTGTAACACGACACATATGGCTAGAGGCTATTTTAAATTTAAAATCACCCAAAACGCACCCATTTCTTTTACTTGGGATCACTGGATTAACGGTGGCACGATGCGAGAATTTTTGGGTGGGGATTTACCTGACAATACGCCTAATTTTGTGTTGAAGGATCTTATCTCAAAATAATTGGGCTTTTCCTGAGGGGTTTCCTCACATTCTGCGGAGTGTTACTAAGAACATTACTGCCATTGGTGGTGTTGGGCCTTGCTTGTTTTGGAAAAACGGTAATGTTTACAAGCACAAACATTTTTTAGAGGAATACTTCTCCGAGATGCCTTCTTGCTTATGGTACAAAATGGTGTGGCACAAAAGACATATCCTTAAACACTTAGTATACGTTTGGCTTGCTTTACATAGGGGGCTTAAGACGGCTGAAGCTCTTCTTCTTAGGAACATTCAGGTTCCTCGCACTTGTAGTTTATGCTATGAGAATGATGAATCTGTCTCTCACATATACTTTGAATGCCCCTATTCTTTTAATATTCTGCATGCTCTTATTCCTGGAATGCAAAGCTTCTTTCTCCGGCCCAATATTTTGCAGGTTTTTGATTGGTTGAAGGTTGCTTTTAAGGGGACTGCCGTGGTTTTTAACTTTTATAAACTGGTAATGTGCTGTGTGATATACTACATATGGAAGGAGAGGAACAATAGGAGATTTGGTAATAAATCTCTTTGCTTTACCTCTCTATTGTTATGTATTAAACGAGCAATATCTGAGAAGGTGTGGAAATGGGAAAACTCTTTGGAACTACTGGAAATGCTTTAAGGGGATGCCACGATGATGTTCTGAATCCTATGATTTATATGATGGCTGGTTTTTGTGTATCTGCAGCACGCCAAGTCTGGACAATGATGAATCTGCAGCACGCCAAGTCTGGACAATGATGAATCTCCCTATGCAGATCCCTTGGACGGTCTTCGGGCAACCAGGGAAGTGTTCCTTTCGATTATCTTCAAGCTAAATCTAAGTCCAGACGATTAAAGGCTTGGGAGAATTGATATCTGCTTAATCCGTTTTGTTGTTGGGTTATGAATTTAGACTCATTTTTGGTTCTTTATTTTGTATTTGATCTTTTTAGATCAGTTTTGGTTATTTTTGAGCTTGTTCAAGCTTTGGCCTGTTTTAGGTGGCCATTTTTGCTGGTGTAATTTTGTTGACTCTTTAATATACGGGCTATGCCCAAAATTTTCCCAAAAAAAAAACAGGAAACAATAATTGCTTAGATGATGGTACAAGTAACAAAATAAAACAAGTGCAGAAACTTTCTTTTAATGGCTACGTATGAATGCCCTTGATAATTACAGCCTTATGGTAGCTTGACAAGCTCCCAACCATCCAAATACACCGCATCATTACCATAGAAAACATAGAGATATAAAAACTTCATGCAACATCCCAAAAATCTTTTTTCACAGTAAAATTTATGTACTAGAAAGCTACTTTAAGAAGCAGTAAGAAAGCCGTTCCAAACGAATCCTAGAAAAGAATTTTATTGGAACTTTAAAGAGAGTAATTTCTAACATGTTGAACATTGTGTGGCACACAAAACCCGAAAGGACTATATTCGCAAAATGAAAGCAGCTTTCCATGAT
Organism: Dendrobium huoshanense; assembly: GCA_016618105.1. Taxonomy (NCBI): domain Eukaryota; kingdom Viridiplantae; phylum Streptophyta; class Magnoliopsida; order Asparagales; family Orchidaceae; genus Dendrobium; species Dendrobium huoshanense. The sequence continues at coordinate 26,532,177 of CM028349.1, forward strand.
TGCTATGCATTAATCCTCCGGGAGAGAGATTATTAGGTGTGGAGTGCGGACGGGGTCCGCACAAGCATTGGATACCTAATGGTACCCGCATTCGGTACTGCTGAGTACCGCTAGATATCTAGTGCTTGTGCGGACGGTGCGCACTCCGCACCCGCACCTAATAATTTTTCCATGAGATAGCTCTAGGCCATTTTCAGATACCATGCAATTACCAAAAGACTTAGAGAAGCCCCATAGCATCCATGTGCAGCCAATGGAAATGGATGAAAGATACCTTATTGACTTTTTGACTGACCCTTACCATTTGAAGTTTCGAACCACGAATGACTGAAATGTTGCAGTAGTTCCCTTAATCCCTTGTAATATCCTTGATTATTACGTCCTCTATCATATATTGCCCACTAAATCATAAAAAATACAGACAAAGAGCAAGCTCCAAAATATTTATCTTAAGTTGAAAATATAAGCTTCGTTTAGGACGGTTTTTTTATTGCTTTTTAAAATGGAGTTTTCATAAAAAAAAATTTAATTTTTTTTTTAAACTAAAACCGTCCCAAACGAAACCTTTAATTTTGGTACTAAAACTTCATTTTAAGAAGAAATAAAAAAGCTGTCTCAAACCGTTTGGGACAGCTTTTTCATTGCTTTTCAAAACGGAGTTTTAGTACAAAAATAAAAAAAGTTTGTACTAAAACTCCGTTTTAAAAAGCAATAAAAAAGCCGTCCCAAACGAAGCCTAAATCTGCACTTGAAACTCATTCTTTGTTTTCAAACTTATGGTGAGATATGTCCACTTTCACATCAGAATCCCCTTTTGCAAACCATACAGAATTGCAAGCCATGCAGATTGGGCTTGCCACCCAGTCGCAAAAAGAATAAAAAACTTACCTATGTAAGCAGTAGTAGAAGCGGAAGAGAAGAACAATTGACATGGTACAAGAATATATATATATATATAGAGTAGGACTATGAACTTCTACAAAAGAATGGTAGCTCTTATATCCTCACACATTAACTTCAATGAATAACTAAATTTAAAACATTTCATCATCCCTTTCAAGTTTCCTTTTGATCTTCAAAAACTATGATTAGTTAGTTGACAAACAATAATCACATTAAAACTTAAAAGAAATTGTTTCGAATGGTCGTAGCCTATGATGCAAAGACACGGACACGGTGACACGGATACGACACGACACAGACACGGGACACGCCAGTTATTGAAAATATAGGACACGGACACGGGTTGGACATAGTATTATAGTAAAAATAGTGTATAAAAATTAAATAAGTATAATTTTTAAAATAATTTGAAAATAATAAGTCATTTAACTAGAATTTATGCTTAAAATGATTAGTATTAGAATGTCGAGAGTCAGGCGTCGATGTCGTTTATCGGTCACCGAGAGAGGAGATGAAAATACCTTTAGTGCAAAAAAGAAATGAAAATGATAATATTCGATGATTGGGTATTAAGTGCGGATATTGATTTGGTGTTGTGGATAAGAAATAAAAAATTTAGTTTAAATCCCGTCAAATACAAAAAAGTATATTTAAAAAAATTTATAAAATATTTAAGATACGTGTGTCGGACTCGTATGTCTAATTTGTATTTAATATTTTTTAATCGGACACGTTTTCGGCGTGTCCAACACGTATCGGAGGAGGGTCAGACGAGTGTCATGTTAGATACGGTGTTGGACACTGCACGCCTCTTCAAGGAGAAGTGTCGATGCATCATAGGCCGTAGCATTATAAAGTTGATTAAGAAGTCTTTATGAAAAAAAATAACTTAACTATTGTAATTACAAGTAAAAAGGAGTTCTCCACCGTTATGAAAAGCAATTGTAAAGCAAAAAAATAATAATAATCAAATAAAATTATAGTTGTTATATGAAAAATAAAGCAATAGGAAAGCTGTACCAAACAATCTCTAAAGCAAAAAAACATCATGCAATATTCAAAAAGCTATGTTGCATTTTTTAAAATCCTCGCACTTGTAATAATCATTTCCAATGGTATGTATGCAACTGCCTAATGAAAAAATGTTTTGAAGAAATTGAAAAAGAGGAAATGGAAATACTGAAGAAACTGAATTGAGAAGAGCCTTTGCCTATGCGTTTGGTTGAGACACTGAGTGGAAATGTAAGTATTCATTTTCGCTTGGCTTGAAGGAATAACGTAGAAATTGAATAATGAACACAACCTAATATATGCACGCTTCAATTTTAAGTAGATATGATAAAGAGAAATATGTGCGTGTTCTAATTATTCAGTGAGACTAATTTTTTATCAGTTACAACAATATCAACAAACGACATGAAAATATTAGGTTAAATTAGGGGAGTGAACGAGTCGAGTTGAGCTCAAGTACTAATGAGCTCGAGCTTGGCTTGCTTAATGTTTTTTTTTTTTTTTTTTTGGGGGGGGGGGGGGAATATTTAAGCCAATTAAGGCAGACTCACACACACATTGCATACACATGACCCGAACCAAAGACCTCTTAGTTGGTAGTCTAGGCTCCCAACCAACATACCAAGGGGCTCGAATTCTGATGCATTTATATTTTGGTTTATTTTATTTTGATGTAATTTGAACAGTATTAGTTGTGTTTTATATTTTTTTTGTTATCCAATGATGGAGAATATTCAAAGATCATGGTAGGATGTGCTTGGGGGGCATGGCAAGGCTTGGGTTTGCTAGCATTTGAGTCCATTTGTCCTTTGGGTTTCTTGTTGTTGCTCGATTTGGGCCTTGGCTGCTCTCGGGCTGGGTTTTGGCTGCATTGTTTTGAGCTGTTATCTTGAGATCTACTTGGTGCTAGCTCATTAAAGCTTGAGCTGATGTTTAGCTCATTAATTGGAGTTATTGCACTTCTTAGCTCATAATTTTGAAAATGTATGTGGAGTGGATCTTGTTTCTTCCCCTTCTTGTGTCTCTTTGGTTCCTTCTTTATGTTGTTCCCGTGAAACCTGTTGGGTGCCTCTTCGGGTCCTTCCCTGGCTGCTTTCCCGTGGTTTCTCCTTCATGTTTTCTGTGTTGGCTTTCAGGTCCCTCGACTGTGTTCCCGTGGCTTCTCTTACCCGTTTCCTGTGCTGAATTTTGGGAGTTATTTTGTGGTGTCTATTGCCCTTCTTCTTTCCCTTACCTAATTGGTTTGGTTGGAGGTTGATGTTGGCTGTTTGGCTCCCCTTTTTGCCTATATATATGAGAAGTTTTTGTCATGGAGAGGTTGTTGATTATCTTGAGATAAGTTGCTAAAAACCTGATGGTTTCTGCTCTTGGAAAATCTTGAGAGCTTGTTCCACCTCTTCCTCCTCTATATATCATCTTGGCTTCTAATCTCTTCTTCTCTACGCAAGTTCCACTTCACTTGTATCATTCTTCTTGAGCATTTAGAAGTTGTTTGTTGGCTGATTTTGGGAGACATTTACTAGAAGAGTTTGGTAGGATGTTGGACCCTTTTGCTGTGGTGGACCATCGGTTTGCAAGCCTAAGCACTATATCATATATTTTCCTACTTCTCGTTGCATGTGAGGAAACCGCTTGCCGATTGTTATGAGGATAGTATTTTAATGTTACAATTTTGTTTCATTTGTTTCAACTTTTTCGTTTTCTTTGGAGTTTGTTTTGTGATATTTGCAAATTAGTTTGACACTACGGGAAAACACGCGATTACCGTCGGATTTTCCGGCGGAAATTTTTGCGCCGGTACGAACGGCGTAGGTAACGGCGGAATATTCCTAAATCTTGCGACGGAAAACTTACGACACATTTGTCGGCGCATCATACGACGGAAATCTTCCGGCGTCCCATGCGCCGATAAATGCGTCGGTAAAACGAGCTCTGAACCGATTCCATCGCACGTTACGGTGGAAACATGCCGGCGAACATTACCGACGAAACTTCCACCGGCTTATTTAAACTCAACGACTTATTTTCGTCGCACGTTACGACGGATCTTATTTCCGTCGGACACTCTGCCAGAACGTCCGCCAGTGAAAGCCCTATTTTTCGAAACCGAGCCCATCTGACCGCTCATTCGTTTTCTTCCGTTCTCTCACCTCGCGTGTTTCGCCCGTCGTCGTTCGTCGCTCGCTATGGATTAACGTCGCCGACGGTCACCGGAATTCACCGTCGACGGTCACCGAACTTAGCCGTCGACGGTCACCAGACTTCGCCGAGCATCCTTTCCTCTCTTTCCTGCTCGCGCGCCGCTGAGGGTCGCTCTTCGTCGACGGAACGGAAGGTATTTTGTTTCATTTTTTTTTTCCTATTTCGGTTGGATTACATATAGGATCAGCCTTAAGTCCATATCTTTTTACTTTAGTCATGGATGTTCTCACTAGACATTTGCTAGAGGATGTACCTTGGTGCATGCTTTTTGTTGATGATATTCTTCTTGTTGATAAAACTAGAGAGGGAGTTGAAGGAAAACTTGAATTATGGAAGTCAACCTTAGAGTCTAAAGGTTTCCATTTGAGTAGATCTAAAACCGAATATATGGAGTGTAATTTTAGTACTAATAGATATAGTGGAGGGATTGTGACTTTGAGCGATCAAGTCATTAAAAAGAGTACATGTTTTAGATATCTCGAATCTATTGTTCAAAACGATGGTGAAATAGATGTGGATATTATCTAAAACGGATTATATGAAGTGCAATTGTGACTTTTGGTGATCAAATCATTAATAAGAGTACACATTTTAGATATTTTTGATCTATTGTTCAGAGTGATGGTGAAATAGATGGGGATATTATTAGTAGAATTCAAGTTGAATGGTTGAAGTGGAGGAATGCATCGGGCATATTGTGTTATAGAAAATCCCCCCTCAAACTTAAGGGAAATTTCTATAAGATGGTGGTGAGACTTGCAATGCTTTATGGTGCCGAATATTGGCCACTAAAAAAGAAGCATAATACTAAGTTAAATGTGGCAGAGATGAGGATGCTTAGGTGGATGAGTGGCTTGACCCTTAGAGATAGGATGCGAAATGAGCATATACGTGAAAAGGTTGGAGCAGCTCCAGTTGAAGATAAGATTAGAGAAAGTCGCCTTAGATGGTTTTCCTGTATCATGAATGGAATTTGGTTTAAACTTGTCCTAGTGTTCTCCTTCTTGACTTTTCTTTCTAGTTTGCATGCATCAAGTTTGATATCAGAGCGAGTTAGCAAATCCTTGGTTGGTGAATCTTTTTCTTTTGAAATCTAAGATGGCTAATAATCCGGGGGATTAACAAAATATGATGCAATAGTTAGCAGATTTGCAAAATCAAATGAATGAAATGGCTAACACTCTTGTTAATATATACGTCAACCAACATAATGTCCAAACATCTGAAAGTGAAAAAAAAGTCCCTAAGAACCAAAATAGGCGACAACGAAATTGGGATTTTGATATTAAAATAGATGTTCACAACTTTGAGGAGAAATTACAACCTCATCAATTCCTCGAGTGGATTGAATTAATGTATCAATTCTTAGATTGGAAAGAAATTTTGAAAAACATGAAAGTAAAATTTGCAAGTTTAAAACTTATTGATCATGCTCTTACATGGTGGAAAAATTTACAAAATAATAGGCAAAGACAAAGGAAAGAGAGAATACAAAATTGGGAAATAATGAAAGAAAAAATGAAGGGGAAATTTTTGCCATCTGATCACGCGCGAATACTTTTTCAAGAATTAAATAACTTGCGACAAGGAAATCAATTTGTTGAAGAATACATTGAAATGTTTTACAAACTTTAATTGAGAAATGACTTAGATGAATCTGAAGAAAAAATTGTCTTGAGTTATATCAACGATCTTAAGTGGACAATCTAAGATCAACTTAATTTGCATCATGTAATTAAAACTGACGAGGCTTATCGTATGACATTAAAACTTGAAAAGCAACATCAAAGGGAAAGGGGTCATAACAAAATATTGGAAACATATAAACGACGACCAACTGGCGGGGTTAAAAATCAATCTCAAACTTCTATGAGAACATCGGGTGTGAAAGTAAAGTCTTTTGAAACTCAAAATATGGATAAGGGAAAAAGAATTATGGGGTCTAAACCTACTGAACAAACAAGATTTAATTGGACCATGCTATAAATGTGGGCTTTATGGTCATCTTTCTGTGGCTTATAGAAAAAATAACCCACCAATAAATAATTACATTAAAAACGATGAAGAGATAGAAGAAGAAAAAGAAAACGAATCTGATCCTGAAAATGAAATTGAATTAGAGAAAGTTAATGTTGAGGGAGATGAAGGTGAACAACTTTTGATAATCCGACAAGTTTTAACAACTAAAATTGAAAATGGGGATAGGTGGCTTAGGAGAAATATTTTCAAAAACAACTTACACGGTTGAGGGGAAAATTTGTACTCTTATGATCGATAGCGGAAGTTCAAAAAATTTTGTGTCACAACTTATGGTTGATAAGCTAAAGTTAAAATTCAATCCACTTGTCGAATCTTATAAAATCTCTTAAATCAAAGAAGGGGGTGAAGTATCTATAACAAAGCAATGTTCTGTCAACTTAACAATTGGGGGTTCTTTTAAGGATCAAGTTATTTGCGTTGTCGTTCCTCTTGAAGCCTGCCACATTTTGTTGGGTTGTCCTTTAACAATTTGATCACAAAACAATTCACAACGGAGAAAAGAACACTTATACTTTGATTCAAAATAATAAGGAGTTCACTCTTTATCCTAAAAAAACATATGATTGATTCGCCTGCCAAAAATAATAAGGTTGCCAAAATAAACACTCTTGAACTACTTTTGAACGCAAATGATTTGAAACATTATGAGGTAGCTTACTTGATTTTGGGAAAGGAAACTGATTCAACTCTTCAAATTCCTAAAGAAATTCAGTCTTTAATTGATGAGTTTTCTGATATAACACCTGAGGAATTGCCTACAGGTTTGCCACCGATGAGAGCTATTCAACATCATATTGATTTAATACCTGGAGCCACTTTGCCAAATCTTCCTCATTACAAGATGAGTCCAATTGAGCACGTTGAACTTTTTAAGCAAGTGACTGATTGGTTAAAAAAGTTTGATTAAATAAAGCTTAAGTCCCTGTGATGTGCCTGCTTTACTAACTCCTAAAAAAGATAGAACGTGGAGAATATATGTGGATAGTAGGACAATAAATAAAATCACCATTAAGCACAGATTTCTTATTCTTAGACTGGATGACATGTTGGATATGTTAAGCAGTGTTAAAATCTTTTCCAAAAATTGATTTGAGAGTATCACCAAATTAGAATAAGACCTGGAGATGAATGAAAAATTATTTTTAAAACTAAAGAAGTTTTGTATGAATGGCTTGTTATACTTTTTGGGCTTTCTAATGCTCCGAGCACTTTTATGAGAACTATGAATCATGTTTTAAGACAGTTTATTAAAAAATTTGTTGTGGTTTATTTTGACGATATTTTGATTTATAGCATTCACCCTTCTGAACATATTAATCATGTGAGATAAATTTTGTAAATGTTAAGAGAACAAAATCTGTACATTAATCTTAAAAAATGTTCCTTTATGATTTCGAGCTTAACATTTTTGAGTTACATTATATATACCAATGGAATTAAAGTTGATCCTATGAAAATAGAGGCAATTCAAAACTGATCTACTCCAAAAAACATAAGCGATGTTGACGCCGGAGCTGAGCCGTTGATCATGTTGAACTTCAGAGCCATTTAATTTCATATGATATTTTGTATTATGCTTTATTTTGTTTGTGTAGCCTAGTATGTTGCTTCTTTTGACTATAAATACCTAGCCAACACTTGTAATAGGCAGATTTTGAGATGAATAAGAATTGAGTAGTTTTACTCTTGTTTTGGGTTTCTGTATCATGAAGGATTTCAGATGGTGATCCCTCTCCTCCGAGAAGTTCTTGGAGTTATCCGGTGACCGCCACCGGATCGTCGACGTGGATTCGTCGAGCCCCCTCCGGTCCGGTGTCATTTGGTATCAGAGCCAATCCGCCAAGTGTCTGGATTGGCATCATTAGGTTCTTCCCGTTTCCTGCAAACCATGCTATCTGTCCCGGAAGAGTGTTGGGCGTGATTTTCATCCATTTGTGTGTCTCATCCATGAAACAGGTTTCCATCTCTTCCTTTATTGCACTTGGACGGTTTCTTTCTCATTCAAGCAGGCAAGAACCGTGGAGGAGGCTGTTGTTTAAGCTATCATAGGGAAGTTTGTTGGAAAAACTGTGATTGCCTTCACGCTTCTTTGCTGGCTTTACTGCTGTCCGGTTTTCAAATCTAGTTTCCAGACAGCAGGCATTTCTTAAAGACAATATCTGAAGGAAAAAATCTCAAAGGTGGTGAAGAAATCATAGTGCAGCAACAAGAAACAAAGGCAGGATAGGAAAGTGGAGGTGTTTCAGAAGTTCGACAGCTAGCTAGACTTCAAGGCAGCAGGTGTTCTTCCTCGATGGCATCGTTAGCTTCACTTGGTGGAGACGTCGGCCTCATTTGGTAGCTAGTTTCTTTCCGGGACAACAACCAAGAATGTTGTTGTCAGCATATTCTAGCCACCAAGAACCATATAATTCCAATTCTTGGTCCAGAAATCAGCAATAAATAGAGCAATATGTGGCCTCGTTGGGCTCGGCAACGACCACATCAAGAAGAAGAAATTGAATATCTTCTACAAGAAATTGCCCGACTCAAATTAAGATTGTCAAAGATGGAACAAAGATCCTTACGAACCGACGACAACGACGACGAGGGTATATTAGATGATCAGTTCTCTTTTGTCGGCAACGACATGTTTGAAGGATCACCTAGTCAATCTTCTACCCCACCCTCGATCGAGTATAGCTTTGAAGAATTTGAAGATCCATTGCCAAAATCGACGTCTTTGCCTCTCTACGACGAGCCAATATATGACGTGTATGATGACGACATATTTGTAGAAGTTCTTAATCTTAATCAACCCGTATATAATGAAGACGCGAGCAAGGTGGATACATCTCTGGAGGTACTTCAAGATGAGTATAGAGGATGGTTGAGCCCAAAAATCATTGTTGATTTCAAAGAACTAGCTGATGTATGCTTTAAAGAATTCGGTGATAAGGTTTCCTATTTGACCACTATGAATGAGCCTAACATTAACTCATTCATCTCCTTTGATTATGGTTTATTTCCTCCTCGTCGATGTTCGCATCCTTATGCAGCTGAGTTGTACAGAAAAAAATATCCATAAAGATTTAGTCAACCAAACCCGCCTCCTTCTTGTGGCAAACAGGACATCTCCCTATGAGCCTGAAGTTCCTCCTACCCCGGTAGTATGATGCCGGAGCTGAGCCGTTGATCATGTTAAACTTCAGAGCCATTTAATTTCATATGATATTTTGTATGGCTATATAGGTGTTATGCTTTCTTTTGTTTGTGTAGCCTAGTATGTTGCTTCTTTTGGCTATAAATACCTAGCCAACACTTGTAATAGGCAGATTTTGAGAAGACTAAGAATTGAGTAGTTTTACTCTTGTTTTGGGTTTTTGTATCCCGAAGGATTTCAGGTGGTGATCCCTCTCCTCCGAGAAGTTCTTGGAGTTATCTGGCCACGGCCACCGGATCATCGACGTGGATTCGTCGAGCGCCCTTCAGTCCGGTGTCAGATGTGAGAGGATTTCATGGCTTAGCTTCTTTCTATATGAGGTTTATTAAAAACTTCAATTCTTTGATTGTTCCTATCATTGATTGTTTGAAAAAAGGAATATTTAGGTGGACACCGCAAGTTGAACAAACATTTGAAATCATAAAGGCAAAAATGAGTCAAGCTCTCATCCTTAGCTTACCAAATTTTGAAAATATTTTTAAAGTTGATTGTGATGCTTCTCATGTTGGTATTGGTGCTGTGCTTAGTCAAGAAGGAAAACATATTGCTTATTTTAGTGAAAAATTGAATGATGCTCGATCCAAATATTCTACTTATGAATTGAAATTTTATGTTATTGTTCAAGCTTTGAAATTCTGGAGATGTTATTTGATCCAAAGGGAATTTGTTTTAAATATTGATCACGAGGCTTTACGATTTTTGGGCTCTCAAAAAAATATGAACAATATGCATGCTAAATGGGTTTCTTTTTTGCAATAATACACTTTTCATATTAAACATAAAATTGGTGTGCTAAACAAGGTAGCTGATGTTTTAAGCAGAAGATCACATTTATTGGTAACTATTTACCCAACTATCACTTCTTTTGATTTTTTGAAAGATACTAATGCAAATGGTCCTATTTTAAAAGTATTTGGGACTCTTGTCTTTCTTCTGGAACTGATCATTCTACTTAATTTGTCATTCACCAAGGGTTTTTATTTAAGGACTCTAAACTTTGCATAACAAAAAATTTTTAAGAGAGTAACTTATGCATGAACTTCATAGTGGGGAATTGGGTGGACATTTTAAGCAAGGAAAAAATGTTGCTTTGGTTGAGGAGAAATATTTCTGGCCTCATATGAGAAAGCAAATTGCTAAACTGGTAAGCAATGTAAAATTTGTCAAGCTTTTAAGGGAACTTTTCAAAATATTGATTTGTATTCTCTTCTTCCTATTCCAAATAAACATTGGGAGGATATCTCAATGAATTTTTTTTTTGCTTGTTACTGCTAAAAAGTTTGATTCTATTTTTTTGGTTATGGATTGCTTTAGCAAAATGACACATTTTATTCCTTGCAAGAAAACTTTTGATGCTTCATATATTGTTGACTTATTTTTTAAAGAAATTATTCATTTTCATGATATTCCTCGCACATTTACTTCTTATAGGGATACTAGATTTTTAAGTCATTTTTGGAGAACACTTTGGGAAAAATTAAGAACTACTATTCAATTTAGTAGTGCATATCATCTACAAACTGATGGGAAAATGAAAGTTGTCAATCGAAGCTTAGGAAATTTACTGAGATATCTTACTGGAGATAAACCATCCCAATGGAATTTGATATTGCCCCAAGCTGAATTTGCATACAATAATTTTGTTAATTGTTCCACTGGTAAAACTCCATTTGAAATGATTTATGGTCAACTTATACCTCACATTCTAGATAGAAATTGTTTGCCTATGCCTAATGAAGTTAGTGTTGAAGCTTCTGAAACTTTTGACCATATCAAAACTGTCCAACAACAAATCCTTGAAAAACTCCAAATGGCTAATGTTAAATACAAATATGTTGCTGACAATAGGAGGAAGGTTTATTTTAAAGAGGGAGATTTGGTTATGGCTTACTTTCATCGTCAACGATTTCCTGTTTGTACTTTTGAAAAATTAAGCAGGAAGAAATTTGGGCTTTTTCTTGTTCTACAAAAATTGGGCACGAATGATTATCTATTGGATCTTCCTATTACTATTGGCACTTCTCCTGTGTTTAATGTTTCTGACCTTTCTTTGTATGAAAGAAATTTTAAAGATATGTGGAAATTGAAACTTTGTCACTCTCCACATCAGTTTTAAATAATGATTAATAGGTTGAAGATGTTATTGATGTCAAGGTTACTAAAATTAGACATGGCGAGCAAAAGAGGGTTTTGGTTAAATGGAAGAATCGTTCTTTGACAGACTGTACTTGGATGGATTCTAATGAGTTGAAAAATCATCATCCAGATCTTTATAAGAAGATTATGGAAGCTTTCTCATTAGGAGATGAGATTCTCCTACTAGGGGAGAATTGATGCATTTATATTTTGGTTTATTATTTTTTTTTTGATGTAATTTAAACATTATTAATTGTGTTTTATGCTTTTTTTGCTATCCAATGATGGAGAACATCTAATGATCATGGTAGGATGTGCTTGGGCATGGCAAGGCTTGGGTTTGCTAGTATTTGGGTCCTTTTGTCCTTTGGGCTGCTTGTTGTTTCTCGGTTTGGGCCTTGGCTGCTCTCAAGTTTGGCTTTGGCTGCATTGGTTTTGAGCTGTTATCTTGAGATCTACTTTGTGCTAGCTCATTAAATCTTGAGCTGATGTTTAGCTCATTAATTGGTGGACTGGATCTTGTTTCTTCCCCTTCTTGTGTCTCTTCGGTTCCTTCTTTGTGTTGTTCCCGTGAAACCTGTTGGGTGCCTCTTCCGATCTCTCCATGGCTAGTTTCACGTGGTTTCTCCTTCCCGTTTTCTTTGTTGGCTCTTCGGGTCCCTCCCTGACTATGTTCCCGTGTCTTCTCTTACCCGTTTCCTGTGCTGATTTTTGGGAGTTGTTTTGTGGTGTCTATTGCCCTTCTTCTTCCCCTTACCTAATTGGTTTAGTTGGAGGTTAATGTTGGTTGTTTGGCTCACCTTTTTGCCTATATATATGAGAAGTTTTTGTCATTGAGAGGTTGTTGATTATCTTGAGATAAGTTGCTAAAAACCTGTGGGTTTCTTCTCTTGGAAAAGCTTGAGAGTTTGTTCCACCTCTTCCTCCTCTCTATTTCGTCTTGGCTTCAAATCTTCTTCCACCTCTTCCTCCTCTTTATCTTGAAGAATGGCTTGCCTCAACATGTTTTATTTTTTAGGATGAAGAATGAAAATTATTGTAGATACAGATGACAAATGCATGATTTGAGAATTGTGTTTGAAAGAATTAAAAATTTAGTCTCAAAATGAATCTGCTCAAGTGCGATTTCAAAGTTTCTTCAAAAAATTTTCTAGGATATGTTGTTTTCCATCGAGGAATCAAAATCAACCGTAGCAAGATCATGGTGATTATGGAGATGCTGCCTCAAAAAATCCGTGTCAACTTTGTTCCTAATCAACTAGCCTTAATCAAAATTTCTCATAATTGGGATGAATAATTATATGAGCAACATAAAACTTACTCATAAAATCTTTGCAAAATGAAGGCATAACCATTCAATAATATCTTATCTACAATCCAATCTATCTTCCAGAAAAAACTCTCTTAGAAGAGCTCTGCGAGAATTTTTGGAATCCACAACATCAATACATCAAGTGGACATAAAATATCTCCTAAACAAAAAGTTCGCAGCATGATTGGTAAACAAAATTTGAAAAATAGCCATCAATATTGGTCATAGAAGAATAAAATTGTTCATGGAGAAAAAAAAATTGTCAACTAACTAATTATGATGTGGACATCAAATCGTGGAGAGTCAATTAGAGACGTGACCGTCGATCTACGACAATGATTGAGTTATTGTATTTCTAAATTGTTTTATGTATTTTCTTATTTATGATGTCATATTATATTGTATTTGCTTTATTAGTTTGCTTTATTAATTTCTTATTGTACCCTTTTATTAAGGGAGATCATATGTAAGTCTTAAGGGCATTATCATCCTTTTATTTTTGTGAGTCTTTATATGAGGCTATTTATAACCCTAGTATTCTTCTTTAGAGATTAATGAATGAATGATTTATTAAAATAAATATTCTCTTTGCATGAGTTCTTGTGAGAGCTTGAGAGATCGAAGTGAGATCCCTAGAAGAGGAAAGATTGCACATCACCCACCAACCTAGACAAGTTGGGTTCATGGTTTTATCTCCTATCTCTTCTTTTCCCTTCCCACCACCACCTCCGGCCATCCTCACACTTTAGACCTTCTCCCTCCCAAGCTCTTTACCCTTACTCGATCGAGCTCCACATACACCCCCCTAGCCGCCGGCCCCATACCCAAGCCCAATCAACCTGCCGGCCCTAGATCTCCTTTCCCCTTGATTTCCATTGCCTAATTTGGATTGAAATAATTGGTGACAAATTTTGAATTCAAATTCATTCAATTTGAAATTTAAAATCTTTCCTAAATTACTAAATCTATTTTAGGAAAATTCCTAAATTAAATATATTTGAATATCAAATTTGAATTTGATTTAATTAAAAATGTTCCTATTTCTTAAACCCAATTTAAGAAGTCCTTAATCCCTCACATTAATTGCTCTCATGGCCATCAATGTCATCGGCCCCCTTTAAGATTGGGATTGGAATTCTTTCCTAATTCCAAATCTCTACCTTTGGAAATATTTCCAAAACCTTAATTCCTCTGGACCGAAATTTTCAAAAATCCCTTATTTTATTTACTTTCCAAATCCTAACAATAAGATTTGAAAATAATTCCTTCATCCACCTCTCTCTCCTACCCGCCCCCTCTCTCTCTCTCCAACCCCTCTCTCCACATTAACACACCTTCCCCTCTTGGAATTAAATTCAAACTTAATTCCTAAATCCCTCCCAATTAGAAATCTGAATTTTTTTTTTTCAAATTTTTAACTTGCTCTTCCCTTCTTAACCTACTCCTCTCCCAACCCTCGTCCCTTGGCCGGCCACACCTCATCACCCCCACTTCAAGTTAAAGAGAAACTTCTTTCTCTTTAACGGAGTTCAAGATTTATAGTAATCTCCGGAAGCGACCGTCGCCTAGCATTCATGAATGGCCGATCCAAATCTTGACTACGGCCTCTCCTACGATTAGCAAGGGTTTGTTTGCATCTTACACTCGACCTTCTTCGACTTCAACATGCGCATCAACCACACCATAGAAGAGTACGTAGAGCGCATCTTGGATACCTTGGTCGAGGCTATTGAGGAGCAACTTGGAACCGTCGAATGGAGGATTACAACCGATCCTTAACGAAGGTTTTCAAACCTCCCTCTTCTTGTATTTCTTAACGTATAACCCCTTCCTTGTGATTTGATTTTAGTCATGAAGATCACATTTTCCTAATTCTACCAAGCTTAGTAAACGTAGGGAATTGAGTGCATTTCATTTGTTTCTAATTTAACTGTTAGATTAGGAATTTTCGTTAAAAGCTATTACATTTGCATAATATTAATTTCCCATGTTATTTTATTGATTCAAATCTCTTGATGTGCAACTTAGCCTAAACGAAAGTGACCGCTCTTACATTTTATTTTGTCATTTTATTTGCTAATAGTTCTAATTGTTATTGCTCTAATCCATAAGTTGTGCAAACTCTAATCAAAATAATCTCAAGCCATGTAGTCCTACATCAAATTATGTCCTCAATCATAATGCCAACCATCTTAGAAGAAAGAAATATTAAGGCTTCATTTAGAACAATTTTATTATTGTTTCTAAAACAAATTTTTAATAAAAAAATTCAAATTTAAGAAATAAATCAGACTAAGGACAAAAAAAGCTCAACCATCTCCACTGATAGCTGACAAACAGTAGCTGCATAGACAGTTAAAAACAACATATGTGCTGATCACTTGTACTTTTTTTTTTTTGGGAAAATTTGGGGCCTAAGCCCATATATTAAGAAAATGAAAGATTACAAGTAAAGAAAATTACAAGTAAAAACTATCCGACATAAGCACAAAAACAAAACCTTATGTGGATCAAAATGTAAAAAACCCCAACTATACCACCCAAGACTATTAATATAATCTGTAAAAAGAACCAAAAACAGTGGTAGTAAGGTAATAAAAAACCAACAAGGGAACCCACTGCAAGACTGCCAGCAGCAAAATTGAAACTTATAAGAACACTCCAGCCTCAGAGAAAACATCTGCAGCAATTCATGTAGTCCAAATACCAGCTGCAGCAATTCATGTAATCCAAAAAGCAGCTTGATCCAGTAGCAGCAACAGCAAAGCAGAACAGGTCAGCGTCCAGATAGCATCCGAAACAGCTTACCAAAGCTCCAGCATAACGAAAATAAAAATATCCCGTGCCCATAGATCCCTCGACTCAGAAATAGAGATAACAGAATGCAGAACGTTCACCACCCTGGTTGCCCAAAAGATGGACCATCCAATAGAGTGAACAAGGAGACTCATCATTGTCCAGGTGGGCAATCTGCAGAGATACTCGAAGGGACAGCACGAATCAGCATCAAAGTATTGCAAAATACCCACCTATAATCTGTCCAGAAACCTGAATGCCTTATCCCAAGTTAAAAATTTTCTCAGCCAAAGCTCTTTTGATGCAAAGAAGTAACGTATTTATGCTTTGAATCTTGTTCCCAAAAATCCTAGCATTCCTTTCTTTCCAAACATAGTAAATAACAGATGATATAACAACTTTATAAAAGTTTAAAATCTCAGCATCACAGCTAAACTTCACAGAAATCCAGTCAAATACCTGCATAAGGTTTGGGCGGAGGAGAAAGGAATGCATCCCAGGTATAATACTAGACAGAATAGTGAAGGAGAAATGGCATTCAAAGAATAGATGAGAGACAGTTTCCTCATGATTATGGCATAAAGAACATATACTCTGAACATGAATATTCCTAATCCTAAGGGCATCAGCAGTTTTAAGCCCCCCCCCCCCCCCCCCCCCCCCCCCCGCCATTACCAGCCAAGTGTACACAGAATATTTTAACACATTTCTCTTGTGCCAAATATTATTATACCAGCTACACCCTGTGATATCCGAATAAAATTCTTCCTTAAAATTTTTGAAGTTGCATTTTTTCTTGCCCAACCAAGACAAACAGGGTCCTTCATCAACAATATCAGATATACCCGTGAGAATCTCCCTCAGATAGAGAGGGAAAGAATCAGGTAACACCCAAACAGAATCAGAAAGAATTCTATTAATAGCGATGTCAGGAACAACAGCCAAATGCATACCAGCTATAGAATCAGACAAAATGCTATTATCATACCAATGATCCCATTTTAATGAAATAGGGCAGTGTTTGTAATTTTAAATTTGAAACAATTTTTTGCCCTATAAGCAGTAGAGCATATAGATTTCCAGAAAATAGAAGCACCTGCCGGAAATGGTTTCCAGGGAGAAGTATACTTGTTTAATAGCCAAGAAGATAAAGGAGTTGAGCAGTTGTACATACGGATTATCACAGAGCAATTAAAAGAGAATTACAGAGCAGAAATAGAAGAAATACCCAAACCACCTTTAGAGAAAGGCAAGCAAATTCTATCACAGGCTATCATATGCATCTTTTTGTTATTATTAATATCTCCAAAGAATAAGAACCTGGAACAAGTTTGCTTGAAAAATTTATGCATAGACTTAGGCAAAATGGCCCCACTTATCCAGTAAGCAATGATATTCTGGATTGTGAACTTCAGGTATTGTAACCTACCAGCAAGGGAAAGAAGATGAGCCTTCCAACCACTGAACTTTTTATTGAGAGAGTCCACTAAAGGCAAGAAGTCTTCGATTTTGAGTCTATGAAAAAAAAGAGGGATCCCCAGGTAAGTGATTTTACTAGTAATATTGTAGATGGATAGAGCCTGACAGATCATATTATGATTTGTCAAATGTTTAGGAAACATAACAGCACTCTTATCGTAGTTGACATGGAGACCAGAAATACTAGCAAAATCACTGAGAATAGAAACCAACAAATTGCAGTTTTGAAGAGTTGCTTCACCAAAAATGAGAACGTCATCAGCATAAAGCAAGTGGGTGATAGAGAAGTTATTGCAAGAAATTCCCTTGAAACCTCTCTCCTCTAAAAGATTTGAGAATGCGTCCATAACCAAACAGAATAGGTAAGGACTAATGGGACACCCTTGCCTAAGACCTGCAGTAGAAGGGAAGTAACCTTCAAGAGCACCAGATAAGAGGATGGAGAAGTTGACATCACAGATGCATGCTTTAACCCAACTGACAAAACGATTAGGAAAGTTTTTCTGAATAAGTCTAGAAATTAAAAATTCCCTAGAAACAGAATCAAAGGCTTTTTTAATATCTAGTTTGGCACAAAAAAAAATTTCCTTTCCTCTTTTCCCCACATGATACAAAATGTCAGAAGCTAGTAATATGTTATCAGTGGAAACTCTTGATTTTAGAAAGCCAGCTTGATTATCCTTAACAATGATGCTCATAGTCGGTTTTAGCCTAACCGCAATAATCTTAGCAATAATTTTATAAACCACATTACACAAAGCAATTGGTCTATAATCAGATATGTTGACAGCATTCGAGTGCTTAGGAATGATAGCCAGAGCCATTGCTTTCACTCCATTAGGCATGTAGCATTTTATGAAGAATGACTTAATAGCTCTACAAACCACCGGACCAATAATATGCCAACTAGATTTATAGAAGTGTGAATTGAAACCGTCGGGACCAGGAGCTGAATTGGAATTACCCAAGAAAACTGCAGCCTTTATTTCTTCATCCTCAACCAGATTGATAAGAGAAGCATGGTAATAATCCGGCAGAACATCCCCAATAGCACAATCCATCGTATTCAAAGCATTAATACGAGGTGGATTATATAATTCTTGGAAATATTGAATTATGGTATTGACAACTTCAGGTCTATTGGCTGAGGGATTACAAGAAAGTAAATTGAAAACAAATTTTTCCCCCCCCCCCATACGACTCCTAATTTTAGCATACAAAAATTTGAGGTCATCTTCTCCAAACTTTAGCCAATTAACCTTTGCACGCTGAATAATCCAAGAGGCATGTAGATTACTGAAATTAGCAAGCTCAGAATTGCAATTTTTGTAAGCCAAATTAAGATCCACATTGAGGTGATCTAGTTGTAATTGATCCAATAAAAGTCTTTGATTATTCAGGAGATAATCAAGATGTCTAGTGACAGAACAAGAAGAAGCCCAGCTTTCCTTTTGGATACCACTCTTAAGCAACCTAAGAGTATGACAGAGGTGAGACAATGGATTTCCAGCACAAGGCCTAGAGAAGACCTCTAAAAGAGCATACCAATAAGAATCAATCTTAGTCCAATAATTTTTGAAAAGAAATCGGTGAGAAACTTGATAATAATTCCTTGGATGAAGAATAACAGGACTATGATCTGAACAGGAAGGAGTTTGAATGGAACAGAAGGAGTTAATAAAGCAATTCCTCCAATTATCATTCACAAGGACTCTATCTAACTTGATGTGAATAGGATTATCCAGCCTTTGATTATACCAAGTGAATTTACCACCAACAGAATCGAGGTCCACCAGCCTATTTTGGAAAATAAAATCATTAATGTCTTTTAAGGCTGAATGCGAGAGGGCAGTACCGCCAATCTTTTATGTAGCAAATCTATAGCAATTGAGATCTGCAATAATGGCCCATGGCATATTACCCATAGGAGCAGCAAGAGAGAGAATTCCACAATTCTTTACGCTCTATCATACTGTTAGAAGCATATACCACAGATAACTAAAAAAGAGGGAGATTAGCAACAGAGATCATACCAGAAATTAATTGTGAAGTGATGACAGATGGAAGAAAAGACACTTTAGAAGCATTTCATTTCACCCATATCCTCCCAGAGGCAGAAAAAGAGAAGTTGTGGCAGCTAGCTTCATTCAAAAAAAGAGAGTGGGAGCTATCAAAAAACTGGTCCTCAAGAGAATTAATCTGGATCCGATTTTCCAAGATACAAACAAGGTCAAGTTTGAAAGACTCTATGAGGCGCTTACAGCATAATACTTTATCAGGACGATTAAATCCCCTGATGTTCCACGCTGCAATAGGTGGAAAAGACATCAGGAATTTTGCTTAGTTTGGGATTTTTTACCCTGCTTTCCCTTTGCAGGTTTCTTGGATGTAGAAGGAATGTTGCTCACTAAGGATTTTTCTACTATTTTAAGTTTCTTCTCCTTATCCACCCTACCAGTAGTCAAATCCTCATTGTCTTTATCCTCACCCATTGTGTCAGCATTGTCCCTAACTTCCCCCTCTAAGTTTAAAGCGTCAAACTTATTAGGGGAAATGAAATCCTTTCCAGAAGATGTCGATTGAGAAACCAGAATTGTAGAAGATGAGGAGGCAGCGTCATTAGGAGAATTTAAGTTAGGGATGCCTAAATTAAAAGAGACTCCAAAATCTAGATTGTCCTGCTTAGGAAGTTCAGATCCTAAAACCTCAGACCGGAGTACCAAATTTTTGGAAGTAGGGGAATGCGGCTGATATTGAAGGGATTGCCTTACTACTATAGAAGGGATGACAAGATTAGAGGCCTTATCATGTAGAGTCAGATTAATATTCTCCTGAACTGGAATGTTAGAAACTAGCAACTTCTCCTCAGATGATGCAACATTAGAGGGAGCCCGAGACCGGGGCTTCCTGCTTTTACTTCTGCCCCTAATATTTTGATGTTGAGTGTTCTTTCCTACAGCCGTAACTTGTTCCTTTGAAGCATTCTCCGAATTTTCAGACAAGAATTAGAGAAATGCATTAAAGACTTACAGTGCATACATGGAAAAGGACGCCATTCATATTGCACTCTTAGGCTTACGACTTCCCCATCCAATGATACCTTGATCTCCTCCGGATATTTAGCTTTACAGTCAACCAACACACAAATCCGAGCGTAGGTTAACCTGGATTTCTGCTCAGTTAAGCTATCCGCAGCAACCGGAATCCCAATCTTGCTCGCGATCCTAGAAATCCCCTCCGAGTTCCAACACGCAAGGGGGAGATCATGTATCTTGACCCAGATTGGAACAGTGGCAAAGTCCTCTCTTTTAGGAATGAATTTTGGATGCCATTTTTGGAGAAGAAAGGGTTTCCCCAATATGAACCATGCACCCCGCGACCAGACAGTTTCAAAATCCTCGGCACATGAGAAACGAAAAAGAAAAAATCCATCATTCAAAGACAAGGGATGAACAGAACCTTTCAAGTTCCATGTCCTTTTGACAGCTGCCAAAAGGGCTTCATATAATGGCCGTCTACCAATGGAGTAGCCCACAAGACAGAGCTTCCAATCTTCTCCACCATTAGACAATTTATCCTCAGAGAAAGGAATAATTTCTGGTTCAGAAGGAAAATGAGAGAACTTGAGGGGATTTGGGGTCGGCTTATCCGACACTAACACTTTATTCCAACTGAGGGCGGACGCAGGAGCCTGAGCACCCGGAGATTTAACCAGAGGAGGAAACATGGAAGCAGGAGAAGAAGCGTCCATGTTGAGAGGAGAAGAAGTTCCCTCCGGCCTTGCCGGAGGGAAGGAAAAAGAAGAGAAAATCAACTAGAAGCGAGGGCGGCGGGGGAGAAACCCAAAATGTCCAGCTCTTTTTTGATCACTTGTACTTGAAAACAACCACAATAGAAGAACTTGGTGCAACAACCCAAAGAGCCGTACTTCCTTCACAACATATCTATCAACTACAAATATCCGACACAACCTTATAATTTCAAAGGCAGTAATACCAAAGTGATTAAGAAAAAAGAATAAGAGACAAATAACAAGTAGCTCAATTGAAAACGAGATCCATGAACAAATAAAAGTAGAGCAGTGTTCTTCAAGTCATAGTACATGAATCCCCATAGTGATCACAGTTGTGGTTCCTTGAACTTTCAGACCATTCCAAAATCAATGGAGCAAGAAAATATTTTCAACGGAAACCTAAATTTATTTTGACAAACATTTCCTCATCTTTTTCATCCAGTCTTGGACCAGAATAGGCAGTTTTAAAGCCAAATAAAAAAAATGAACCAACACAAACAATAATTAGAGAGGTTTTAAAGAAAATTAAGTGGAAAAGCTGGACCTGATGATATTCCAATAGAGATGTGAAAATACTTAAGAGATGAAGGAATTTTTTAACTTAATAAACTTTTAATACTGTTTTGAAGACTAAAAAGATATCAAATGAGTAGAGAATGAGTGTTTTAATTCTTATTTTTAAGAATAAAGGGGATGCTCAAGATTGTGCGAATTATAGAAGAATTAAGTTAATGTGTCATACTTTAAAACTATGTAAGCAAATTATGGAGTATAGGTTGCGACTTGATATTAATGTTTCTCAAAATCAATTAGGATTCATGCCGGGCAGGTCTATTATGGAAGCCATACATTTATTAAAATGTTTGATGGAGAAATATAGAGAGAATAAGTATGATCTATATATGATATTTATTGATTTAGAGAAAACATATGATAAAGTTCCAAGATATGTGCTATGGAGAGTTCTTGAAAAGAAAGGAGTTAATAACGCTTATATTCAAATCATTAAAGATATATATGCAGGAGCTATTACTTGTGTTCAAACACAAGATTGTTTGACCATATATTTTCCTATTTCGGTTGGATTACATCAAGAATCAGCCTTAAGACCATATATATTTGCTTTAGTCATGAATGTTCTCACTAGACATTTGCAAAAGGATGTGCCTTGATATATGCTTTTTTGTTGATGATATTCTTCTTGATGATAAGACTAGAGAGAGAAAAGGTAAACTTAAATTATCTCGGTCAACCTTAGAGTCTAAAGATTTTCTCTTGAGTAGATCTAAAACTAAATATATCTAGTGAGGGGATTATGACTTTGGGCGAGCAAGACATTAATAAGAGTACACATTTTAAATATATAGGATATATTATTCAGAGTGATGGTGAAATAGATGGGGATATTGTCAACAGAATTCAAGTTGTATGGTTGAAGTGGACGAATGCATCGGTCTTGTTGTGTGATAGAAAAGTTCCCCTCAAACATACTGGAAAATTCTAAAAGATGGTGGTGAGACCTGCAATGCTTTATGGTGTTGAATGTTGGCCATTAAAAGAGAAGCATAATACTAAGTTAAGTGTTGCAAAAATGCGAATGCTCAGGTGAATGAGCGGCTTTATCCTTAAAGATAGAATACAAAATGAGCATGTACGTGAAAAGGTTGGAGTAGCGCCAGTGGAAGATAAGATAAGAGAGATTCGCTTTAGATAATTTTGTCACATAAAACAGCAGCCTTCTGATGACCCTATTAGGAAAATAGAAGTATTAAATTTGACTAATATTAAGAAAGGTAAAAGTAGACTTAAATAGACTTGATTATAAAATAATAGAATAATTTTTTCTTTATTAGATTTAAATGAAAAATTAACTTTTAATAGGATAATAATAAAAAAGGATTCATGTAACCAACCCCACGTAATAGTACAAAAGCTTGAAGTTGTTGTAGTACTAACAATAATTAATTTTTCCTAATTTATAAATCATTTATAAATCAAATAAATATTGATTATGGTATATTAAATTAAAAAAAACAAAGTTAGTTTCCAAGCTTTTCTAAGATTCAACGTTTATTTTCAACTTCTATAGCATTTATTTGCTTATAAAATATATGATACTAATAACTAGACCGATTTGATTCTAAAATTAACATAAACGAAGTGAAAGAAGCTCACAGTTAACATCTACTATGGTTTGCTACACTTTTTTAATATTTTTTTATATATTGGTATTCGCTGCCATGGATATTGCTTGGTTTACCATCAAGTTGTTGATTGAACTTCCGGATCTATAGGTGAGCTTAAATATAGCGTGCTTTTAATACCCGTAGGTAATAACGGTACAGTAGTTTTCATGCAAGGCATTAAGTCCCTACCACTGCCTACCCCCATATGTCTATACTTCTTTTTTTCTTTATTTTACAACTGAGAAGAGATTTTCATTAAAGAGATTCAACACCATCCATAGCTAGTACATTACATGATCCCAATGGCTCTTTGAAACCAAATAAAAAGATACAGACTCAGCTGATGATGAAAAGTCCAGATAATTATTTATTAACTTCTTTGAATAACTAAGACTTAAACATTTCATTATTCCTGTTAAATTCCCAAGAAAACCACTTTATTTAGTTGAAAACCACTTTAAATATCAGTCATTCCAAAAAGAGGATAAACAATATAAGATATTGAAGGATAAGATATATTGTTCTTCAAAAATTATAGGAACTACTTAATTGGCAAACAATAGCATATCTATACTTTATAAACAAAATAAGCATTCCTCGTACATATTTGTTACTACACTTAGAGTATGTTTGAGATGGTTACAACATTTTATAAAATTAGGTGTGACGGGCACTTCAACAATACCCACAAGAAAAAGTCTTGAAAAAATGCATTGGGAAAAAATTTATCCGAATGCAACTCTCAGCCATCCTGCATTCAACCAGCACTTCAACAATTGAAACCCTAAAGTTTTTGGCACTACCATGAGGGCTTCTCCTACCAAAAACAATTCCTTGAACAAGGAAATGAATCAACACCGGACCACGAGTTTAAAACCACATCGCAATTATTATAGTCATGAAAAATGCTTCTCGCACAGGATCATATAAATCATGATAATGATCATCATAGAAATGATAATTTATTTTCTCTTTCTCACACCACATCATAAAAATCATGATAATGAATATGATAAAAAAGATGAGTTTATTTTAACTTATTTAATGCATCAAAATTTAACCATTTCATTAGTGTAACTTCCATTAGTGTAACTTCAAAGAAAGCATATATTCTAACTTCAAGCAATAGAAGGAGCCCTACAGAGTATTCTTTATACTAGAAAATTATTTTAAAAAACAGTAAGAAAGTCATCCCAAACAATGAATTAGCCTCATACTGCAACAATCCCTTCTGCTCCGAATATACATATGTAGCTGCCTAATAAGGAATATTAATGGAAATTTAAAGAAAGTGAAGTCTATTGTATTACACATTGTGCAGGAATAATGACAGAGAATTGGAAATTAAAATATTAACAAAATTAAAACGAAAATAGGCTTGGCCATTTATTTGATTGAGGAAATTTTGAAGAATTACCAAATTTAACTTTGTACACACTTAAATTTTAAGTAGAAAATCATAAAGGGAAATACACACGTTCCAATTTACTTGGTCAAACCAATTCCTTAACAACAACACCTAAACCAAACAGTCAAGATGCAACTATTAGGTAAATTACCAAAACATAGCCAAAAGAGAGGCATTCCCAATATGAGAAAAGGAAAAACAAAACAAGAATAAGGAGCATATGATTGTGGAATCCATGAAATAAGAAAAGCAGAGAAGCCTTGAATATTATAGGGCACATTCTGTAGTAACCATAACCCAAAAGAACTACATTTCAAAAAGAAAAGAAGATATAGGGACAAATATACGTATGCCAAGAGGGTTCAGGTGATTGTGGAAGTTACAAAATAAGACAAGTGCAGAAGCATTCTGCTAATAGCTAGGCATGAATCCCCTTGGTAATTGCAACTGTACGGTTGCCAGAGAAGCTCCAGACCATCCAAACACAGCATATCATTACAATAGAAAATATAGAGATATTCGATAGCAACCTTGTGCAATTG
This sequence comes from Dendrobium huoshanense, assembly GCA_016618105.1. NCBI lineage: Eukaryota > Viridiplantae > Streptophyta > Magnoliopsida > Asparagales > Orchidaceae > Dendrobium > Dendrobium huoshanense. The sequence continues at coordinate 26,557,187 of CM028349.1, forward strand.
ATAGTTAAATTCTAAATCATCATCATCATTGTCCCCACAAATTCTTACTCAGAAGATACAATATCACACTATGGAATGTACTTAACGGCACAAATTTTCAAAAATGAGGCCTCCTAAATCCTAACTCTATCGGAAGGTGGAGATGAGGCATGATTGCAATGCATTCAACAATATTTTATCATTAATCATATCCTAACAAAATATCCATGGAACTTGAGAGGAAAACCTTCCACTTACAGAAACACAATACCATTAAAAAAAATCTGTTGGGAGGTTGAATACTCAGGAGTAACAGATAAACTTTGGTTCTACAAATTATTATCCTAAAATACTTAAATTAGAAGTAACTGCAGTTGTTTGGAAGCTCTAGGTCATCTCTAAGTTGTCATGCCATCCTCATAAGAAACAAAGTTCAAGGCACCCATGTATGGTGATGGTTAACATCCACCATCAACCCTGCTCTTCATGTTGTGTACAGCATTAATCTTACTATAAGCATACAATTAGGACCTAATTGATTTTGACTGTAAAGTTGACGCAAATGCCGGGATTTCTATCTATAACTCAGAAAAACTTTTGCCACCAAGATAAAGATTTAAAAGATCCCTTTCCAAGCAAAATATAAAAGGACGAAAATGGGCCCTTGAATTTCATCAAAATGCCTTACAATTCCTATCAAACCAACCTTTTTTTTACTAGAAAATTCAGTGAAGTAAATCCGGATTTGTATAATCCTGCTCATATATATATATATATATATATATATATACAGAGAAAGAGAGAGAGAGAGAGAGAGAGAGAGAGAGAGAGAGAGAGAGAGAGAGAGAGGATATCCAAAGCAAAATTGTCTCAAAATAGAAATAAGCAAAAAATTTCCACTGTTTTTTGCACACTAGAAGCGAGCCAGGCTAAAGAAACTTTTGAAATTTATCATAGAGAAAGAAACGAAACTTTCTCCCACACTCTTAAGTCAAGCCCTAAGTAAAAAAACAAGGTAGCACCAGTTGGATGAAGATTTTCCAGCCCTCCTTGATGAATCATCAATGCCAGATTTTCACGCCATGTCAAAAAAAGGAGCATTGTGATAGGTACCACTTGAGTATTTCAAGTGATTCCTATCGGATCTAAGCCAAATCACTAATAATCCGCTGTTTTCTATGGAAAACAGCCACCACGCACAACAAAACAGTGAAAAATCTGAGAAGAATCGTAGAGAGAATAGTAGAAACAATTGCAAACGATAGGAATTTCACTCGTCAATGCAAAAGACAATAAAGATACAAGTTTCCTTCAATCCGAGAGGAAGGAAAAACTCTCCAACAATCTCCGGCAACGCCAAGAGCCCAAACGAGAAAACCTAGAAGACAAATTCCTTTTCAAAATCAAGATGAAAACCTAATTCCCTCATAACTCCCTAATAATACAATCTAATTCAAATTAAAAGCAAAAGGACTACTCTACCCTTCCCTCTCCCTCCAAAAATACTTAATCCATGTTTGAATTGCTCGTGGGCCCCATTCCCTGGCTCCCTCTCCCTTCCGCCTGGCTTGTCCGCCTTCGGTAGAACTGGACCGGCTGGGCCGGTCCAGGTTGAGCCGGTCCAAGCTGGACCGGCGTAACATTACCCCCCTCCCAAAGTACCACCTTGTCCTCAAGGTGGAAGGTCGGAAACTGCTCTGCAATCCTCTCCAGTGGCTCCCATGTGGCCTCATAGTCTGGAAGGCCGCTCCACCTAATCTTCACTTCCTTTTCCCCCTTCGCATTGATGCGCACTCCTTCTACTTCTATAGGCTCCAGTGTCACTTCCATGTCCTCCCTCAATGTGCTGGGCAACTCTGGGCTTACTGTATGCTCCCCCACCACTTTCCTCAACTGTGAGACATGAAAAACGGGGTGTATTCTGGCTGTTGGAGGAAGCCTCAATCTATATGCCACCTCCCCGATTTTCTCCTCCACTTCAAAAGGGCCAAAATATCTCGCTGCGAGTTTCTCATTTCTTCTTTGGGCCATAGTCCTCTGTCGGTATGGTCGGAGCTTCAAATAGACCTTGTCCCCGACTCCAAACTGTATATCTCTCCTTTTGCTGTCGGCCTGCTTCTTCATAATCTGTTGGGCTCTAAGTAAGTGCCTCTTGAGCTCGGCCAACACCTGATCTCTTTCCTTCAAATGCTGATCCACTGCAGATACTGGAGTGCTCTGATGGTTGTAGTGTACCAGATGTGGGGGATCCCTACCATATAACACCTTGAAAGGTGTCATCTTAGTAGCCGAATGAGACGAGGTATTGTACCAGTATTCTGCCCAGGCTAGCCATTTGGCCCACTGCTTTGGTGTATCTGACACGAAGCACCTCAAGTATGTCTCCAAACTCCTATTCACCACCTCCGTCTGACCATCAGTCTGTGGATGATAGGCTGTGCTCCTCTTCAATACGGTGCCCTGCATCCTAAACAGTTCCCTCCAAAAATGACTCAGGAACACCTTGTCCCTATCAGAAACAATGGACTCTGGTACCCCATGCAGGCGAACTATCTCCCTCACAAACGCTGCTGCTACCGACACTGCTGTGTACGGGTGTCTCAAAGGAATGAAATGAGCATATTTGCTCAGCCTGTCGACCACCACCAGTATAACTGTGTAGCCTTCTGATTTTGGGAGCCCATCAATGAAGTCCATAGTAATCTCCTCCCAAACTTTCTCTGGTAGGGCCAGGGGCTGCAGTAATCCCCCTGGTGCCATTGTCATGTACTTGCTCCGCTGGCAAGTATCACACTTAGCCACCATTTCCTCTATGTCTTTCCTCATCCCCCTCCAGTACAATTCAGCAGCTAACCGGCTATAAGTTTTCTGCACTCCTGAATGCCCTCCTATGGCACTCTCATGAAATTCCTGTAACAGCTGGGGAATATGGATGGAAGACCTAGGAATCACACTCCTTCCCTGATAGAACAGTCTTTCTCCCACAACTGAATAGCCCGGGTGGCTGTTCTCATCTGCTAACACCTCTTCTTTGATCTTCCTCAACTCCTCATTCTGAATGCTCTCCTCTTTAATGGCTCCCCAATCTATCAATACTGGTACTGATACAGCGATCCCCTGGAGCTCCCCCATACAGCGTGATAAGGCATCCGCTGCCTTATTCTCTAGCCCTGGTCGGTAGTGTATCTCGAAATCATATCCCAACAGCTTGGACAACCACCTCTGATGCTCCTCTGTGACCATCCTCTGCTCTAACAAGTACTTCAGGCTCCTCTGATCAGTTCTGACAATAAAGTGTCTGCCCAATAGGTAAGGTCTCCACTTCTGGATGGCCAGTACAATCGCCATCAGCTCCCTCTCGTAGACTGACTTCAGTCTAGCCCGGGATGATAGGACTTGACTGAAGTAAGCTATGGGCCGGTGCCTCTGCATCAACACTGCTCCCAACCCATAGCCTGAAGCATCTGTCTCTACCACAAACACCTGACTGAAGTCTGGCAGAGCAAGCACTGGCACCGTCGTCATGGCCTTCTTCAGCTTCTCAAAGGCCTCTGAAGCTGCTTCTCCCCATAAAAATCCGTCCTTCTTCAACTGCTCGGTCAGAGGCCATGCTATGGTGCTGTATCCTCTCACGAACCTTCTGTAATAGCCTGTCAGTCCCAAAAACCCTCTGAGTCCCTTCAAAGTCTTGGGTTGAGGCCACGCCAGCATTGCCTCTATCTTGGATTGATCTGCAGCCACTCCCTCCTGGGATATCACGTGCCCCAGGTACTCCACCCGTGCCTGAGCGAAGTCACACTTTTTGAAGTTGGCCTTCAACTGATGCTCCTTCAGTACACCCAACACCACTCTCAGGTGCTCTAGGTGTTCCTCCTCAGTCCTGCTATAAATTAGGATATCATCAAAAAATACCAACACAAACCTGCGGAGGTGTGGCTTGAAGATCCGGTTCATCAAAGCTTGGAATGTTGCCGGAGCGTTGGTGAGGCCAAAAGGCATCACCAGAAACTCGTAGTGACCCTCATGAGTCCTGAAGGCCGTTTTCTGCACATCTTCCTTCTTCATCCTGATCTGGTGATAGCCTGACTTCAGATCGACCTTGGTGAACAAAGCGGCTCCATGTAGCTCATCCATCAACTCATCAATCACAGGAATAGGAAACTTATCAGGCACAGTTTCCTTGTTGAGCGCTCTATAATCTACACAGAACCTCCAACTCCCATCCTTCTTCTTCACAAGCAGAACTGGACTAGAGAAAGGACTCACACTGGGCTGAATGATCCCTCCTTCTAGCATTTCTCCCACCAACCTTTCAATCTCATCTTTCTGCACCTGAGGATATCTGTAAGGTCTCACACTGATAGGAGATACTCCTTTCAGGATAATCTGGTGCTCCTGCTCTCTGTCAGGTGGTAGTCCAACTGGAGGTTGGAACACATCCTCAAATTCCTGCAACAGGGGTTGAACCAAAGCGGGGATGGGTCTTCCCTCCCCCTCCTCCTGCTCCTCCAAGCTCTGCAACTCCACCAGGAATCCTCCTCCTTCCTCCTGTATGATTTTCACCATGGATCGGAGTGACACTCCAGCTCTGGACAATCCTGGTTCTCCTCTCAGCTTCACTTGCTTCCCCTCTACGCTCAGCTCCATCACCATGGTCCCCCAATTCACCTTGGTTTCACCCAAGGTCTGTAGCCACTTCATGCCCAAAATGACATCTGTGCTACCCAACTTCAAGGGTAGAAAATCCTCTACCACCCTGATCTCCTGTAATCTCATCTCCACCCCTTTGCAGATACCGGTGCTGGACTCAATCTTCCCTGTCCCCATCATCACCCCGTAGCTACCTGTCTCAGTAGGCTCCATCCCTAGCTCCTCCGCCACCTGGGTGGATATGAAATTGTGGGTTGCCCCGCTGTCAATCAGAACCACAACCTCTCTCCCCCGAATCTCCCCCTTCACCTTCATGGTATGGCTAGGAGTGAATCCCATCACAGAATTGAGGGAGACTTCGGCTACCTCCAACTGTGGATCAATCTGCTCCTCATCAGAATCATCACCCTCTTCAGGCGCCTCGTCTATATAGACGGTGAGAGCCCGAAGAGCGCGATCCTTGCATCTATGTCCTGGAACAAACTTCTCCTCACATCTGAAACAAAGGCCCTTGGCCCTCTTCTCCTGCATCTCCTCCTCAGTCAATTTTTTGAAGCTTCCAGCAGATCTGGTCACCCCGCTCTTCTCCTTTCCACTCTCTCTAGGGACATTAGGGCTCGGCCCTTTTGGAGCCAAGTAAGTGGTAGTGGTCCTAGTGGGACCTCCTGAGTGGTTGTTCCTCCAACTTCGTGCGTTGGTCTTCTGGTTCTCCACCAGCTGAGCCAACTCCATAGCTTCCCTCAGGTCTCTCGGTCTCATGACCTTCACAGCATCTCTAATTTCTGGCTTTAGCCCCTTCATGAAGTTTCCCCCCAACGTGCTGTTCGATAAGCCCTCCATGTCTCCCACCAGACCCTCAAATTTCTTTCTGTATTCCTCCACTGTTCCCTCCTGGGTGAGGGCATAGAACTGCTCGGAGATCTCCCATGGGCTGCTCCCCCTGAATCTCTCCCTGATAGCTTCCTTGAAGTCCCTCCAAGTCCTCACCGGATCCCACTTATCCATGTACTTGAACCAGGCAAAAGCCGCCCCTTCCAAGCACATACTAGCCGCCATCAATCTCTCCTCCTCCATCAGGCCATTCACTGCAAAATACCTCTCCACCTTGTGGATCCACTCATCCACATTCCCCTCTTCGAAAACTGGCATTTTCAGCTTTCTGGCCCTCGTGTCCACCCGTATGCCCTATTCCCCCCATGGCCTCCTCTGTCCCAGGCAATGGGATCTTCCCAAGTTCCTCTCTCTCCATATCGGGGCTCATCATCCCTCCTCGGCCGTCGATAGCCATCTTCCCCTCGCGCCCCGCCATGGTGGTTATGAATCCCCCATGGCCGGTCCACTGGGTCGGGCCTCCGACGATGCCAATCATCCTCTCTTTCTTCCCGCCTGATGGACTCCCGATGCAGCATTCTTCCGTTGCTACCCAGCAGTTCCACCTCCTCTTCCCCTTCCGGCTTTGCCTTCTCCTTGCCCTTGTTCCCACTACCTTCTCCTCTTTCCTCCACTGGCACAGCTCTTGCTTGCCCTTCCAACAACTTTTTCATCATCTCCTCCAATGCCATAAATTTCCCTTCCACATTCTCACTCAACGTCGCCATCTTCTCCTCCAGATCCGCCTTAAATTGACCCACTTCGGTCTCCAAGACTTCTACACGTTTAGATGCCATGGGAACCACGAAATGGTCTCCGGATCTCTTCCGAAAAGCAAAAATCTGCTGCGAAACAGTGGAAAACAGCCCCCCACCGTCCGGATCTGTGCTCTGATACCAATTTGATAGGTACCACTTGAGTATTTCAAGTGATTCCTATCGGATCTAAGCCAAATCACTAATAATCCGCTGTTTTCTATGGAAAACAGCCACCACGCACAACAAAACAGTGAAAAATCTGAGAAGAATCGTAGAGAGAATAGTAGAAACAATTGCAAACGATAGGAATTTCACTCGTCAATGCAAAAGACAATAAAGATACAAGTTTCCTTCAATCCGAGAGGAAGGAAAAACTCTCCAACAATCTCCGGCAACGCCAAGAGCCCAAACGAGAAAACCTAGAAGACAAATTCCTTTTCAAAATCAAGATGAAAACCTAATTCCCTCATAACTCCCTAATAATACAATCTAATTCAAATTAAAAGCAAAAGGACTACTCTACCCTTCCCTCTCCCTCCAAAAATACTTAATCCATGTTTGAATTGCTCGTGGGCCCCATTCCCTGGCTCCCTCTCCCTTCCGCCTGGCTTGTCCGCCTTCGGTAGAACTGGACCGGCTGGGCCGGTCCAGGTTGAGCCGGTCCAAGCTGGACCGGCGTAACACATTGATAATTCATATTTGGTAATTTACAATATCAAAACTTTGTGCAACTTCCCAAAAAGCTTGTTCCACAGCAACACTTGCTCAAAGATACATCTACAACATCCTTAGAAAGGAATGTTTTTGGAACTTCAAAGAAAGTAATGTCTACCATATTGAACATTGTGTAACAACCAAAACCAGAAAGCATAATATTCGCAAAATGAATGAAGAAGGTTTCCACTGATTGCAATGCATTGAACTTCCTGGTGATAGCAGTCCTAAAAAGCTCTGGGCCATTGTGAGATGCCATGGCATTAGCGTAAGAAACACATTGATGTCCCACAGCATAATATTTAAATCATAATCATAAAAATTAAAAATTAAATATAATAAAGCATTACAATGCCTGGGAGTAATGAAATGGTATGCCACCGCGACACCTTTTGCAAGGGAGCCGACCCATGCACCCATAGGGCGATATGAGTAGAGTGTGTTTGTTCCAATTTTTAAGAATAAAGGTGAAGCACAAGAGTGTGCATTATAGAGGATTTAAATTAAAGTGCCATACATTAAAACTAAGGGAGAGTAACTAAGCATAGGGTAAAACAGGCTGTTAATGTTTCTCAAAATCAATTTGAATTCATACCTTGTCCGTCTACTATGGAACCTATACATTTATTGAGGGTTTTGATAGAGAAATATAGAGATAATGAGAACCTAAATATGATATTTATTGATTAAGAAAAAGTATATGATAAAGCTCCAAAAGAAGTGCTCTAGATTGTTCTAGGAAAAAAAGTTGATAATAATGCTTAAACTCAAGTCATTAACAACATGCATGCAGGAGCAGTTATTTGTGTTCAAGCACAATGTGGTTTGACCAAGTATTTTCCTCTTTCAGTTGGATTACATCAAGGATCAGTTTTGATCGTAGTCGCCGGGTGATGGACATCAGAGGGACCGTAGTCGGTGGACGACAGATATTACATAGCAGAAGTGTAGATGATGGCAATATTCTACATCATCATCAGCATTAACCTCACAAATTCTTACTCCAACAAGATACAATACCACATTACTGAATAGGGTGTATGGTAAAAATCTTGATAACTGGCATATGATCAGGCCATCCCATGTCCTAACTCAATTTCATGAGAGAGGTCAGCCTACTGCTAGAATTTCCATCTGCAACCCAAAAAAATTTTCACACAAATTCAGGCTTCGTTTGGGACCGCTTCACGGCTGCTTTACTATTTAAAAAGCAGTTAAACAATTGTTTGGGACGATCGCGGCAGAGCCCGTTACGAAAATTTTTGCTGCCGCTCGCTGCTTCTCACGACCGAACCTTATCTCCCGCGGTCGGCTGCTTTCCGCTGTTTCAAAGCCTAAAAATGACGCTACTACCCCAATTAGTGCGGAAGTTGCCGATCATTCCGCCATATACATGTCCTCGTCTCCGTTAGCATATATATATCTTCAGGACATTTTGATGGTGCAAATCTTCCTCACAGCCGATTATCTGAAAAGGTTAGTCATCTTCGCAATCCTCATACGCGATCGTCTCCAGCGGGCTGCATCCTCGGCTCTATTCGGTAGGAGGTCGCTCGTCAGTTCAGCCGGTATGAGATTCGTCATTCTTACCTCCTTTATTTCGCTCATCTACGATTTTTTTTGCATTTTGCGACGGGAGGGATTTTTTCCCGTTAGTCTTTGGCTGGAAGCAAATAAAGGTTTGAGTTTTTTTCATCTTCTTCCTTTTTAGTCTTTCGTAACATTTGGGAAGAAGAGAGATTTTCAGTTTTTCTCACTTTTTTTATTCACTCTGGATGTAAGGTAGAGAGAGCGAGAGACGAGAAGGAAAGTTCTCTTGCTTGCGTCTCTATTCCGGTGAAAAGGAGAGAGACGAAGGCGAGAGTGTGCGTTCTATACAGTCTAGACAGTGAGGAAGGGTAGACGGACATCTTGCGTGTGCTTTCTTTTGTTCGTGATTTTAAATCGAGTGGAGGAATGGATCTGTTGAGGCCATCTTCTCCGGAAGCCCCATCAAAATAGAGGAGATAGTTGACCGGAGGTGCAGGAATGGTCCTCCCGCTGCTGATTTTACCTCTGTTACATCATTCCCATCCAACCAGGTTGTAGGCTTGGATTTCCATTACAAAAATACTATCTAATGTTTTATTCTCTCTTTGAATTAAATTGAAATCTTGGAGTTTTAGGGTCCATATCGTCCACTGTAAATTTACATCCTTCCCATCTCTCTTTTTTGCAAAGATTTACCCGTTTCTGAGTTTTTCCAAGGAGACTAGCAACATTAAACAACTTTCAGTGAAAACAAAACGAAATACATCATGACCAAATGTTTGTTTTATTTAAAATATGATTACTCATGTATATCTCATACTTTTCGTTTGACCAACATGGAGATGGAGTGGGTTGCTTTCTTCTATTATCATGGCCTTTGAATCTATATCAAGAATGAAGTTGTTAATCATCACAAACCTTGATTATATCACAGAAGTTGTTAATTGTATTAGTTCATGGACTGTTCTGTTGTGACAACTATCCAAAGACCTGAAAATTTAACTTTAAGATCTATATTGTATCCGACAACTTTATGTATGTTTTCTCAAAGTTATCTGCAATTACCATTTTTTTATATCTCAAAGTAAACTGCAATTTCCTTATAAATTATTTTAGGTACTCGTATGCTATCCATTACAATCCTTCTTCAGTCAACTTATAATACAAGTAAGATTTAAAATGGGTAAGCCAAAAGATGGTGGACCAACCGCAACATGGGAGAAAGATGTAAAGATTATATTCTGTGATTTATGTCTAAGGGAGATTGAACTTGGCAACCGACCAACCACACATTTTAATAAAGAGGGTTGGACGAATTTAATTAAAAATTTTTATGAGAAAACTGGAAGAGAGTATGATAAAGTTCAGTTAAAAAATAAATGGGATCAGTTAAAAAAAGATTGGAAATTATGGAAAGAATTGAAGCGTGGATCCACTGGGCTGGGTTGGGATCCTAGGAAAAAACCATTGACGCACCTGATGAATGGTGGAAAGAGAAATTAGAGGTAAATATTAATTTACATTTATTTTTCTATTTGAACCTTCATATAATCTACTTTATTTATTTGAAATAATATTTTTCTTTATAGGTTGTGCCAAATGCAAAAAAGTTTAGATACTGCGGCATTGATCCTGAGCTAGAAGATAAGCTTGATCTTATGTTCCTAGGTGTTGTTGCCACCGGAGATCATGCTTGGACTCCAAACCAAGAACTTCACCATGAAAATGTTACTGAAGATTCTGAAAACATTGATGTAAGTTCTGAGTCTTTTGAAGATCCTTCACAGAAACTTGAAAGCATTAATGACTGTATCCAATTGAAACGTCCTTCATCTACAACGTCAACCGGTAGAAGGAAAAAAATCTTTGGTTCAACATTTCTAAGAAGTCAAATTACTCAGCTTGTCAATTCTTGTACCAACATTACATCAGAAACTAATGAATCAAAGTCAATACTCGAGAAATCCTCCATTTCGGCTGCCATTAAAGTGCTTGAACAAACGTCAACCGGTAAAATGTTATGGCTGTGTGTGACTTCAACATGTGCTTTACTTTTATCATGGCAGGATGGGAAGGAAGTGCACATGACAGTCGTATTTTTAAATTTGCAACTCGTAATAAACGCAATAACTTTCCAATGCCACCTCTTGGTATGTTCTTTATAGTTGTTTCATTACTTGTAGTAAAACTTATACTAAACTACATGTACTTTATAATAGGAAAATATTATGTTGTCGATGCTGGTTATCCGATGCAACGGGGATTTTTGAAGCCATTTCCAGATACCAAATATCATATACCTGATTTTGAAAGAGGAAGCCAATTAGTACGTGGGAGGAAAGAAACTTTTAACAAGCGACACTCTTCCTTAAGAGGTGTAATTGAGAGATCATTTGGTGTTTGGAAGAAGAAGTGGGTCATACTACGAGATATGCCTACATATTCATTCAAAAAACAAATAAAAATAGTGATAGCAACCATGGCATTGCATAATTACATACGTCGGCATCCCAGTCGGGAAGACCCTGATTTCAATATATGTGATGCGGACGGAACATATATACCAGAGGAGGCATATGAGTATAGAATTGGGCAATCAGTAGTAGAGGCGGAAGGGACTGACTTTAATCGGGAGGTACGAGATGGTGAAGGAGCAGAGGAGATGGTCCAGTTACGAGAGAAAATCACAGATGCATTGATGGATGAGATGAATTAGAAAGTTTCATATGTTTGATAGCATGTTTAATTTTATTTTATTAAGTTTGTGAATCATATACGATCAGAATCTTAGCAGGGCTAGTTTCTTACTTCAAAAATAGTTGTACATCTATTCTATTTTTTTTATATTTCAGGTTATTTTCTTTCTTGTTTATAGCTATTATATATGAAGTTTGTTTTCTGCTAGCAGCAATTGCTATTCCAAACCTTCTACCTGGGTTGAGTACAATCACATACTATATGATGTTACTGCATATTAGTTAGCTATAGTAGACTGAAGAAACTGCTCAAGACTACAACATGTTTCTTTTTTTTTTTTTCCATGCATTATTACTATAATCAGCTAAGGTTTATCAATTCCTTCTGGCGGTGATTTGATGAGTATGCCATATGATAGTGCAGGTGATTCACCATGCTTTTTTCATTTGTGATTTCTAACATTTTTTTATCAGAATATTATCCGAGTATTTGGGAGTGGAGACCATGTTGGCTATAGTTTGCAAGACAATTGATGGTGTTGAAGCCCTTGAAAATTATGAAAAAGATGGCACTGTTGACATGAATGCTGGCCTTCAATGTTTGGTATGTTGGCATTGGTTCTGTGGTGGATGTGTAAGTTGTAGATCTAGGATGGCTAGGTCGGGCAAAGCAAATTGGGTTGCAGTTCATTGTTAAAATTTTGATAGTTATCAAATTAGCAATATCATTTTATTTAATGGTTGCTATTGATGTATTTAGGACATAAAGCCATAAAGGTATGGAATTCACTAATCTTTAACTGTTTTGAAGGGTTGTTGCTGTTGATGTATTTACACAGAAAAATATGGTTTTGTTAATTTATATTTTTGTCGATTTATCAGTAACGATGCTAAAAAGGTTCAATATTTTTTATCTTTTTGTCGATTTCTACTTTATGGTAATAAATAAAAATTGATTCTATTATTCCAATTATTTTATATTCGTTTGTGTTATTTCTTTGTTTAGAATTACCCAGATAGCCAAAGTTACCCTGTTTTTTCATTATCATCGGAAGTTCTAAAGTAAGATTGGATGTGAAAAAAGACAGCTCAATGGAGGCAGAATTTTTTTTTTTTCCATTCAAATATGTCAAATTATTTTTTTTATTTTTACAAATTTTGGGATAGGAGATGCCTCTGTAGTATGTCCTTGCTTTTACACCCTTTAACCCAATCCTGAAAATTTTAACAAAATGACAGCTATACGAGGTGATTTATCATTCATAGTGTGAATGTATATCCATCGAAATCAAATCAAAACTTATAAACTGTAGTATTTTGATATAAAATGAATTACTGATACCAGTTTAAGCTAATAATTACATAAAAAAATTTGTAGTATTTTGATATATAAACTTATAAAAGATTTGATAAAATTAATTAATTTTATTTAAAAAAGGTTAGTTGATTATTATATTTATCTAAATGTATAAAAGGGTAACAAGGTAATTTATTGTCATACAGCAGCAGCACAGCAACTCGACAGTTATGCCACCCAAACAAAATTTATTGATTTTTGTACAGCAACTTTAAAAAGCAGCTTTCTGGACAACAACTTCACAACCTACTTTACCGACAGCTGCAGCCGTCCCAAACGAAGCCTCAATCTCCAAATTTCAAAGGTATAATGAAGAACTATATTACAGCTTCTTCGGGTCACAGGAGAACTCTCAATGATTGCATTGGGTTATAACGAAGAATAAAATATTATAGGCTGCATATAAGCATGCCTTGGCAGAAATTATGTGATCATCCGCATGAGAGTGAGACAAAGTAAATGTTCACAAGTCTCCAAATCACAAAAAGACTATTAAAAAAAGAAATGAAGTTGATGATGAAGAAAAAGTCCAAGAGACCAGGATCTTGTTGGCCCAGATAACAAATGGGATCAATAAAATAATAAAAGTCAAGAAGCATTTTACATCATTATAAAAGTCAATTTCTAGCCACTTTATTATCATCATCATCATCACCAGCCATGCGCCAGCTTTAATTTTATTTATTACAAGCTTTTTCCATTTCAAGTCTTCAATCCACCTTCTACCCAAACCATACAATGCTTCAGCTGTAGAGAGAGAAAGATTAATGGGGTAAAATATTGAAAGAGAGGGAGGAATGACTTTCCATTGTGGACAGAATAATGAAAAGAGATTTTGACGCAAAACTGCTGGGAGGACTTAGTATGAGAGATCTCCTCTAAAGGATTTGGCTAAAGCTAAAACTGAATTCCTAAAGGGGCTTAAAGCTGATTGTCTTAGTGGGCTTAATAGAGCAACAAGTTCCCCAACAAGGCAACCTACTCTAATTTTTGTGATTCCTTTTAAAGTTATTTATTAATCCAGAGAATCCACCAAAAAGGTGATGATTTTCATATTTAGTTCACTCAAAAGAATTTGCCTCTTAATGCAATTTCACTTTACACTTTTTCATAATAGAGAAAGGTTGCAAGCTTCACCTTCATACATAAAAATTAGAATAAAATCGGAGACCCTCAAACTCATAAAGTCATGACTAACCATTATAAAAGATTAGACAGTCATCATCAATCTCATAAGAAAAAAAATTCAAGATTCACCCTATATGCAAAAATAAATAAAAGATAAGGATGCTTGGGTGGATGAGTAGCTTCACTCTTAGAGATAGAATGAGAAACAAGCATAAATGTGAAAAAGTTGGGCTAGCTACAATGGCATATAAGATAAGAGAGTCGTCTTAGATGATTTGATCACATAAATCGTCGGCCTTCCGATGACCCAATAAGGAGAGTAGATGTATTAGATTTGGCCTATGTTAAGAAATGTAAGAGTTGGACCTAAATTGACTTGGTTATACAATATTAGAAATGATCTTTCATTATTTAATTTAACATGACACAATGGAGATAAAGGATTCATGAAGCCGACCCCACATAGTGGGATACAAGCTTGATGTTGCATATGTTGAGGATCTTCCAAAACTACAATGATAAGTTAGTTGGCAAGATAGTGAAATTCATGAAATCAGATAAGTGTAGCAGCTTTCTAGTAATGGTTGTACATGAATCTCCATGGTAGTGATAGGAATGGTTGCCTAAGAACCTCAGACCATCCAAACATGCCACATCATTACCATAGAAACCATATGCAACCGATGGCCAAATTCCAAATCATCATCATCTTCACCCTCACAAATTCTTACTATGCAAGTTATTTTTATGGCATTAACCTTGAAAATTTTCATAAGATAATACCCTCCTTACTATATTTCATGGTGTAAATAAGCGAGAAATAGTATTTCCATCTGTAAATAAAATATTTTTCCTTATAATGCAGCATCTTTTTTCCCTTTTCATAATGATGCATTATAATATTGCACCTCTTCAAGCATCATCTCTACTCAAAGAGAATAATACTTTATCATATGGACAAAAATTCTAAAGAAAATTCCATATAAGATCACCTCATCAAGTTCTTAGAAACCCAAGTTCAATTATTATGGTAAAGAGAAATTCTTCCCACACACAGCACCATTATATTGTGAAGCAACACAACACAAATTTGCACAAAATTTCTTTGAAATAACATTCTGCATTAATATCCCTCAGAACAGCTTTGAGAAAATCTATAAAAAATACCGCAAAAAGATTCTTTTGAGTGATCATCATCTTCATCATTAGCATTTATCCATCGTCATCATGAGCTCGAGGAGAAGAGTGCAAAGAAAATTCTTAGAAATGCCCACAATAATTAGTTAAGATTACTGCATTGAGAAATTTTTTATATGCATGCAAACCAGGGCCATATCGCTGTCAACAAGCACCTTAAAAATTTGCAGCCCTTACGTTTTGGGCATTAGCATGAGACCTTTCCCGATCAACATCATCATCCTCAAGCACCAACAAACCCAAAAAAAAATAATAACAAATCCTAGGAGTAGAGAATGATGGATCACTGTCTCATGGGTTTAACCAAATTTCAACCACTATAATAATGTGAAATGCTTGCCACACCGCATCAAAGAAATCATGATGAAGAAGATGATTTTCACTTATTTTATGCTTTAAATTAAAGCAATTTCATCAGTGTTATTTCAGTTGAAGCATATTTTCCAAATTCAAGAAAACAAATGATCCTTATAAAGAATTCTTTGTATGAATGAAGAAGTAAATGCTACTTCATCTGACATGCAGATGCAAGCATATAAGAAACTAAGCAGATTTGATACCATCCGGACGTAACTGCATCGTGTAAGTACCAAAATAATTTGAGTTCAGTATAGCAGAGAGCGAGAGATAGAGAGAGAGAAGGCAAGGGAGAAAATCAACTCCACGTCTCCGAAGGGACGAATATAAATCAAGTCCAAATTGCCAGATAAAACACACACCGCAGCTGGTACGGTCTCTACAGCAAACTTTCGTCGACTTCGTCGATTCTTTGTCCTAAACTAGGGTTTCGAACTTTATAAGCTGTTATAGATTTGAGTAGGATTTATCATAAAATTGCTTTTATGCCGTAAATCTTGCGTAGCTCGGCTGATTTACGGGAGAAAGATGGTTACCAAGAAATAGCTCGAACTGTCATGACTTCCGATTTGAAGGCAGGAACGCCGTCGAAGAAGTATCAGCAACTGTCAAAAACCCTATTCCTTGTACGAAGCAGCCGAACCGGATCGTCGTAGAAGAAATGGAACAGAAAATGCAAAACCCTTCACAGGCCTGTTATATATAACAATAAATAATTAATGAGACATTAGCAGTATAAAAATAATTCAATAATTACCTAGTAATTAAGTTATTAGTAATTACTGCTATATAGATAATACTGTAGTTATTAATAAAAAATTAATGAAATAATATTATAACATTTAATAAAAATATTAATAGGGTAAATAATAATAAAATATTTAATTAGCCAATTGTCCATATAATTCGTAATTTAATTGTTATCAAAATATAACCTAATTAATTAAGAAATTAATTTTTACAGTAATAAGCAATTAATTTATTCATTAATTATAAAATTTGACTATGAATAACATTTAACTATTAATATTTACTTAAGTAATATTTTAAGCTTTTTTAAATGATTAAATACACTGAATGAAAAGATAGGGCCATAGGCAGCCAAACTGAGGAACCGGAAAACTCGGCCATGGCAATAAAAAAAAAAAGATTTATATAAATATCATCTTATATTATTCTATTTATATATTTAACACCTAAAACTTTAATATTACATATACACAACTTATATAATTCATTTAAATATGAATGATAAAAATGAAATATATGAGTGAAAGGAAGGAAATATGAGTTACTTATTTGATATTAAAATAATATAAAATGATAATTATTTAATATTAAAATTTTGAATGTTAGATATGTAAATATGATGAT
Source organism: Dendrobium huoshanense (assembly GCA_016618105.1). Classification (NCBI taxonomy): domain Eukaryota; kingdom Viridiplantae; phylum Streptophyta; class Magnoliopsida; order Asparagales; family Orchidaceae; genus Dendrobium; species Dendrobium huoshanense. Next base: position 26,573,797 of record CM028349.1, read on the forward strand.
ATAAAATGGTATGTATGTAAATTTCTCCAAAAAAAAAAAAAAACTATAATTTCCCATACTCTCAGTTACAACAGCTAAATAAGAAAAAATAACTGCATAATTTATCTGCCATTCTTCACGCCTCATCATTTGAAAGATTGAGAATAAGAATGCCAATAGATCAAAATCATAGCCACTGCATCTCCAACAGATATCAACTGGCAGCTATGTTACACCGATACGGATACGGCGACACGGATACGACACGATACGGATACGGGACACGTCAATTCTTAAAAATATAGGATACGGGTACGGCACAGACACAGCATTATAATTTATAAATCATACATAAAAATTAAGAAAACAATCAAAACATAATATTTGAAATTATAAAAAAAAAATGACAACAACATGATTTGTAGCCTTGTAGCTTATAATATCAAAATATAAGTAAGCATTAAATGTCTAGTACAACAACAAAAGCATTAACATAAATTATCTAGCACATGAAGTTTCAACTATTCAATAAAAGGAATGATATAATTATCTTCTTCATTGGTTTGTCATTAAACTATATCATCTTCAATAAATATCATAGCTTCTAACTCAGGCTCATCAAGTGAAAAATTAGTAATTTTTAATATTTTCATATCATCAAGAGACTCAAATCCATCTCGGAAATGAGAGAATCTTGCTCGCAACCGTAGAAGTAAATACGATACGTCTTTTTTTCGGATTTCTTTTTGTTTTTCAACGGACACGCGTATCGGATACGCCTGTCCTTTTGAAATTAAATAGTATTTTAATTGGATACGACTTTGACGTATCCGACACGTATCGATGGAGTATCCCTGTATCGGTGTATCGGATACAGCACGCCTTCATAAATAGGTGTATCGGTGCAACATAGACTGGCAGCAAGTAACAACATCATCATCAAACCTTCGTCCCACTATGTGGGATCGGCTACATGAATCCTTTTTCTTTATTGTGACTTGTTAAAAGTCGAATTCTCATTTAAATCTAACAAATAAAGATCATTTCTAATATTTTCTAATCAAATCTTTTTAGGTCTACCTCTACCTTTCTTAACATAAGTCAAATCTAATACCTCTATTTTTCTAACTGATTCATCAAAAGACCTCCATTTTATGTGACCAAACCATCTAAGACGACTCTATATAATCTTATCTTCCATTAGAGCTACTCCAACCTTTTCACATATAAGCTCATTTCGTATCCTATTTCTAAGGATAAAACCACTCATCCACCTGAGCATCCTCATCTTTGCAACACTTAACTTAGTATTATACTTCTCTTTTAATGGCCAACATTCGACACCATAAAGCTTTGCTAGTCTCACCATCATCTTATTGAATTATTCGTTAAGTTTGAGGGAGACTTTTCTATCCACCTGAGCATCCTCCACTTCAACCATCCAATTAGAATTCTGCTTATAATATCCTCATCTATTTCACCATCACTCAGCAGAGGAAAATGAAATAAGTAAAATACTACACTTTCTGAACAATGTAAGCACTGATCATAAAAATCTGGCAACAGCAACAATACCAGAAGTTTGCCAAGGAGAAAGTTACCTCGCTTGAAGTGATCACTAGATAAGATGTGAATCCTGGAGCTTATCGAGCACCACAGCAGTCGTTACCAGATAGATACGAGTGAAGTGACAAGTAGAAAAATTATATGCTCACCTCATATACAAGCTTGGCCATCACCATAGGAAGCATAAAGCCATCTACGCAAGAGATTGGGATTAATTATACTGTGCAGATATCGAACACTATCAGGAGACCAACTAGAATGCGCCACGTCACCCCTTCGCTCGGTACCGTGGCTCAATATGCCCGGTATCGCTGAAATAGCTACACCTGATTCACCTCTGAACGTAAAAATGCGTCCGGCCTCCGCACAAAATAATTTCTCAGAGATTGGTGGGTGGCCTCACCATGTAAGCCTGTAGCTTCTAAGGTATCCAGAGTTGCAGGGATTTCAGCTAAAAAACTTTAGCAGCTATATGCAAACAATGTGTAACCTCTATACCATTTTCACGGTCCTTCGCTAGATTGGAACACAGAAGGAAAGCAATAGCACTCTAATGCAAAGCCGAGTGGGGTACTAGCCTTGATAAAGTTTCAGGATTTCGCACACCATAATACCATATTGCACGTCGCAATTTCCTGGTCAAGATCGGGAGATAAATTTTTTTAAGCTAACTCACAAAGTTAAGAGTCATCAACAGATTGGTTCTAGCTGACAGTTATAAGAGAGAGAAAAAAAAAAAAAAAAAAACTTTTCCCTACCAACGTCATCCCTCCAAGTGCCAAAAAAACCCCATCAAGCAGAAAAAATTGTGTTGGGAAGGATGGACCACACTATCATCCATGTGTAAACCAATAACATTTCTACCTCAATTCACTTTGATTTCTAACTGCATCCAAACAAATGAAGGAATCTAGCAAATTTTGCAAAATTTAAAAATATTTGCTAATTTCAAACAACCAAAAGAACCCTACGGATTATAAGAAATTCCACTGTTAATATCTTCGGCTGACATGTAAATGCAAATGAAAATCATTTAGAAAACTACAGAGAATTGATTGTTGTTACCTGAGATGTGGAAATTTCAGACTTTATAGGGACAAAAAAACCAACAACATCAAGCCTTCTATCTCACTAAATGGGATCACCTACCTGAATCATTTTTCTCCACCGTCTTTTCAGGAGTCAATTTCTCATTTAAATCTAATAAAAAAATATAATTTCTAATATTTTCTAAGTCTTTTTAAATCAACTTTTCTTAGAATATGCCAAAATCTATTACATCTACACTCATAACCAGATCATCAAAAGGACAATATTTTATGTCACCAAACCATCTAAGGCTACTCTCCTTATTTGCAACTGGAGCTGCCTCAACTTTTTCAAGTATACATTTAAGTGTAAGACCACTCACCCACCTGATTCTCCTCGTCTTTGCAACACTTACCTTAATTTTATGACAGAAAGCAACTCATCCACCTGAATATCCTCATCTCTGCAACACTTAATTTTATGTTTTTCTTTTAATGGTCAACCTGCAACTTTACAAAAAAATAGAGGTAACTCACAACCATAGCAATTGAGTCCATAAATAATGTTAGATTTCACCATCATGATCATCATTGCATCTACGAAACTGATGAAGAAATTTACCATGGAGAAATTCATCACCATCCAGAGCTAGTACATTCAATGATCACAATGGCTCCTGAAGCCAAATAAAAATAAGTAGGCTCAGCTGACTATCAAAAGTCTTCAGATCACCTCTAAGAATAACAATGAATAATACATCACAGATAAAGTGGAGAACAAGCTTCCTAACAGATAACCACCCTTAGAATTATTCCACAAGGACATTCCTTTTGCAATAATCCATTAGAAGGCCGATGCCAGATCCCATTTCATGTCGATAAACATTTTGCAGCCAGAAATTTGGGTCATTGCAGCCTAAAATTGTCATACAAGTACAAGCACAGGGAGTTTGCTTCATGGACGAAAGGGAGCAGACACTATTATTGGAGCTTGAAAATGAGTTCAAGAGCAAATTAAAGTTGATCTTGATTGGTGCATACGGTAGAAAAATAGAAGATAGAAAAGAAATTTTATATATATATATGATAGAGAGAGAAAGAAAGAAAGAATCTAATCAGTTACCATGGTTTCATGCATGGCTTTTCCATAAATAAAAAAACTGACTATTATTTTCCATAAATAAAAAGACTGACCATTATTGAATTCCATCATACAAACAAAAAGGTGCTTTATCTCCGCCCTCTCAGCTCAAGCCTAAGATAAATATTAGCACTGATTGCCTGAGGATATCAGGCCATCCTTGATTCGCCAGCAATCTCAAGTTGAGGAAACAAAAACAATGAAAGATTAATGTTCGCGTTATTTCACCAACACTTCATAAACTTTATAACCACTAGTTATTGAAAGGCCAATGTTTTATGTGACTAAATCATCTAAGGTGTCTCTCTAATCTTATCTGCGACTAGAGCTATTCCAACCTTTTCACATATATACTAATCCATATGATCAACCTCTTCTCTGCAACACAATTTTATGCTTCATTTTAACGGACAACATTCCACACAATAAAGCATTGCTAGTTTTCCTTAAAATTTGAGAGGTACCTTTCTATCATACAACAAGCATTATGCATTCCTCCACTTCAAACATCCAACTTGAATTCTTCTAATAATATCCTCATTTTTCTCACTATCACTTTGAATAATAGACCCGAGGTATCTAAAACATGTACTCTTTCTAATGACATGATCGCTTAGTCACAATCCTTCAACTCCATATATTACTACTAAAATTACAACCCATGAATTCACTTTTAGATCTACTCAAACGAAAACCTTTTGATTCTAAGGTTGACCTCCAAAAATTAAGTTTTTCATCAACACCAAGTCTAATCTAAGATGGTGGAGAGACTTGTAATGCTTTATAGCATAAATTGTTAGGCATTAAAAGAGAATCATAAAATTAAGTGTTGTAGAGATGAGGATGCTCAAGTGAATACTCTTAGAGATAGAATGTGAAACAAGTATATATGTGAAAAAATTGGAGTAACTCCAATGCAGATAAGATTATAGAGTCGCCTTAGATGACTTGGTCACATAAAATGTCTACCTTTTGATGACCAGGTTAGGAAACTAGATATATTAAATTTGGCCTATGTTAAGAAAAGTATATGTAGACCTAAAAAAACTTTGCTAGAAAAAATTAGAAATGATCTTTTATTATTAGAATTAAATGAGAATTTGAATCTTAACATGACACAATGGAGAAAAAGGATTCATGTAGCTGATCCCACTTTGTGGGTTAAAAGCTTAATGTTGTTGATATTGATGTTCTTCATATTCTTCCAAAACTACAATGATAAGTTAGTTGGCAAAAAGAAACTAAATCTACATTTTCTAAACAAAATTAACATTGATTACTCATATTTAGTAAGACACTTGAACAAAAGAACTTGATGCAACATTCAAAATTGTTATGTTGCATGCACAGCAATCCATCCCGCCACACACACACACAACAAATATATATATATATATATATATATATATATATATATATATATATATATATATATATATATATATATATATATATAAACACACACACACACTATCTCATAAAGGAATGTTGATGAAACTTCAAAGTACTAGCATAAATGCAAGTGCACATCATGCAAGTGAATAAAATTTTAAAAATAAAAAATATATTAAAAAAAGAGAACACGTGAACAATAACACTCAGTAGCAGAAGACGACCTACCAAAATTTCTTTTTTTATTATGAGAAATATTAGACATAGAAAAATGCAAATACAAACAAATGATATGAAACAATAGGCTGACATTATATAAATATATTAAAAATATAAACAAAAACCATAACGTTAGGTAATAGACAGAAAAAAATGTTTAAGATAGTAATTATAAATATGAATAATTATGATCATTCTTTCTATGAATTAAAAGGATAGTGATTTTATAGAAGAAAATACTATAATGAAATGTGAAAAGTAAATTACAGGATATTGTTATAATTTATTGACACATTAAGAAAAATGAAAATTGTGAAAATAAGATTGACTATAGTGACCTTAGCACCCTAAATGAAAATAAAGATTTATGTTTTTATCAACGTATTAGTAAAATTGAAGTTAGAGAGGTTTTAAAGAAAATGAAGGGTGGAAAAGCTGTTGGACCTGATGATATCCCAATAGAGGTGTGGAAATGCTTAGGAGATGAAGGAATTTCTTGGCTTATTAAACTTTTTAATACTATTTTGAAGACTACAAAGATGCCAGATGAGTGGATAATGAGTGTGTTAATTCCTATTTTTAAGAATAAAGGTGATGCACAAGATTGTGTGAATTATAGAGGAATTAAGTTACTGTATCATACTTTAAAACTATAGGAGCGAGTTATGGAGCACAGGTTGCGGCGTGATACTAATATTTCTCAAAATAAATTTGGATTCATGTCGGGTAGGTCGACTATGGAAGTCATACATTTATTAAGATGTTTGATGGAGAAATATAGAGAAAATAAGGAGTATCTACATATGATATTTATTAATTTAGAAAAAGCATATGATAAAGTTCCAAGCGAAGTGCTATGGAGAGTTCTTGAAAAGAAAGGAGTTAATAATGCTTATATTCAAATCATTAAAGATATGTATGCAGGAGCTATTACTTGTGTTCAAACACAAGATGGTTTGACCAAGTATTTCACTATTTTGGTTGGGTTACATCAAGGATTAGCCTTAAGCCCATAACTTTTTGCTTTAGTCATGGATGTTCTCACTAGACATTTGCAAGAGGATGTACCTTGGTGTATGCTTTTGTTGATGATATTCTTCTTATTGATAAGATTAGAGGAGTTGAAAGAAAACTTGAATTATGGAGGACAACATTAGAAACTAAAGGTTTTCGCTTGAGTAGATCTAAAACGAAATATATGGAGTGTAATTTTAGTAGTAGTTGACCTAGTGAGGGGATTGTGACTTTGGGCGATCAAGTCATTAATAAGAGTACACGTTTTAGATATCTTGGAACTATTGTTCAGAGCGATGGTGAAATATGGGGATATTATCAATAGAATTCAAGTTGGATGGTTGAAGTGGAGGAATGCATCAGGCTTGTTGTGTGATAGAAAAGTACCCCTCAAACTTAAGGAAAAATTATATAAGATGGTAGTGAGGCCTGCAATGCTTTGTGTTGAATGTTGGTCATTAAAAGAGAAACATAATACTAAGTTAAGTGTGGCAGAGATGAGGATGCTCAAGTGGATGAGTGGCTTTACCCTTAGAGATAGGATACGAAATGAGCATATATGTGAAAAGGTTGGAGTAGCTCCAGTAGAAGATAAGATTAGAGAGAGTCGCCTTAACTGATTTGGTCACATAAAACGGCGGCCTTCCAATGACCCGGTTATGAGAGTAGAGGTATTAGATTTGACTTATGTTAAGAAAGGTAGAGGCAAACCTAAAACGACTTTGTTAGAAAATATTAGAAATGACCTTTCTTTATTAGATTTAAATGAGAATTTGACCTTTAATAGGACACAATGGAGAAAAAGGATTCATGTAGCCGACCTCACGTAGTGGGATAAAGACTTTATGTTGTTATTAAGAAAAATGCATTAATTATAAAAATAAAATAAAAAACCCTCAACCTTTTTCATCCGGGCTTGGGACCGGCATCGGCGGTTTTAAAAATTTTTTGTATAATATTATCTCTAGATTTGAATTATTTAATGATAATAGAAAATCCATATACATATCATATAAAAGGTGAATCACAACTCAGCAAACACTGAAAAGCACTTCATTTTAATTTTTGTTCTAAAAAATCCACAATCCTCAATGATCATGGAATCCAAAATTATGGAATAAATATTGAATGATGGATAGATTAACTATGAATATTCTCAAATGTAAAAGCCTCAAGAGCAGTAGGCACCCTACAAGACTTTCTATATTGCTTTTTTAAAAGAATAAAAATAAAATTCATAAACATCCTCGTATTGGTAAAATAAAATTTGAACCATTTAACAACAATAAAAAATTCATATCATATAAAAGGTTGAATCAATCCCTAAATTCAACATAAAGAAAATTCTAGGTCTAATGACTAATCATAATGGATTATTGTATAACAATATATTGAAAATTTTCTGTCAATAGAGTAAATAGATCTTCCACCATAAAAAGGAAAAGTTTCTATAAGAATGTTCACTTGGGATAATGATAACAGCATGACAATCCAATATACTTAGGACAAGGATAAGTATTAATGAATAACTTGAACAATTGGAAGTGTAAATGAGCCAAGCTTGAGAAAGTTTATCCTTGTTCCTACAGCTAAAGAAAATTGGACATGAGCATCTCAAAGATAATTTACAAAATTACACATTTTACATATTCCAATAGGAGGTCTCATCATAAATAATAACAAACATTAGATGGGAGGCACTGCATCTGTTGCATGCGAAGAGAACCCACGCCATCCATGATGCAGTTGCCATTCGTTCCAACAAGTATGCTGGCTCTCATACCAATTTGTTCTACGAGCAAGCAAGCGCTAGACTTGAAAGAAATGACAAACAGAAAAAGATAAACAGAAGAGAAAGGCCAAATATCAAGATAGTATATCAATGTCCTTGTATTCTTCTGTTACAGCATATATATCTCCTTCCTTCTATGAGCTGTGAACAGGCTATATTAAGTAAAACAAAAAAAAAAGTATAAGTTGTACTATTTATACTATAGTTGATAAAACTACTAAATACTAAGTAGTGGTGATAATAACGATAGAGCTGGTGGTATAATGCAATAAAATATGATTTGAGCCCAAATCAGATTTCACACCGTATGAGCACAAATTTGAGATCTGTGTTTCCCTTCAAAGGGGATCTTATCCTATATTTTACTGTATATGCTACTAAAACTTCTAAATGTGATTCATCCCATGCTTTCTAGTTTCATGACATTTAACATCTCCTTTGATATAATTTCTTAGATCTAAATCCAAGAAACCCACAAATGTAATATCATTCAAAAAATAAAGCAATTCAACAAGCTAGAGAAAGCAGAAAAATGAAATGAGAACAACAATGAAGAAATAGAGTACATGAAAAGCAAACACTAGGCAGGGTTAATTTAACCAAGAAGAGCGCAACGTAGGTGTGGGCTCCGAAAATTCGGCCCCGGCCTCCGCTCGCTTTTCTTATTCGGCGAGGGAGTTTTAACGAACTAAGTTCCGGGGTAAATTTTGGAAGGCAGATGGGTTTGTAGATAAGACACTACCCAGAGATTTCGCCCTCATTTTGCAAGGACTTTATGATCTGAGTTATGGTTTCCTATAGGCGCAAGCCCCTATAGTTAATTACCCCTCTCAATCATGAGAGAGAACTTTCGATTAAGGCTAGTCGTCAATCAGATACGTAGAGAATACGTGTTATCTGGCATATAGTAGCAGTATGAATTTGAGATTGGAAAGATTGGATATTGGTAGAATTTAGATTTGAAAATTGGGTTTGGATTTGGGAATTTGGGAAATGTTTGGAAAGTTTGATATTTAAAATAGAAATTGCACCATCTTGTATTTAAAGCGGATGGTGGGGGAATGGATGATAGACCCGATCAAGATCCCATGGTTCCGTCGTCCCGGGCCATCGTGGTCCCTGGTCTACTTAGTCAGAGGAGGTAGTCGACCCAACCTGACAGAAGGATCCTTGTCGGCAGCCATGGGTTGCTTCGTCCAAGGGAACCTTGTAGACATGGGTTGGATGTTTGTCCACCTTAGCTAACAGAGGGCTTTGTGCCCTGTCAATCATATCCTATTGATTCATATCTCAAGGATTTAACGCCATTAAGGAGCGTATTGGCTCTGGCCATAACCGCTATCTGTGGTGCCATTTGGAGGCAAAACCACTCGGTTCAGAGAGCCCCGAGTCATAACCGTTTACCTGCAATGCCGTTTGGCGGCGAAACTGCCGGTTAGAGGACACGTACCACGTCCTTACTGGCAAGAGATTGTTTGAGAATGGATCCTAATGATATTTTCGACTAGGCATTTCGCTCTTTGTGAGCTGAAGTTGATTTTAATTTGTCCACCTCGACAAACTGTTGCGGATGGTGGATGAATTTTGCTTTAAGCGTTGAGATGGATAGTTTCATTTTTAAATATTTTTGGAATTTTGGGATTTTGGAGTTTGGATTTTGGCATTTTTGGATTTTTGTGTGGAGCTTTGAAAAATTTTGAAATAAAACTTTGGATATTTAGGAGATATTTGAAAATATTTGGGAACCCCTCCGATTGAGATCTGTATTCAACACGGCCATCATCGGGGTGTTCGGGGTCATTTCTATTTTATTGATTGAACCCTGTCAACTCTGTTGGGCTGTCGACAGAGGATCGGGTTTTGTAGGCTTCGTGTCTTTATTAGTGAATTCATATTGTTGTAGGCCTTGATGGCCTAATATGAATGTTTTAAAGCAAATATACCGGTCGCCACAACTTTATATTTGCTTAATGGTTCGAACCCTGTCGACTTCTATTGACCCGTATAGAATGATCGATTTTGAACCTGAATTCACTTGTCAACCCGCGCAGCATCCCTAGACGTCACGTGTGTACCAATAACACGCTCGCCGGGGCCCATGCAGGTGTTTGATTATATACCCCTTTAGTGTACCTATGTGTATACAATTTATAGTGCACGTGCAGTGGTATTCTTGGGATAGATGCCTTCTGTCTGCTTGTATGAATGTTGCAGATTCGGTGGCGGGGCGTTGTAATTGTGGACGCCTTCTGTCTACTTGTATGAATGTTGCAGATCCGGTGGCGCGGCGTAGCAGCTCTGGATTAAGTTGTTCGCTACTTCGTACAGGTAGACTGTCGTGCACTACTTACTTTCGGTGCACTAACTAATCTCCTGCCTTCTCTTGCAAGTGCTTGAATTTTCTACGTATCGAACTCCTTGTTTGTAGAGAATACATGTCTTCTATATAGCAAGCATTCTACAACAATTTATAGTGGTTGCACTTGACTCGGATCGACCTTCTTTCACTTGTAAGGGAACAGTGTATCCTTCCTCGAGGGGATTGATCTTAATTGTCGGAGTGCCGTTGCATTCAATGCATAAGGTTCAAGTCCCTTGATAGTAGGAATTTACATTCTATGACATATCTCTATATCTCTTTATGGATGATACTTTGCGTATATAATAGATCTCTTATGATAACTCATAACAATTTGCATTGCCACCACCCCTTCATATGCATGAATCGGTAGGTTGTTTCATTCATCCGCATACCTCCCCGTTATTGCTTAAAGATGAAAGCATCAAATTCATTATAAGATTTCTGTCATCAACTCCCAATCTTGGAAGTCAGTCATTATGCATACGAAGAATGCCCTTACTTTTACTTGTGAATGAAGCGTTGTATGCGTTGTGGATCTTCTGACATCGAGTATGTTGCATTCATTGAAGATGAACAAAATAATCGGGTCATGCATCGTTAAAACTTATCATCAAGCTACATTTTGAATCCTTCTGATTATAGTTAATTGCACAGATGTTACTTATTTTCATCATTCACCTCCCTTACACATTGAGAACTTGTCTTCCACCTGCTTGCTTGCATAAGTCTTGAATGACTCAAATCTTTCTTATTCAAATTAGGATGATGGTACTTTAACATCGGTAGAAAGAGGGTTGCATCCCCCACAATCCTCTTGCTTCACCTATGGGCATTCCACATTGATTGTACATAAATGTCACTTGTAGGGATTTCATGGCATTCATTATATTTATTGTATGTTGTTCATCATCATTTGTAGATAGAATCTTGTTTGCATGTTGATATTTGCTTCGCAATTAGTTGAAGGTTATGAGTTATCGTCACTTCATTCTTCTCAACTTATGTATGATGGAAATCTGCTAGCCATAAGTTCTCAGTTTGATTTCCATTTGAATAACAAAAATTGTCACTTGGCTTTCAAGAGTGGGATATAGAGGTTTCTTCATCCACCCTGACAATGTGTTTGTATCTCAATATTTATACATTTGAGAGATTGAAGTTATCATTTGATTTTGATGCTCTTATCTTGATCATGCATCTATAAATTTGAACTCCATTCCTTTTCCATTTGTTTGAGTTTGAATCCGACCATAATTCCTTGCAACACATTTTCAAGATGTTCTGTTATTTAAATTGAACTTTGCTTGAAGCACCTTCATTTAGGCTTAATTCCATATGGTTCATCAAAGTCCAGCTCCTTCATGATACATTCAAGTTCAAGTCCTAGCAGCCTTGTTGAGTTCAAATGAAAGTCCAAGTCTTGTTGTCCAAATCAAATCCTTGTTTGATTTCAAATGATTGAATCAAGTTCAAGTTCAACTTTGTTCAAGTATCAAGTTTGAGTTCAGTTCAGTCATGTCCGACTCAAGTCTTACACAAGTCCATCATTTATCCAAGTTTGGTTTTGAGTTTGAATTAAGCATTTTATTAATGTCTTTTCGAATGTTCAAATGAGTCCAGGTACAAGCCATTCGTCGTTCTTGCATGTCATCCGAGTGCAATCAAGTCCAAGTCCCAAATTGTTCCTTTGAGTTCAAATGAGATCCAAATGTAGTAATATTTCACCCGAAATTTTGGCAGCCTTCCGGCGTCTCCCTGTTTAGGGGAAAACTACGGAAAACTGGGTCTTTCCCACCACGCTAAGAAAAGCGTGCATGGTAGATGCCCTCTTTCGAGGACACCGCGGCCGTGTAATTTTTCGATCCCCCACCACGCTAAGAAAAGCGTGTATGGGTATTTTTTTGTTTGTAAAAAAGTTTTTTTTTTTTTTTTTTAAAATATTTGTAAGCAAGACAGTTATTTCCCCGCAAGCGGGTACTTATGGGTATCCCTGCTTCGTCGTGCGCATCGCACCGGGATCCCTTCCCACCACGCTAAAAAAAGCATGCATAGGCGGGGTTTCCAAGGCGATACGGACTTCGAAGAAGGATTTTGGGTGATCACCCGCTTCGTCGCAAGCGTCGAGATGCACTCCCTCCCACCACGCTAAGAAAAGCGTGCATAGGTGGTCGTTTTGTCTTGACGAATGTGTTGAAACGGGTTCTCGGAGTTTTAGGATTAGAGAGTTATACCTTGGCGAGGTCGGCGGTGTTGGCTCAAAAATTGAGGGAGAGAAGCATTTTTTTTAAAACATTAATTAATTATAATTAATTACAATTATCCTTAATTAATCATATTTATTCATGATTAATTATAAATAATTAAAAATAATTAATTACATTTATTAAAATTAATTAAAAATAATTAATTATAATTAAATTTGATTAATTATAACTAACCCATATTAATTAACTTTAATAAATGATAACTAATTAAAAATAATTAAAAATTATTAATTAAATTTAATTCTAATTAAAAGTAATTATAATTAATTAAAATTAATTATAATTATTTAATCAGAATTAAATATAATTAATTACAATAAATATAATTAATTAGAATAATTAAAATTAAAATTAATTATAATTAATTAACATTAAAACTAATTAAACCTAATACCTAGCCTTCCACCCCTCGGTTCAGCAGACATATGGGATTTGGCCAAAGAGGCGCGTGAAGGGGGGCGGATTACCTTCACCAACAGCGAGCTCCCGTCGGGCTTCCTCTCAAAATGTCGTAAATTCTGATCCTACAAACAGGGAATGTCGTCGAATGAGCAAAGTCGAACGGCACAGAGGAGTCGGGCAGAGGCTTGGCTTCGGACGGGATGGAGAGGCGGAGGCGTCGACTCTGGAGAGATCGGGCTTGAGGAGGTTGGTTTCTCTCTCTCTCTCTCTCTCTCTCTCTCTCTCTCTCTCTCTCTCTCTCTCTCTCTCTCTCTCTCTCTCTGTTGGATCGAACGGAGCAAGGGAGTCGGCGTGGAAGGAGCTCCGGGAGCAGAGAAGCAGCGACGAGATCGGGAGGGGGTCGTGCGAGAGGAGTTTGGGAGCAGAGGAGCGTCAGGAGCAGTCGTGTTTGTGGGAGAGAGCGAGTGTGGTAGCTTGTGGTCGGGATCGGAGAGAGAGCAGGAGGTTGGGGATGTCGAGAGGAGAAGCAGAGAGCGAGTGTGGTAGTCGATCGGGAGAGGCTTGCGATGCTTCAGCCCCGTTCGCTCAGTATTTAAAGGCCCGAACGGGAGTAGGATCGAGGCCACCGTCGCTGGTTTCACGCAGAAATCCCGGGATGAGACGCGATCGCAGCGGGATATCTGGACTGGTTCGGCGCCGCGTACGCAGGTATTTCAGCGGGATTTCAGGCAATAGAGATATGCAGGATTTCTGCTCTCCTCTTTTGGTCTTTACATGGAGGTTAACAGTAGGATTAATTTCACCAAACAGGTGTGTTATCTGAAATGGTCGATTGTGGGCTACTTCCTGGATGCCAAAATGGTCATCCAAGGAGGTAGAGTGGTATTCTCATTATTGTTCTGCAAAAATTCACCAAAACAATCTTCAAACCAACATAATTGATACAACACTATATATAACTTGAGAAAAAAAACCATTACTCAAAAAGGCCAGCAACAAAATTAAGGAGTAGAATCTGAAACCAAAAAAATAATTCATGGGAGTATATATGAACCTTGAGGCTGCTGAACAATGCTACAGCAGTGCTTAAATTTTTTATATAATTAATTTGGAGATCAAATAAGTTTCTAATGACAAAAAAAACAAAGTCAAAAGGTCTGTTTTTCCCCCACGAAATACCAAAAATGTCTAAGTCCCATCATAGAAAGGCTTTGAATTGTTAGAACTGGCCCAGATCAAACAACCAATTTGACAAGCCTTTCTTCTACATCTGTGATTTTGCAACACAAGCAAGACAAGGGATCAATGAGGCCATGGAACCACCACCGCCTTTGATGGCAAATAGGCCATTTCAATTAACCTGCTCCTCCATCGCATGAACATTTCGACATTATTAAATGGAACCCTCTCCTACCCCATTATAGTGCAGTTCATTCAAGAACTTCTGAATTACATGGAGTGTTTGTGATCTCCTTACAACTCACCTTTGTGAGGCATTTATAACAAATGACTGCTCTTGAAGAAATATACTTCTTTATAAAACTGGCAAGACAACATAGTCATTTCTGGCGACTCCAAATATAAGCTATGAAGCTTCTCAATATTATTCCTATGAGTATGCCCATTAGAATGTCAATCTACCATAACCATTGGACTCGTAACTTTCAGATATATATATATATATATATATATATATATATAAACAATCTATCTCATGAATCTGCCGACTTGCCCAACATCAGAAACACAAGACATGAAATAAAAAATAAAAAAGAGACATGGGTCATATACATCCCTGCTACAACTTCTGAATTATGCAACAAAATGACAGAACTGTTCAAAGGAAGAAGACAAGTTAGAGGCACAGTAAATGGAGAGATCAAAGGAAACAATTAGTCATTGTTATCTTTTCTTACATGACATTCAGATCATTCCAAAGGAAACTGAGAGATTGGCTTGTTGAATTAAGTTGGTAACCAGCCTCTCAGAGCTCAAGCCTTTTGCAGGAACCAAGAAATGAAGAAAAGCAAAAGCAAGAGTAGAGTGGGGGTAGTTCTCACTTCTTTAGAACATTGGCTAATATGCCCCACAATGCATTAGGTTACAGGCCTGAGAATTGATTCAGCAATGGGACCAATTAGCTCTTAGTTGTGCTACTACGTTTCACTACACTGAGTAGGAGTATGGGATTCAACGGCTCATTAAATAGCTTTGCTTGCCAAAGACACTAACCGACAGAAAGAATGAAAGACATGTAGGTAAGAGCAAAACCTAAAAGTTTGAGTTTATTTTGTTTTGTTTTTTTTTTTTTTTTTTTTTTGCTGAACAAGGATTTATGCAACAGTTTGATTTATGCATGCTAATCCTAACAGATACGAAGAAACCTCAAATCGGCTCTATTTTTCACTTCAGGATTGGTCTATGTTGATTGAATTCACCCCAAACCTGCAGAGGATGATTTGAATCCAAGCTTTTCATATAAAAATCAAATTGAATAATATGTCTGATCAAATCTTGACATTCCTAAGAAATTCTAAATCAAATCTATATAAGGATAGAGAGGTTGATTTTGGTAATCACTACAAAAGCTTTACTAGAACATAATATGCATTACTGAAGTAGACAGTGCGATGGCAAATTATATTACACACTATCAATGTTGCAGTTAGCTGGCTAGAAGGAATATATTTCACTTGGCAAGGCCTAGAATATTTCATGCAAAGTTCAAATAACAGATTCCGAGCCAACAGAACAGGAAAAATTAAGGATTGTTACCTTCGCAGCAAACTTCCGATGCGACTTCCGAGCAACGAAGGCGAAGAAGCAGCGACTCCGACAGGGACGCGAGGCAGTGAAACGCTTAGTAGTGAGACAAGCATTCATTTTAGTGGGATCTGAAGAGTTGTTCATTAATACATTAATTTTATAAATGAAGTTATAATAATTACAATTACAATAATTAAAATGAAAGAATGAGATTTGATTTTAATTAAAATGGATGGCCAGGATTTGATGTAAAAGGAAACTCAAGCTCATTTTATAATAGTAGTATAGATGTGTTGCTTAGCACAAAACCATAAGGAAGGCATTCCCATAACAAGACGAGAAGTATTAGTAAAAAAAAACAAGAATAAGAAGGATTAAATGATAGTGAAATGCATCAAATAAGACAAGCAGAGAATCTTAGCCTACTACACTACACATTGCGTAGAACCCAAAACCCAAAAGCACAACATCCCAAAAACGAAAGAAAAACAGAGGACCAAAAAAAAAGACAAGGGATGAGATAATAGTAAAATTCATGAAATCAGACAAGTGTGGCAGCTTTTAGTAATGGTTGTACATGAATTCCCGTTGTAATGATAAGTAAAATAATTGACTTGCATAATTAAAAGTTAAATGTATATATAAGATAATTATTTTTTTTAATTTAAATTAAAATTAAAAGAAGAACAAAATGGTCCCTCAACTCTTTGTGAGGGACCAAAATGATCCCCAATTTGATCCCTTAATTCCATGAAAAGGGGTTTTTTTGGTTATAAATTAAATTTTGGGGTTAATGATATTAAATCAAGAGGTATTTTAGTTATTCTTTATTCAAATTATTTATTAAATGTAATTTTCAAGTAATAATATTTTTTAAAAAAAATAATTAAATATTTGTTTAATAAAAAGTTTATTAATAATTCTAATTTTAATTTTAAAAATTATTAATAATCCTAGTTTTAATTTACGATCTTTCTAGACTAGAATTATTACTATTTTTTATTAAGGAAAGTTTGAATAATTTTTATTTTAAAATACTATTACTTAAAAATTTTATTTAATAAATAACCTAATTTAAAAAATGACCAAAATACCCCTTTATTTAATACCATTAACTCTTAAATTTGATGTTATGACAAAAAAGACCCCTTTTTAAGAGTTGAGAGGTCTCTCAAAAGAGTTCGGGACCATTTTGGCCCCTCAACTCATGGTCCCTCACACAAAAGAATTATTTTGATCCTTTTCTCAATATTTATATTTACTATGTCAAAATTAAGCATTAATTAAAATAATTATGATCATTGATAATTGGTAACAACCAATAAAATAAAAGAAAATGGTACAACACTCAAAAACCTAAGCTGCTTGCAAACAAATATACATCTGCAATTGACTGATAAAGGGATATTAATTGATCTTTTAAAAAATTTATGCTTATTGCATTGCATATTATGTAGAATATAGAACACAAAGTCTCTGTTTGATTAAAAGAATTGAAAGAGAGCAAACGAAAATGAAAATGAAAGTTGAAATACCAAAAGAATGAAATTGAAAATAATCTTTGCCCACGTGTTTGGTTGAGGAGAATGAGAAAATTAAGGATGAAAGCAACCAAATACTATGCACATATCAGCTTTCAAGTAGAGAATCATAAAGGAAATATGCACTCATTCTAATTAACTTGCTAAAACCGATTTCTTATCAATTAAACCCAGACCAAACGGTCAAGAAATTAAAAGGAAACTAATAAAAGCAGCTAAATTTTGCCCATTTTATTGTACATTATGTAGCATGCAAAACATAAGGATTACCTTAGGTAAAAAAAAAGGAAGAATCAAGGGCCAGGAAGAAGAAGAGTAAAAAGAAGAGGCTCAGATGATAGTAGAATTCATGAATTAATCCAAATGCGGAAGCTATCTACTCAGCTATACATGAATCCCCTTGGTAATTGCAACCATGTGGTTGCCTGAGGAGCTGAGACCATTCACACATAATTATCATAGGAAACATAAAGCTATTCCATAACATCCATGTAGGTGATCACTAAATCCTAATTCATCGTCATCTTCTCCTCAAAAATACCTACACGTAAAAGAAACACTATCACATTGCTGAATGTAGTACATGACACAAATCTTAATAACAGGCATATGATTAGACCCTCCTAAGTCCTAAACTCTATTTCATGGTGGAGATGAGGCTAATGATAGTATTTCCATATGTAACCCAACCATTTTCACACAAACTTCATCTCCAAATTCCAAATGCTGCAAAGAAATATTGTATTAAAGCTAGGGGTGTAAACGAGTTGAGCAGAGTCCTAAACTCTTTTATGCTTAATTCATCCAAGCAAAGCTAATAAAAAATGAATGCATTCCCAAAAGAAGAGAACTGGTACATGATAGTGGAGCCCATCAAATAAGACGGGCAGAGAATCTTTGCCTACTACAATGCACATTGTGTAACATCAAGAACCCAAAAAACTACATTTCAAAAAGTGAGGAAGAATGAGGAACAATTAAGAAGACGAGGACTCTAATGATATTGAAAGTCATAAAAAAGGACAAGTGTAGCAGCTTTCAACGAGCAGTCATACATGAATCCGTAATGGCAGCGGTGGTTGCCTGAGAAGTTTCAGACCATCCAAACATGCTACATCATTACCATAGAACACATAAAAATATTCCATAGCAACCATATGCAAACTGCGGCTAAATTTTGATAATTATCATCTCCCTCACAAATTTTTACTAGAAAGAGACATCAACAACACACTACTGCATGTTTTGTGGATCATTAGTCTTCATTGTCATATGATTAAGCGCTCCCAACTGTATTTCATGGTAGAGATTCCTTCTAAAATTATAAATATTTTTCCCTATAATGTAGTTTCATTTTTTTTCTTTTTCATAACAAGAGACTATGATATCACCTCCACAAGTGACACCACTCCTCAAGAGTATTCTTTGTAAAAATTCAAAAGTAAATGCTACTTATCCAAAGAATATTATAAACTTTGCAGAATTGATCTGATCATGAAATAATTGCATTGTATATCTATCATGATAATTGAAGAGGTTCTGAGCAGCACATAAAGACGAAGGGAGGAGGCAAAATAGAGAGAGAGAGAGAGAGAGAGAGCAAATCACCATCACAGAGCTGTCAGGTAGCCGTTTCTGAGAAGAATTTAACCTAAATTCAGCTAAACAGCAAAAACGAGATTTTTAAAACCAACATAATCTTAAATTCCATGTCTCCCCCGTTTTATCTTAAATCCCTGATTATGGAAGCATTTCAAACGAGTCGCTGCTTTTACCAAAGATTCTTCAGCGAGCTTTCGAAACTTTCGTCAAGTATTTATAAAATTTTGATTTGGGGAGAAAGACGAGTCCCTAGGTTAAGAACCTGTATGGATGCAGGAATTAAGCAGTATTTAGCCCAAATCCTGCCAAACAGCAAAACTTTTAAGGCTTCTTATGGGACATTAATACCGTCAATGTCTACCCTAAATCTACAAGCCCTTAGGCGCTGCAATCATAACTGACGACAAAGATAATTTAGTCAGGTTGGGTCGACAGCCTCCCCCGAGTAGATAGATTAAAGGTCTGAGATATCCTGAAATGATAGAATCATGAGATTTTGCTCGACTTCATTATTACCTACCCTCTTCAAGCCAAACGTGAAAAATTTGCCTTTATCCTAAAAATAAAATCATTGATTCCATAAACTAAGCAACTTGCGCTAACCAACTAGTCATAATCAAAATTTCCCTCTCATGATTGGGATGAATAATTATGAGTGATATTATCATCAAAAATTTATCGTAATCGGGCACGAATCTCGAAGCAAGATCAAGTTGGAAATTTTCGAAATTAAATCTGGGACCATCAGAACTCCAATTTCAGCAAACTTATAGTCGAACTGAATGCCTCGAAAAGAATCTAACGACACCAAATTTGACTTAATAAGAGCCCAAATGGGTCCAAATCGAAAACTCAAAGCGTCATTGGAAGGTTCAAAAAATAAATTGGATTACCAAACGTGACATGCTTATAGTCGAATCGAGCAGCTCGACGAGACGAATCCAACGAGCCCAAAATCGCCAAATTCTGATATCATTAAGACATTCAAATGCCAATGAATTGGTTTTCCACGTAAAAAAATTCTTGTGTTTATTTTTTCAATGTTGTGTGCTGGATATTCGTGCAACGCTAAGACATGAAGTTTTTCATACTTTAACGCCACGAACACTAGCCCGCAACAATGAGTAACATAAAACTTAATCATAAAATACTTGCAAAATGAAGGCATAACCATTGAGCAATATCTTATCTACAATCCAATCTATCTTCTAGAAAAATTCTCTCTTAAAAGAGCTCAACAGGAATTTTTGGAATCCACAACATTAAGACATCAAGTAGATATAAAATATCTCCTAAACAAAAGGTTCGCAGTATGATTGGTAAACAAAATTTAACAAATAGCTATCAAATATTGATCATAGAAGAAATATTAGAACTTGGTGCAACAACCCAAAGAGCCATGCTTCTAACACAACAAACCCATCCACTACAAATACACATCTGACACAACCTTATAGTTTTAAAGGCAGTAACACCTATCACACTGCACATTGTAAAGCACTCAAAACCCAAAAAGACATATTTCAAAAAGAAATAAGGTGATTAATGAAAAAATAAGAGACAAATAACAAGTAGCTCAATTGACAATGAGATTCACGAACAAAGAAAAGTATAGTGTTCTTGAGGTGATAGTACATGAATTCCAACAGATATCACAGTAGTGGTTCCTTGAAGTGTCAGACCATTTGTAAATGCAGTGGCGTAGCAAGAAATTTTTTTCAACGGAGACCTAAATTTATTTTAACGAACTTTTCCTCATCTTTTTCATCCGGGCTTGGACCAGAATAGATAGTTTAAAAAAAAAAAAAAAACACTAGACATAATTAATTTGTCCAAAATTACAAATCATTTATAAATGAGATAAATACAATTATAGTATATTAAAATTTAAAAAACAAAGCAATTATTCAGGTTGTTTTGAGATTCTGCATTTATTTTTAAATTCTATAACATTTATTTGTTTATAAAATGTATGATACTAATAACAGGACTGATTTGATTTTAAAATTAACATAGACAAGCTCACAGGTACTATCTCCTAGGATTTGCTACCCTTTTTTATTTTTTTTTATAGAGTGGCATGTGATGCCGTGGATATTGCTTGGTCATGCTGTTGATTAGACTGCTGGATCAATAGGTAGGCTTCAGCATAAGCATAGCGTGCTTTATTGACCGGTGGCCATAACGGTACAGTAGTTTTCATGCAAGTCATGAAGTCCCTATGATTGCCTACCCCATATGTCCAGACTTTTTTTTTTCTTCACGTGCTTAAATGCAACATAAAATAGAACAGTGTAGCTGTATTTCGTTATAGAGAGATGAAACAAAGGATATGATTTCCTTCTAAAAATTATAAATTTTTTTACTATAATGAAGTTTCATTTTTTTTTTTCTTTTTCATAACAATAGGTTATGATATTAGATCTCTTCAAGATACATCACTCCTCATAGCCACAAAACTCCATCATCTGAACATAAATTCTATAGCAAATTCCATAAAAGATGGGATAATGAAAGACCTTATCATGCTCATAATAACCCAATTTCAAACATTATGATACAAAGAAATTCTTTCGATACAGCGCCATTACAAAGCGAGGCATAACAACACAAAGCAACACAATTTCTTTCTCAGGGACCCTAATTTTGCATTGAGAAACTCTCAAAGGAGTGTCTCAAGTGATCATCATCATCATCATTAGCATTTGGTTGTCAACGTCATGAGAAGGGTGCAAAATTAACCAGAAGAAAAAGTCAAGAAAAAAAGCATTAGGGAAATTCTTATCTGAATGCAACTCTCAGTAATCCTGCTGTCAACCAGCACTTTAACTATTGAAACCCTATAGTTTCTGACATTTCCATGAGAGCTTCCCCTATCAACGTCCTCACACATCTTATACTATTCACCCACTTTTTTGAATGTTTGAAATTTACAATTCATTCTCTTCCAAGTTTTACCAATATCAAATTTTTTAAGTTGAAATCCACTTCAAACCTCAATCATGTAAAAAAAGTAGTTGAAAGATACAATATATGGAAGAATAAGAACCCATGCTCTTTTAAAACAATGAGAATAAGAATGTTCACAATCAGTACCCAAACCTTCATCTTCTAAACAAACTAAGCACTCAGACATTAATGATTCATAATGGACACTGAATAACTCAAAGCCATGCTTGATTACACAACAATCCCTTCCGCTACAAATATACATATGCAGCTGCCTAATAAGGAATATTAATGGAAATTTAAAGAAAGTGAAGTGTATCGCATTGCACATTGTGCTGAAGGTAATGACAACGAAGTGGAAATTAAAATATTAACAGAACTAAAACGAAAATAGACTTGCCCATCTATTTGATTGAGAAATGCAATATCTTTAATTTTTTTGCTTGAAGGAATATCCAAAAAATTGAAGAATAAACCAAACTTAACATTGTACACACTTATATTTTAAGTAGAAAATAATAAAGAGAACTACGCACACATTTTAATTTACTTAGTCAAACCAATTCCTCATCAACACCATCGAAACCAAACAGTCGAGATGCAACAATTAGATAAATAATATTGCTTTTCAGGTTAATTCCTCCAACCAAAACATAGCCAAAAGAGAGGCATTCCCAAAAAGAGAAGAGAACAGGAAGAACAAAAAAAGAATAAGGAGCATATGATTGTGGAATCCATGAAATAGGAAAAGCGGAGAAGCCTTGAATATTATATTGCACATTGTGTAGTAACCATATCCCAAAAGAACTACATTTCAAAGAGGAAAGAAGAATTAGGGACCAAAATATGAATACCAAGAGGGCTGAGGTGATTGTGGAAGTCACAAAATAAGACAACTGCAGAAGCATTCTACTAATAGCTAGGCATGAATCCCCTTGGTAATTTCAGCTGTGCGGTTGCCAGAGAAGCTCCAGACCATCCAAACACACCACATCATTACCAAAGAAAATATAGAGATATTCGACAGAAGCCTTGTGCAATCTATAGATAAATTCTACATCATCATCATCATCATTGCCCTCACAATTTCTTACTGGGAAGATATTATATCACACTATGTAATGTACTGAACGGCACAAATTTTGAAAAATGGGACCTCATAAGTCCTAACTCTACTGTAAGGTGTAGGGCTGTAAGCAAACCAATCGTTCGATGAGCTACTCGTTGTTCGGTTTGATTAAAGCTCGTTTGTGATCGTTTAATTAACTAAACAAACAAACTTGAACAATATTTTAAATACTCGATTCTTAAATAAACAAACTTGAACACTAATGCGTTCGGCTTATTTATGTTCGCGAACAACATCATTTCAAGTTCGTGGACAAGCCCGACTTTAAGCTTGATAAGAAGCTTAATAAAAGCTCAATTCGTGTAATTGTTGCAGGTATCAAATATTACTTAACTTACTGTCTAAGTAATTGTAGCTTTATATGGCTATTTATTTATAAATCATTGCCTTTATTAATGTTGCTGTAAGGAAAATTCTTTAAGATGGGATTTACTTATAAATCATTGCCTTTGTTACATAGACAATTGCTTTTATTATAAATATGTTTGTTCATAGATATGTTCATGAACGTGTTTGTTTGATAGTTAAAAAAAAAATCTTTAAATATGTTCACAAACATGCTCGATGTAATCGTTTGTTAAGAAGATCGATAAAGCTCGTTTGTTAAGTTAATTTACATCTAAAAGTAGAGCTCGTTTATAGCTCATTCATGTTTGTTTGTTTAAAGCTCGATAAGCACTAAACGAACGAACATGAACCGAACATGAACACTCGTCAATTTAAATGAACCAAACATGAACACAAACAATAAAGCTCGAACAAACATGAACCAAACTTGAACAGCCTGATATTAAATGAACATAAACATGAACACTCACATACTCGGCTCGGCTCGGTTCGTTTGCAGCCCTAGTAAGGTGGAGATGAGGCATGATTGCAATGCATTCAACAATATTTTATCATTCATCATATCCTAATAAAATTTCCATGATTGAATGAATGCATTCGGAACTTGAAATGAAAGGCTTTCAGACACAGTAACACAATCCCATTTGAAATAATATGTTGGCAGCTTGAATACTCAAAAATAACAAATAAACTTTGGTTCTACAAATTGTTATATTTAAATACTTAATTTAGAAGAAACACAGTTGTTTAGAAGTTCTAGGTCATCTCTAAGTTGTCATGCCATCCCCATAAAAAACAAAGTTCTATCAAGGAAGCCATGTATGGTGATGGTTAACATCCACCATCAACCCGGCTCTTCATGCTGTGAACAGCACTAATCTTAATATAAGCATACAATTAGGACCTAATTGATTTTGACTGTAAA
Organism: Dendrobium huoshanense; assembly: GCA_016618105.1. Classification (NCBI taxonomy): domain Eukaryota; kingdom Viridiplantae; phylum Streptophyta; class Magnoliopsida; order Asparagales; family Orchidaceae; genus Dendrobium; species Dendrobium huoshanense. Next base: position 26,598,216 of record CM028349.1, read on the forward strand.
GTTGAAGCAACCGATGGGATTTATATCTATAGCTCAGAAAAACTTTTGCCTTCAAGATAGAGATTTTAAATGTTCTTCTCAAAGCAAAATACAAACTGAAGAAAATGGGCCCTTGAATTTCACCACAATGCCTTACAATTCATATCTTGTTTCTCATTGTAACACCTAACCAACCTTCTTTTCACTAGCAAATTCGGTGAAGTAAATCCAAATTTGTATAATCCTGCTATATATATATATATATATATATATATATATATATATATATATATATATATATATATATATATATATATATATATATATATATATATATATATATATATATATATATAGAGAGAGAGAGAGAGAGAGAGAGAGAGAGAGAGAGAGGGAGAGAGAGAGAGAGAGAGAGGATATCCAAAGAAAATTAGTCTCAAAACAGAAATAAGCAAAAAATTTCCTTTTTTTTTGCACGCTTGCAGCTATAGAGGACCAAGAAACTTTTGCAATTTATCATAGAGAAAGAAACAAGGCTTTCTCCCACCCTCTCAAGTCAAGACCTAAGTAAGAAAACAAGGTCGCACCAATTGGATGAGAAGATTTTCCAACCCTCCTTGATGCCTCATCAATGCCAGAGTTTCACGCCATGTAAAAAAAAAAAGAATAGAGCAATGATCATTCATATTTGATAATCTACAATATCAAAACTTTGTGCAACATCCCAGAAAGCTTGTTCCACAGCAACATTTGCACAAATATACATCTACAACAGCCTTAGTAAGGAATGTTTTTGGAACTTCAAAGAAAGTAATGTCTACCATATTGAACATTGTGTAGCACCCAAAAGCAGAAAGCATAATATTCGCAAAATGAATGAACAAGGTTTCAACTGATTGCAATGCATTGAACCTCCTGGTGATAGCAATCCTGGAAAGCTCCGGCCCATTGTGAGATGACATGCCATTAGCATAAGAAACTCAGAGATGTCCCACAGCAGTCATATGCAGCCAATGGCTGAGTTTTTCATAATTTATCAAAAAATATATTAGCCTGAATTCAAAGTTTTAAAAATAATACTTTATTTAATTTTTCTAATTACTCCTTTGAAAGAATATTAAAAAAATTATTACTAAAAATATTTATATTAAAATAAAAAAATAAATATAATAAAGCATTTCACTGCTTGGAGTAATGAAATGGTATGCCACCGAGACCCCTTGGGTGAGGGAGCCAACCACTGTGTCATACATTAAAACTATGAGAGAGAGTAATTGAGCACATAATACAACATGATTCATGATACTAATGTTTCTCAAAATCAATTTAAATTCATGCCACGTAGGTCTACTATGGAAGCTATCCATTTATTGAGGGTTTTCAAGGAGAAGTATAGAGAGAATAAGGAGGGCCTGCATTTGATATTTATTGATTAAGAAAAAGCATATGATAAAGCTCCAAAAGAAGTGCCCTCAGAGAGTTCTAGAAAAGAAAGTAATTAATAATGCTTATACTCGAGTCATTAACCATACATATGCAGGAACTGTTACATGGTGTTCAAGCACAAGGAAGTTTGACCAAGTATTTTCCTATTTCAGTTGGATTACATCAATGATCAGTTTTAATCATAGTTGGCGGGCGACGGAAATCACAGGGACCATAGTCAACGAGCAACAGAAATTACATAGCAAAAGCGTACATGATGGCTACATTCCATGACATCATCAGCATTAGCCTCACAAATTCTTACACGTACAAGATACAATACCACATTACTGAATAGGGTGCATGGTAAAAATCGTGATAACTGGCATATGATCAGGCCATCACATGTCCTAACTCAATTTCACGAAAGATATCAACCTACTGATAGAACTTCCATCTGCAATCCCATAAACATTTTCACACAAATTCAATTTCCAAAATTCAAAGGTATAATGAACAGCTATATTACAGCTACTTCGGGTCACAGGAAAACTCTCAATAATTGCATTGGGTTATAATGAAGAATAAAATATTACAGACCGCTTACAAGCATGTCTTAGCAGAAATTATGTGATCATCAGCAGGAGTGTGAGACAAGTAAATGTTCATAAGTCTCCAAATCACAAAAAGACTAATACAAAAAGGAATGAAGATGATGATGAAGAAAAAGTCCAAGAGACCACGATTTAGTTGGCCCATATAACAAATGAAATAAGAAAAGCAAAGAAGCATTTTCATATCATTATAATTGAATTCCCCCGGTGAAAAGGCAGAAATGGCTGCTAAAAAGTTCCAGGCCACCCTGAAAAGCCACATCACCATAAAAATTATTGTCAATAGCTGGCCGCTTGATTATCATCATCGCTAGCAAAGATTCTTTGTTCATAAACAAAGAAACAGCAACATGCTACTGCTTGTACTGTATATGGCACTAGTCTTGCTAATTGTCACATAATTAAGTCCTCCTAACTGCATTTCAAGGTGAAGATTTTCATATTTAGTTCACTCAAACAGAATTTGCCCCTTAACGTAAAATTTCACTTTACCCTTTTTCATAGAGAAAGGTTGCAAGCTTCACCTTCAAGCATAAAAATTAGAATAAAATTGGAGACCCATGAACTCATAAAGTGATTGCAAACCATTATAAAAAATTAGACTATTATCATCAAACTCAAAAGAAAAAAATGCAAGATTCACCCTGTATGCAAAATAAAATAAAATGAAAACAGGCCTCCTCTTGAACTCATAAATGCCTGTTATGTTGCAAGTGAGACATGTTATATATATATATATATATATATGAGTGAGAGAGTTGGAAAATAACCTTTTATAGAAGAATGGTAGCTCTTATACTCACACATGTTAAATCATTCACTCACTTTTTTGAATAATAAAGATTTAAAACATTTCATCATCCCTTGTATAATCCTAATACCAAATCTTATTTAGCTGAAATCCACTTTGAATCACACTCTTTTAAACAAGTGGATAAATCATGTAAGTAGGAATAAGTTCTCTTGTTCTTCCAAAACTAAGAAAATTCCATAAGATGGTGATGAGACCTACAATGCTTTATGGCACAAAATGTTAGGCATTAAAAGAGAACCATAAAACTAAGTGTTCCAGAGATGAGGATGCTCGGGAGGATGAGTGGCTTCGCTCTTAGAGACAGAATGTGAAATAAGCATAAATGTGAAAAATTTTGGGCAGCTGCAGTGGCAGACAAGATTAGCGTCACCTTAGATAGTTTGTTCGCATAAACCGTCGGCCTTCCGAGGACTCAATTAGGAGCATAGATGTATTAGATTTGGCCTATGTTAAGAAAGGTAAAGTTAGACCTAAAAAGGTTGGGTTATAAAATATTAGAAATGAACTTTTATTATCTGATTTAACATGACACAATGGAGATAAATGATTCATGAAGCCGGCCTCATATAGTGGGATGGATATAAACTCGATTTTGATGATGTTGCTGCTCTTTGAAAACTACAATAAGTTTGTTGGAAACATAGTGAAATTCATGAAATCAGACAAGTGTAGCAGCTTTCTAATAATGGTTGTACATGAATCCCCATGGTAATTATAGGTATTGTTGCATGAGAACCTCAGATCATCCAAAAATGCCACAACATTACCATAGAAACCATATGCAACCGATGGCCAAATTCCAAATCATCATCATCTTCACCATCACAAATACTTACCATCTATGCAGCATTAATCCTGATAACTGCCATTAGATGATACCCTCCTTACTATATTTCATGGTGGAAATAAAGCAAGTAATAGTATTTCCATCTGTAAATAAAAAATATTTTTCCTTATAATGCAGTATCTTTTTTTCCCTTTTCATAATGATCTATTATAATATTGCACCTCTTCAAGCATCATCTCTACTCAAAGAGCAATAATACTTTATCATATGAACAAAAATCCTATAGAAAGTTCCATATAAGAGAGTTAGATGGATCAACTCATCATGTTCTTATAAACCCAAGTTCAACTATTATGGTAAAGAGAAATTCTTTCCACACAGCACCATTATATTGTAAAGAAACACAATACAAATTTGCACAAATTTCTTTGAAATAACATTGTGCATTAATAGCCCTTAGAGCTGCTTTGAGAAATTCTATATAGAACACCACAAAAGATTCTTTTGAGTGATCACCATCATCATAATTAGCATTTATCCATTCTCACATTAAATCGAGGAGACGAGTGCAAAGAAAATTCTTAGAAATGCCCACAATAATTAGTTAAGACAATACAATTGAGAAATTTTGTATATGCATGCAAACCATGGCCATATTTCTGTCAACAAGCACCTTAACAATTTGCAGCCCTTAAAGTTTCGGGCATTGTAAGAGACCTTCCCCTATCAATATTATCATCATCAAGCACAAACAAACCCTAAAAAAATAATTTTTAAAAAAAAATTCTTTGAAGTAGAGAATGATGGATCAACGTACGATGGGCTTTAACTCAATTTTAACCACTATAATCATGAGAAATGGTTACCACACCGTATCAAAGAAATCATGAAGAAGAAGATGATGATAAAAATGACTATATAATTTTCACTTATTTTATGCTTCAAATTAAAACAATTTCATCAGTATAACTTCGGCTGAAGCATATTTTCCAAATTCAAGAAACCAAATGATCCTCATAAGAATTATTTGTATGAATGCAGAAGTAAATGCTACTTCACCTGACATGCAGATGCAAGAATATAAGAAACTATGCAGAATTGATACCATCCGGACGTAACTGCATCGTGTAAGTACCAAAATAATTTGAGGAGTTCAGAGTAGCAGAGAGAGAGAGAGAGAGAGAGGGCAAGGGAGAAAACCAACTTCATCGCCTCCAAGACTGATGAAGAGAATTTACTCATGCAAGCCGAAGAGGGGAATATAAATTAAGTTCATGTTGTCGGAGAAAATTCCTCACCGAAGGGAAGTTTAGTTGAAATACCTGAACAGTATTTAACATAAATTTTGCCGAAAGCAAAATTGCCAACCTGGAAACCCGTTTTACTCCCGTTTTGAATTGGACGGATTTTACTTAAATCCCCAAGTCTCATCACGAGCTCCACTCGGTCTTCTCCAACAAGCTTCCGTCGACTTCCTCGCTTCTTTGTCATAAACTAGGGTTTCGGACTGTAGGGGCTGTTTAAGATTCAAGCAGGATTTATCCTAAAATCGCTCTTCATGCCGTAAACCTCGGATTTACTAAATCTGGTGGAGTTCGGAGGATTTACGAGATGTGGCCGGGGTAGAAAGATGGTTACCTCCGCAACGAGCGAGCTCTCGTCGTTCCAATCCAACAGCTAGAAATCGCTCGAACTGTCAAGACTCCCGCAACAAAAGGAAGGAACGCCATCAAAAGAGTATTAGCAACTGTTAAAAGCCCTGCCTCACGTCCTCTGACCGAATGGTTTTATAGGTTCGGCCACCAGTAAATTTACGCCACGTAGCAGCCCGACGACCCGACCCAAACCCGCTGCGTTTTGGATATTTGACGATTATTTTTCGCTTAAATGGGCGGGAAAACTTTATAAGACGCGGGTATATAAACTACTGGCCGATTATCTTCACTGTACACAGAACGTTATACAGTGTTTAGGGTTTTCGAAACTTTCGCATAGCTTTCGACTACATGGATTCGAAGGAAGCTACTCTGGGAACTCCTTCTTTGGAAGAGTTAGACGATTTTGACGAAACATTTGGCACTTATACTTTGGATGACGATTTTTCCTATTTTTTACAAGTAAGCTATCCATCGTCGTCTGACCTTTTCATATTTGCTTTTATCTAACATTTAGATAACTCGGTATTGATCGTTAGTTAAATGTTACCTGATTTTTTATAATTTGTTACTGCTCGATATTTGTTCATATTGCCTCAAAATTTTTTTTTATAGCTCTGAAGAAGAAATACCGAGTTTTATGACAACTCGGTATTTCTCGGTATTTATAAGTACATCCCGGTATTAGGTTTTTTTAAATTTTTTTTACGTCCTTTATGTATTATAACTCGGTATAGAACTCGGTATTAAACTTGTACCGAGCATTTTATTACTCGGTATTGAACTTGTACCGAGTATTTTATAACTCGGTATTTAACTTGTACCGAGTATTTTATAACTCGGTATTGAACTTGTACCGAGTTTTTTTGTAACAGATTGTAATTTTTCCGTTGTTTTAATGTTTAATGTAATTTATTTTAATAGGGGGTTTACAAATCTGAGAAGGAAGCATATGTTAAATATTGCGAATATGCACATAAGCATGGCTTCAGTGTTCGGAAAGAACATCTTTCATACTTGCCTGGTACCAGGAAGTTGAAAACAAAGGTTTTTGTGTGTTCAAAATCTGGGTTCAAGAAGGAAACAGGAAATGTACAGAAGGTTAAATTTAGAAAGTCAACCACAAGAACAGGATGCCCTGCTATGGTGCGATTTTTTGTTAGTGAAGAAGGGATATGGACGGCGAAAAATTCGGTAGAAACACACAACCATGAATTGGCAAAACCGGATGATCAACATCTGTTGAGATCATCTAGGCACATCACTGAAGAGAATGCAACTGTTCTGAAATCAATGGCAAATGCGGGAATAAGAACAATAAATGCATTTTCCTATCTATCTGAGGAGGTTGGAGGAGTAGAAAATCTTGGTTTTACCAAGAGAGATGCATACAACTATATTCAGAAGGAGAGGAGAGCAAAAATTGAGAATGGGGACTGCAATTCGCTAATCAAATTGTTCAAAAACAGGTGTTCTGAAGATAATCTATTTGCATGGGATGTGCAAACTGACGATGAAGACAGGTTGGTAAACTTTTTTTGGGTAGATGGTTTGGGGAGAGTGGATTATGACTGCTTCGGGGATGTAATAATTTTTGATACCAGCTACCGTTTGAACAAATATAATTTAGTATGTGCCCCTATTATTGGAGTCAATAATCATTGGCAAAACATTATATTAGGGATGGCATTTCTATCTGATGAAACTATTGATTCATTCTGTTGGTTATTTCAAACCTTTTTAAGAATTATGGATAATAAACATCCAATTACTATATTCACTGATCAGGATCAAGCAATGGCAAGGGCAATAGAGCTTGTATTCCCTAATACAAGACATCGGTTGTGCCAATGGCATATACACAAAAAAGCGCCTTCGAAAGTTTGGTGTTTTAATAGTAATAACAAAGTTAAAGGCCTTTTTTATAGTTGCTTCAACAAGTGTGATTCATCGGATGAATTTGATAGTTTATGGAATGAGATGATTAGCGAAGGAGACTTACACAACCATCAGTGGTTAAATGATTTGTACAAAATACGGGATAGGTGGTCTACAGCTTTCAACAAAGATTGCTTTAACCTTGGAATTTTGTCTACACAACGTAGTGAGTCTACAAATTTTGTTTGCCATGGGATTTCAAAGGCTACAAGTTCTCTAACCGAATGTTTCCTTGGATTGGAGAAACTTATAAATAGTTGGCGTCGGAATGAACGAGATGAAATTTTCAAATGTTCTCAAAGTAAGATACAACCTTACATGAAAAGAAGTCCGATACTAAACCAAGCAGCAAAATTTTATTCAAGAAAGTTGTATTCGTTTTTTGAAGAGGAGTTTTTGAATGGTTTAGGTGGACTACGCATTGATCACTCTTCTCCAGACTCATCAACATTTTCCGTGAAAAACATAGACCAGACTTTCGATTCACACAAGTGGACTGTTTTGTTTGGTGCAGCTGAAGGAACTATACAATGCAGCTGCGGAAAGTTCGAGATGATGGGAATCCTGTGTTCTCATTGCATGAGAGTGATGAGTCAGTTGGATGTTACTAATATACCTCAGAAATACTTATGTCCAAGATGGTCAGCAACTGCTAGGAACGATCTTTATAGTGGGTTGAATGTCCAGCTTACAATATCGAGTTTGTGCACGTTGAATCAAGGTTCCCGAAACATGATTTTTAGAAATTATATTTGCCGTTTCGCATATCAAATTAGCAGTGATGCTCAAGGTAATGAGGATGCAGAACAATGTATGATAGATGGTATGAGTGCATTGGCATTAAATGTTCAAAACATTATGGAAGGAAAAAGCAATAAATCGGCAACTAAAGGGCTCCACAAAACAATTAGAGATCCTGCAAAGCGCCGGCCTAAGGGAGTTTCAAATGCTAGATTAAAGGATCATTGGGAGAAGAGGAAGGCCAAAAAAGTGAAACCAACCGTGCAAAATCCTAATCCAACAATTTATTTTACAGGAGCAGAATCAGGAAGTCAGTCATCGTTTATGTAATTGTGATCAAGATTTCACGAATAACAAGGTAATATTCGATTCTAGCATTTCATACTCGGTATTTGGGTTATGTTATAAACTCACGAAACTAAACAAAACACAAATAAAAAACATATGCAAAGAAGTATAAATTTATTTTATTGTACTACAAAAAATGGCGTAAGCAAACTCTGCCCTAAATAAGGGCATATCACTTTGCCAGTTCTTATGGATGTCCCAATCAGTAACATTTTTTTTTATAACTTGTTCCATGTATTTACAGATAAACATTCCACAATCAACACTGTTATCTTGTGTTGGCAGATTTGGGATAGAATGGATCGGCCATGTTGTTATATCTTCCTCAAAAGCATATTCTGCGTCATGGTATAAATGAGATATCTGGAAAGGTAATAAAATTATTAGCATTACCTTCAATAAAAAATACTAAAGCAAATGTAACTCTAAGTTTATACCACTTCCGGAGCAATAGACTTGTGCGTTGCTTTTGGTAATGAATCCATAAAATCCCATTTTTTGTTCTTCAAGTTTGCAACCAGTAACATCCAATGTTTTTCATTTATGATTGGCACTAACAAAATGTCCGAATTCTTAACAGCATCTTTGGTTACATTAGCAGCAAACGATGTTGTAGACTCCTCTTTATTTGAAGTATAATAACCCTATTAAAAAAAACCATTCAGTCAATTAATGATATACAGTTAATGATCTTCAATGTACCTTAAGTAGAATTGATTACGAACCCAATGAAAAGCCGATACATATAGGAAAGGTTGATTCAGTCCTGGAACCATTCTATTTTTCTCAGACAAAAGATATGCAAAAGTGTCGATATGGTTGATGTCAAGCTCTTCGCATAGCAATAATTCGTCAATTTGGCTTCTAAAAATAATTGCATTTCCACATGCGAAGATGGTATCCTCCCTGTATAATTTGCCATTTATGTATGAAAAAAAGGTAATAAAAGTAAAATACCGAGTTGTACCGAGTTATTTATTTCTCGGTACAACGCGGTATTCTGTACTATAATACTTAATACCGAGTTGTACCGAGTTTTTTATTTCTCGATATTTCACAGTTTTATGAAGAAAACTAAGAACTTGATATTCATATATGGAAAACATAGCTGAAAACTGGTTAATACCGAGTTGTACCGAGTTTTTTATTTCTCGGTACAACGCGGTATTCTGTACTATAATACTTAATACCGAGTTGTACCGAGTTTTTTATTTCTCGGTATTTCACAGTTTTATGAAGAAAACTAAGAACTTGATATTCATATATGGAAAACATAGCTGAAAACTGGTTAATACCGAGTTGTACCGAGTTTTTTATTTCTCGGTACAACTCGGTATTCTGTACTATAATACTTAATACCGAGTTGTACCGAGTTTTTTACTTCTCGGTATTTCATAGTTTTGTGAAGAATACTAAGAACTTGATATTCATATATGGAAAACATAGCTGAAAAAAGTAAAATACCGAGTTGTACCGAGGTTTTTATTTCTCGGTACAACTCGGTATTGTTAAGTAGAATACGTACTTTTTGGTGTACTTCTTTAGAAAATTATCAATAGTATTCCTCCTCTCTTCAATAATTAATAATCTTCCTGGGTAGTCCAAATAATCCTTGGCCGCACGCTCCACATATTTGGAATCCTCAACATCCAAAATTGCAGTTTTTTCTTTTTCAACTGGTGGAGCAGCAGGAGCAATTTTCGTAGGAGGATCCTTAGGAGCAGCAGGAGCAATTCTCGTAGGAGGATCCTTAGGAGCAACAGGAGCAATTTTCGTAGGAGGATCCTTAGGAGCAGCAGGAGCAATTTTCGTAGGAGGATCCTTAGGAGCAGTTGCTTTTTTAGTATTAGTTAAGTTCTCTTTCAGTCTTGATGCAGCTCGCGTGACCGGTTTTCTTCTAGTTATTGAGGTTTCCTTCTTACTATGTATTTCAGGTTCCGCTGGTAATTGAGTCTTCTTCTTCTTCCTATCACCAGTTGTGAATGGAGTTTTTACTCTTTTCCTCTTCCTGTCTTCCCTCCTATGTACTCTTCTAGCAATTCCTCCAGTTCCTGATGAAGGGAAAGGAAATTCCTCATATTCTGATGTTTCTTTCTGACCAACTAATTCATCCACAATTTTCTCTACAGTTTTTGAAACTTCATCAAATTTTTTGTTAGACTCCGTTCTTGAACTTGATGGTACCGGAGAACCTATTTTCTCGGACGTGAAATATTGTGGAAAATGATAACTCAATATCTTGTATATACCACAAATTTTTTCGTTGTTGTCAGATTTTAACTGAAAAACTTCATTGTCCAATACTTCCACCCGTTTTTGCAGCAGAATTTTATCCATTTCAAGTGCTGAAATTTTTTTAACCATATATTCATGCTGTGTTATCAGTTTGTATATGGATTGATTAATAATCTTCAAATTTGTTTCTTCAGGTATACCACGTTGTGCATCAGTTTCTTCTGTAAATTCTGCTCGTACGGGAGAATCAATTGGACTTCTACATTTAGTAGGACTAACAATAGGAACTATCGTATCACTCTTTAAAGACTGTTCCATTGGACATTCAGTATCCCCTGGTGTTTGAACTGGGGAAACAGTTTGGTTTGGACTTTTTGGAGATGAAGTTGCTTGTAATGATGGAGTGGTCTTGCTGCTAGATATATGTACATTACTCGGTGGTGGTGTTATATCCAAAACATTTTCTGTATTACTATTCTGAATTAAAGTCTTCTCAAAATCTGTTATCTCTTCTAAATCTGTCAATATCTGGAAGAAATATTTTATAAATACCCAAAATATAGAAGTACAAAATAAAGTCAAATCAATGCAGATGAGAATAGTACCTCAGAATCCTTAAGGCTTTTAAGTAAATTTTCAACATCTTTAATTCTATAATTAAATTTCGCATCCCAACGAAGTAGACGTGGGCGAGCCAAATTATCCACTACTGGGTGGATCTTTGTATGCTCAAAAAACCAAATCTAAAACATAAAATAAAACAATATAAATCAGTGTATGGAATATATTACCTATGAAAACATTGAAATAAACAAATTAATAAAAAATTTGTGTAAGAAAAACTCACAATTATTATCATAACAAATCCATTTACATAGCCCAATGATTGTCCTTTTGACTGTTTCTTTGCTATTGTATTAAATTCCATAACAAGAAAATCCCTAATGGATTGGGGCCAATTGTATGCTCTGAACTGCTCAGCATTCTTTGCAACGTCCAGTATAGTTGATTGCACTCGGAAGTTGGCCATTGGAAAGAAAATATTCGACAGTAGGTATACAATAAATTTTTGCCTGACAATCTCCATAGGCGTTGATGACTCCAATTTCAGAATGTCATGCCTTATGTCATTTGCTGTTTTACCAGCAATTGTTGCAGTCCCGGGCTCAAATTGAATACCTCTGTTCGGTAAGCCGATAATCAACGCTATTTCTTCAGAAGTGAAAGGTAAAACACGGCTATTAATAACAAAACTTTCAGAGTGGTTATCCCACGTTGACAGTAACATATAAACCATAGGAACATTTTGTGGGAAACGAGGTAGAAATAAAAACTGGTTAATTTGTAGCTCACTTAGGCTACTGACAAACTGATCACCAAATTTCTCAACCAATTCATTACAAACTTCCCTAAATCCTGATGTGCGACATCTAAAATGAACCTTGGGGGTATATCCCTGCATAATAAAGTGTAAACAGTAAGAAAATAACAGTTTTACAGAGATATGCCGTGCTAAACAACAAAAAATAAATCAGTGTACCGAGCACATAGTACCGAGTGCCAAATACCGAGTTTTGAATACCGAGTTAAATGTATCGAAGAATAACAAAATACTATTAACATAACGTGTTTTAACAGGCAATACCGAGTGTACCGAGTATCGAATACCGAGTACTGAATACCGAGTACCGAGTTAAATACCGAGTACCGAATACCGAGTACCGAGTTAAATACCGAGTACCAAGTACCGAGTGACGAGTACCGAATGACGAGTACCGAGTGACGAGTACCGAGTACTGAATACCGAGTACCGAGTTAAATACCAAGTACCGAATACCGAGTACCGAGTTAAATACCGAGTACCAAGTACCGAGTGACGAGTACCGAATGACGAGTACCGAGTGACATGTACCGAGTATCTCGTACCGAGTACGGAGTACCGAGTACCGAATAACGAATACCGAGTAATCCGGAAGAACGAAATCCTAAACCCTAAATACAACTATATAACTCTGTTCAATTTACTAAGGAAAAACAAACATCACTATGAAATGTGTACCGAGTTTTATCAATCAGTAAGGACCTATACCGAGTTTTACTCATCATATACCGAGATAATGTAACAAAAATTAAATACCGAATACCGATTAGTACCGAGTTTTATAATGTGTACCGAGTTATAACAATCATATACCGAGAAAGAGGAAAAAAAATAAATACCAAATACCCATTAGTACCGAGTTTTAGAATGTGTACCGAGTTTAAAAAACTCGGTACCTTTAGATTAATAACGAGATTAACAAACATTCTCGGCAAATCGTTTCTAACCTCAGGCATTTTGTCAGCGGTGGTTTTCAACTGGAAAATACGAAGAACTTCGAGTTGAAATGATGGAGAACTAGGAACAAAATCCTGCAGATTTACGAAGGAAATGCTGGAGAACTCCAAAGGATTTGGTAGAAATCTGAAAAAACGAAGTAAACAGTGACAGGGATTCGAAACTCCGTAAGAAGGTGAAGCGTCGGCCTTCAAAGTGTTCCCGTTTTTTTGCCATTTAAAATTTAACACGTGCGAGAACCCAAAACACAGCGGGTCGGGTCGGCGACTTTTCTTCATGCTACGTGGCGTTATAACATTCGTGGCCGAACGTAGAGGAGCGTACGTTCACCGGATTAAATAATTGTTCCTGCCTCGGACGAAGTAGCCAAACTGAACTGTAACGTGGGTGAACAAATAGAGCCTACGAAAAGCAAAACACTTCCCGGGCCAAATATTACTAAAATTGTAAATAATTAATTAAATCATCAGAAGTGTAAAAATAATTAAATAATTAGGGAGTAAATAAATATTTAATAATTATTATTGAATAACTAGTATTCGTAAATAATTCATATTTTAATAAAATAATATTTAAATATTTAGTCACTTATGTGGATGATTCTGATAAAAAGTTACTAATCAAGACGATTGTGAAATCCTTTATTTAAAAAAGAAGCTAAATTGTTAAACATCGAGACGTATTTTGACATAATAGTAATGAAATTCTGTTGTTAAGTATACTCATCCTAAAAAAAATTCTAAGAAGAGTAACCTTCTGTGAAGTTACACCAATAAGATAAAACCGTGAGCCACTTAGGCCAAAGCAAGAATATGCTTCTAAATATGCAAGAGATCATTTGGTCAATTAATATTCTAAAGCTCAAAATATACTTCAAGCCCCTGATTTGGACACAATTGGGCTCAGATTGGACAAATTTTGATGATGTTAGATTCATCTCATTGAGACGTTTAGTTCAACTATAAGTCTGATGAAATCGGAGCTCAACGAATTTAATTTTGGAAATTTTCAATTCAAATAAGCTTCAAAATTTTTGCCTGATCAAGACGATTTTTGGTGATGTATTGCATGTCAATCTAAATCATATTCTACACAAACTTAAAATTTCCAATATTGACATGAAAGCCATCAACAGATTGGTTTTAGCTGACAGTGACCATCATCCCTCCAAGTGCCAACAAAGCCCCATCAAGCAGAAAAAATTCAATTGGGAAGGAGAGACCAAACCATCAACCATGTGTAAACCAATAACATTTCTCCCTCAATTCACTTTGATTTCAAACTGCATCCAAACAAACGAAGGAATATAGCAAATTTTGCCTAACTTTGAAAACTTTTTCAATTTCAAACAGCCAAAAGAATCCTTTATAAGAATTCTACAGTTTGCACCTTCCACTGACAAACAAACGAAAATGAAAACCAATTACTAAACTCCCAGTTGGCCGAGGTGTGATAATTTGCGACTTATAGAGAGATTCATCACCATTCTATGATCCCAATGGCTCTCTGAAGCAAAATAAAAAGAAACAGGCTCAGCTGATGATCAAAAGTCCAGAACATCTCTAAGATTAACACTGAAAAACAAGCCACAGAAAAAGTGGAGAACAAGCTTGAGCTTCCAATCTGATCACCACCCTCAAGAATAATTCCATAAGGACTTTCCGTATGGACCGATTTTGACGGCGGAGCTCGGGACGATGACTAACAAGCTCGGGACGATGAATCTTGACAACGGACGCAACGACGACGGACCTCAGGATGACAGCGGACACGACGACAACGAACATCGGCACGACAGCGGGCGCGGTGACATTTTGAGCTCGGATTGAGCTCGACATGGGACTTTAGCTAGACTCGAGTTCGAGCTCGGTATCTGGCAGTTGACCTCGACTCGAACAACCCCTGATTCAAGCTCGACTCAACTCGTTTGCACCCCTACTGTGTAGCAACCAAGGAAGAAAAGTCTTTGTTTGATTTGAAGGAACAGAAAAAGAAATGAAAATGAAATAAAAATTGAAATACTACAGCAACTGAATCCAAAAACAGTCACTTTTATCAACTACAACTACACCAAACAACCGAGATGTAAATATTAGGTAACAATATTTATTTTATGCTTAATTCATCAAAAGGCACGCATTCGCAAAAGGGAACAAGAATACGAAGGATCAAATGATACTGGAGTCCATTAAATAAGACAAGCCGAAAATCTTTGCCTGCTACATTGCACATTGTGTAGCACAAAGAACCCAAAAAAACTACATTAAGGAGCAAAAGAATGAGGAACCAATAATAAGACCAAAGATCAGATGATATTGAGAGTCATTAAATAGGACATTGTAGCAGCTTTCTACAAACAGCCATACATGAATCCTCCTGATAATGGCTGTTATGGTTGCCTGAGAAACTTCAGACCATCTAAACATGCCACATCATTACCATAGGAAACATAGAAATATTCCATAGCAACCATATGCAACTGATGGCAAAATTCTGAATCATTATCATCTCCTCAAAAATTCTTACTAGAAAGAGACATCAACAACACACAACTGAATGTTAACTCATAAGATTTAGCCCTCCCAACAGTATTTCATGATAGAGAGATAAAACAAAGGATACGAATTCCTTTTAAAAATTATAAATATTTTTTATTATCATGTAGTTTCATTGGTTTTTATTTTTTTTATTTTTTTTTTTCATAACAGATTATGATATTAGGCCTCTTCAAGATACATCTGTGAAACCCCTTAAGCAAAAAAAAAAAAGTTAAACTCTTAGACATCAAGGTGTCTTTCGATGTAATTGTTGAAATTTTCATAAGAAACTCCACTGTTAAACATGCTCATTTCGAAGCAATTTTGAGATAGATGACCTATTGAGAAGTTACATCAACCGGACAAAAAACATGATACTCTTAGACTAAAGCGGACAATATCTCAATAGTTAAGAATTTGAGCAGTTATAACATCACTCAGAGACAGAAAACTCCATCATCTAGATATAAATTCTATAGAAAACTTCATAAAAGAGGGGATGATGGATGACCTTATCTTGTTCATACAAACCCAATTACAAATATTATGGTACAGAAAAATAATTTCAACACAGCGCCTTTATAAAGCGAGGCATGACAACACAAAGCAGCACAAAATTTCTTTCCCAGGAACCCTAATTTTTCTTTGAGAAATTCTCGAAGGAGTGCCTCGAGTGATCATCATCATTATCATTAGAGTAATTATTAGCAATACCCACAATAAAAAGGCAGGAAAGAATGCATTGGGAAAATTTTTCTGTGAATGCTACTCTCAGAAATCCTGTAGTCAACCAGCACATTAACAATTGAAACCCTATAGTTTCTGGCACTACCATGAGAGCTTCCCCTATATACGTCCTCCTCAAGCACCACCAAAACCAAAAATATTTATAAAAATTTCCTTGAACAAGGAAAAGAATGATCACCGTACCACGAGTTTAAACCACATTGCAATCATTTTTATAAATCATGATAATGATCATCATAAAAATTATAATTTTCTTTTCTTTTCTCACGCCACAACATCATAGAAATCATGATAATGAACATAATAAAAATGATAAGTTCATTTTAACTTATTTTATGCATCAAAATTTAACCATTTCATTAGTGTAACTTCAGAGAAAGCATATATTCTAACTTCAAGCAGCCGATTGAGCCGTACAGAGTATTCTTTATACTAGAAAAATATTTTAGAAAGTAGTAAGAAAGCCAGCCCAAATGAAGCATTAGCCTCATATTGCAAATTCCTTTTTCCCTTCTCATCAAGAAACATTTCAATATTTCATCTACATAAATAAAAATTATAAATGAAGAGAAAGACCCTCAAACTTACATAAGTGATAGACTATTACCTATTTTATAACAATAGCAGCTCTTATAAAGAGAGATAATAGGACTATTATCCATTTTACAAAACTAATAGCACTTATCCTCACACATTTTATACTATTCACCCACTTTTTTTAATGTTTGAGATTTACAATTCATTGTCCCTTCCAAGTTACAAATATCATTTTTTTTAACAATGAGAATAAGAATGTTCGCCATCAGTACCGACAACTTCATCTACAAAACAAACTAAGTACTTGACATTAATGATTCGACATGAACAACAACAACAACAATAACAAGCATTTATCCACTGTGGGGTCGGCTACATGAAATTATTTTTCTCCATTGTGTCCTGTCAAGGGTCAAATTCTCATCTAAATCTAATAAAGAAAAGTCATTTCTAATATTTTTTTAACCAAGTCTTTTTAGGTCTACCTCTATATTTCTTAATATAAGTCAAATCTAACACATCTACTTTTCTAACCGGGTCATCGGAAGGCTACCATTTTATATGACCAAACCATCTAAGATGAGACTCTCTAATCTTATCTTCCATTGGAGCTACTTCAACCTTTTCACGTATATGCTCATTTCATATCCTATCTTTAAGAGTAAAGCCACTCATCCACTTGAGCAACCTCATCTCGGCAAAACTTTACTTAATATTTTGCTTCTCTTTTAATGGCCAACATTTTGCACCATAAAGCATTGCAGGTCTCACTAACATCTTATAGAAGTTTCCCTTAAGTTTGAGAGGGATTTTTCCATCACATAACAAGCCCGATGCATTCCTCCACTTCAACCATCCAACTTGAATTCTACTAATAATATCCCCATCTATTTCACAATCATTCTGAACAATAGACCCAAGATATCTAAAAGGTGTGCTATTAATAATAACTTGATCGTCCAAAGTCACAATCCCTCCACTAGATCTATCATTATTAAAATTACACTACATGTATTCAATTTTATATCTACTCAAATGAAAGGTTTTAAACTATAAGGCTAACCTCCATAATTCAAGTTTACCTTCAACTCCCTCTGTAGTCTTATCAACAAGAAGAACATCATCAACAAAAATCATACACCGGATTACAACCTCTTGCAAATGTCTAGTGAGAACATCCATGACTAAAGCAAAAAGATATGTTCTTAAGGCTAATCCTTGATGTAATCTGACTGAAATAGGAAAATACTTGGTCAAACCATCCTGTGTTTGAACACAAGTAAGAGCTCCTACATACATATCCTTAAAGACTTGAATATAAGCATTATTAACCTCTTTCTTATGTAGAACTCTCCATAGCACTTCTCTAACTCAAAAAGCAATGAAATGGAAATTCAAATATTAATAGAACTAAAACGAAAATAGAAATGCCCATTTATTTGAATGAGGAGAAATTGAGTAGAAATGCGATATCTTTTATTTTTTTGCTTAACGAATATCCCAAAAAAAATTGAA
This sequence comes from Dendrobium huoshanense, assembly GCA_016618105.1. Classification (NCBI taxonomy): domain Eukaryota; kingdom Viridiplantae; phylum Streptophyta; class Magnoliopsida; order Asparagales; family Orchidaceae; genus Dendrobium; species Dendrobium huoshanense. Next base: position 26,616,426 of record CM028349.1, read on the forward strand.
GAATAAACCAAATTTAACATTGTACACACTTAAATTTTAAGTAGAAACCATAAAGAGAAATCCACATGTTATAATTTACTTGGTCAAACCAATTCCTTATCAACACCACCTAAACCAAAGAGTCAAGATGCAACTATTTGGTAAATAATTTATCTTTTCGGTTTAATTCCTCCACAACCAAAACATAGCCAAAAGAGAGGCATTCCCAAGATGAGAACGGGAAAAACAAAACAAGAATAAGAAGGAACATATGGTTGTGGAATCCATGAAATAAGAAAAGCGGAGAAGCCTTGAATATTATATATTGCACATTATGTAGTAAACATAAACCAACAGAACAACATGTCAAAGAGGAAAGAAGAATTAGGGACCAATACACGAATACCAAGAGGGCTCAGGTGATTGTGGAAGTTACAAAGTAAGACAAGAGAAGAAGCATTCTACTAATATCTAAGCATGAATCCCCTTGGTAATTGCATTTGTGCGGTTGCCAGAAAAAGCATCAGACCATCCAAACACACCACATCATTACCATAGAAAATATAGAGATATCTGATAGCAGCAGCCTTGTGAAATCGATAGAAAAATTCTAAATCATCATCATCATTTTCCTCACAAATTCTTACTCGTAAGATACAATTCCACACTATGGAATGTATTGAACGGCACAAATTTTGAAAAATAGGACCTCCTTGTAGAAAAGTATAAAACAGAGAAAGCAACGAATAAAGGAAATGAAATATTATTGATTTCTTGATGTTACAGCATTACTGTACATATATATATATATATATATATATATATAGCACTAAGTATGAAAAACGAGTACACGCGTACGCTTCTTATTGGACACATGAACTAACGATAGATGATATATATCTGCTCTTAACATCCCCCCTCAAACTGGGTGTGGGAAGAGATGGTCAGTTTGCTGTGAAGGAGTTTGAACCGAGGTGTAGAGAGTGGTTTGGTAAGGATATCCGCGATTTGATCAACTGTACTTATTGGAAGGAGACGGATAACCTTATTTGAGATATGATCGCGTATAAAGCGTTGATCAATCTCGATGTGCTTAGTGCGAGCATGGAAAACGGGGTTGTTGGCGAGAGCAATTGTAGAAGTATTATCACAAAATATGTCCACCGGTGCCGATTGAGTGACCCGAAAATCAGTCAGTAAGCGTTTAATCCATATGGTGTCAGCTGTAGCGGAAGCTAAGGCCCGGTATTCCGATTCGGTGGATGACCGGGATACCGTATTTTGTTTCTTAACAGTCCACGAGACCAATGTGTTGCCAAGGAAAGTGCAAAAGCCGGATGTGGATCGGCGGGTTGCAGGGTCTGAAGCCCAGTCAGCATCTGAGTATGTACGAAGGAGAAGAGTGGATTTTGTAATTGGCAGTCCAAAATCCAGTGAGCCCTGAATGTAACGGAGGAGTTTCTTGAGCATGACCGTGTGGATTGGCTCGGAATTGTGCATGTGCTGGGAGAGCAAGTTGACAGCATAGGCAATGTCCGGTCTCGTCAATGTGAGGTACTGGAGACTTCCAATGATCCGTCTGTAGGCGAGTGCATCAAAGAGTGGTGGATCATCTGATTTGAAGGCTGTAATTTTAGTGATAGAAGGATTAGCGACCGGATTACATTTTGGTAATCCGGCCATTTGTAATATAGATTGGGCATATAAACTTTGAGATAGAAAATACTTATCACGTGTGTAATCTATCTTGATGCCGAGAAACTGATTAGCCGCTCCGAGGTGCTTCATGGTGAACTTCTCCTTGAATTTGGCAACTAGGGCTGTCATTGCTTGGACATTGTTTCCCGTGAGAAGAATGTCGTCTACGTATACCAGTAGATAGAGGTGTGTGTTGCCGTTCTGAAATAGGAGGAGAGATGGATCTGCTTGACTGTGCGAGAACCCGATCTGACGAAGATAAGAGGTAAAGGTAGTGTACCATTGTCTCGGAGCTTGACGCAATCCGTAGATTGCTTTTTGTAGGCGGCATACATGCGATGGATTCGTAGCATCTTCAAAACCCTTAGGCTGCTGCATGAAGATTATTTCGGTGATGTCTCCATACAAGAATGCGTTAGCCACATCTAGTTGTTGAATCTGCCAGTGGTGAAAAAGAGCTATGGTAAAGAGGATACGGATAGTGGGCAGTTTGGCGACAGGACTAAATGTGTCCTGATAGTTAATGCCAAACTCCTGCTGATTCCCTTGAGCGACCAATCTCGCTTTGAGTCGGGCAACCGAGCCATCCGAATTGTATTTTGTGCGATACGTCCACTTGGAGCCAAGAACGGGAGCATTAGTGGGAGGTGGTACTAATGTCCAAGTGCCCTGTTTTTGAAGAGCAAAGAACTCTTGAGCCATTGCCTGACGCCACTCAAAGTGTTTGGAGGCTTCACTGTACGTGGTCAGATCAGTGGTAGCTTGATTGTGATGAAGTAAGCTAAGACGCTGAACCGGTTTGAGAGAGCCATTCTTCGATCTGGTAGTCATCTGGTGGTGTGTGGTATGGATTACCGGCGGTATGGTCGTGGCTTGAGAGGTAGTAGACGGTGGTGTAATCGTTAGTTGATTGGGTGAGTGACTGGAACCCAGCGGAACTGAGCCAATGGTGTTGGCCGTCTGATGACTTCGGTGCGACACTGAGTGAGGTATAAGCAGTGAAGCAGGAGGTGGAGGTCCAGCTGGAGTAGTTTTAGGATTACTGTCATGATAAGGAAAAGACAATTCATTAAATTTAACATTTCTGGAAACTAAAATTTTATTAGTTGTCGGGTTAAAGCATCTGTAGCCTTTTGAAACTTCCGAGTAACCCAGGAATATACAGGGTTGAGATGTTGGCATAAGCTTGGTGCGGTGTACCGACGGGATGAGAGGAAAACATTGACAACCAAACGCGCGAAGATGTTCATATGATGGTTGAACATTGAACATCCTAGTGAGCGGGGTCAGGTTTTTGGTGGTCATGGACAGCATGCGATTGATTAAGTAAACGGCCATTTGTGCAGCTTCGAGCCAAAACGTCATTGGAAGAGCGGCTGTCTGAAGAAGTGTTCGGGTAGTAGAGATAATGTGCCTGTGCTTTCTTTCCACAATGCCATTTTGTTGGGGAGTGTAAGCACAAGAGTATTGGTGTCTGATCCCTGCATTTTTAGTGAAACCTTGAAAAGTATTGTTCACAAACTCACCGCCACCATCTGTATGAATAATTTTGAGTTTAAGTGAGGTTTGACGTTCAATAAACTTAGTAAAAGAAATAAATGTGTTAGTGACATCAGATTTATGCATGATAGGAAATAACCAAGTAAAGCGAGAAAAATCATCAACAAAAATAACGTAATAGCTAAAGCCTTTGTGAGACTGGATCGGAGAGGGACCCCAAACATCAGAGTGAACAAGTTCTAAAGGTGAACTCGTACGACTCACCGAGCGATCGAATACAAGTTTTTGACCTTTACAAGACATACAGGAATTACAAACAGATTTAAGCGGTAAAATGTGTAAAGAAGGATTATAAATGGAGATATGCTGCAGGACTTGGTGATGAGGGTGTCCAAGTCTAAGATGCCAATTCACAGTAGATGCATTGGGTGCACTCAAAGCAGTAGGGGGAGAGCTTGACCCAGTGGAGGAGATCTTGTAGACACCTTTGCTGCACGGTCCTTCAAGAATAACCTGGTTTGTCTTCCGGTCCTTGAATACAAAGCCATTTTCAACAAATGTTATCGAAATATGATTATCCCGTACTAAATTCAAAATAGAAAGAAGATTGTAGGAGAGAGAAGGGATAGGTAAGAGTTTGGAAAGAAAGAGCTTACGATCCGGGGTAGGAAGAATGCCCGAGCCCGCATGAGCGATTGGGACAGATCTTCCATCCCCAAGCGTTATCGTTTCATTGTCGGTGTAGGGATTGTAGAATTCAAGATTTCCAGTGGTATTCGTCATGTGAGAAGATGCCCCAGAATCAAGATACCAATCTGCAGGGGACGATCCGTCATTCTGAGCTGCTAGAGCGTTGTTGGTCTTTACCGAAGAAATCGTTGGAGTGTAATTTGGATTAAGACGATGCCAGCACGCCTCGGCACTATGACCTTTCTTTTTGCATATTTGACAGGTAATAGCCGGAGTAGTTGAATTGCACTGCGTTGAGGCATTGGTATTCAGCGGTCTGCCGCGGCCGCGCCTACCACGTCCTCGGACAGAATATAGGCCGGACTGATTATCCGGTATTTTAGGATATTTCTGAGCCGTCGTCTTGAGATGGATTTCCTCGCTAATAAGAAGGGCATAGAGTGTATCAAGAGACAACGAGCCTTGCATAGTGCGAATGGTGGTTGTGAATGATTGATACGCCGGAGGAAGTCCATTCAGGATATATATGATGACATCTTCGGGATCGACTGACGAGCCAGCGGAGGCGATTTGATCCACGATTCTTTTGATCTCAGTAAGATACTGAGTCATGGACATCGTTTGCATTGAGATATTGTGAAGCTCGTGTTTCAATTGAATCACCTTGGAGCGATTAGAAGCCTGAAACCGAGTGTGAAGAGTAGTCCAGATTTCATGGGTTGATTCAAGATGAATCACATATGGGAGCACGGCCGGAGATATGGTGGAGCACATTGCCGTCGCTAAATTTTGATCGGTGGTTAGCCATGAATGGGGATCTTGATTTGGATCAAGATTTTCGGTCAGGGTTTTGGAATCAAGAAACCCGGCAAATCCATTAGCCCGAAAATGCTTGGCGATTTGAGTGCTCCAGAGGGGAAAGTTGTCCGGAGTAAGAGCGTGAGGTACTAGGAACTTGAGATTGGAGATGACAAACTTTAGTGAGGAGGAGATAGCCGAAGATTGTGCAGCTGCGACGGTGGTTGTACCGATGGATGAGGAAGCCTGGGCGGGATTTGCCATGGCAGGGAACCTCAAGAACGACCGACTCCTGATACCATGTAGAAAAGTATAAAACAGAGAAAGCAACGAATAAAGGAAATGAAATATTATTGATTTCTTGATGTTACAGCATTACTGTACATATATATATATATATATAGCACTAAGTATGGAAAACGAGTACACGCGTACGCTTCTTATTGGACACATGAACTAACGGTAGATGATATATATCTGCTCTTAACACTCCTGAGTCCTAACTCCGCAGTAAGGCGGAGATGAGGCATGATTGCAATGCATTCAACGATATTTTATCATTCATCATATCCTAACAAAAATTCCATGATTGAATGCATGCATTCAGAACTAGAGATGAAAGCCGTTCATGTACAGTAACACAATCCCAATTGAAAAAACCTGTTGGTAGTTCACTACAGGAAAAACAGCTCTTACCGGCGGCCATAACCTGCGGTTTGTAGGCCGCCGGTTTTACCGACGGTTTGGGCGGCGGTTTAGCCGCCAGCGTTTAACGGCGGCTTACCGGTGCCTATCCCTCATTGTGCCGCCGGTACTAACGGCGGTTATATAACCGTCGCTAAACCGCCGGACAACAATATGGACCGGCGGTTTACCGACGGTGTTGGCCGTCGTTGATAAGTAAATTTTTACCGACGGCACAAACCGCCGGTACACCGCCGGTAGAAGCCCTAAAATGAACACCCGAGCCTCGCATTTCATTTTCACTTTTTCCCTCTTCTCTCTCTCGGTCGCTCTGCCCTAGCTCGCCTCCGACCCCTCCTGAACCCCGAATCGACTCCGCCGCCGACGTGTCTTCTCCGGCCACCGACAGATCAACTCCGGCCGCCGATAGCTCTTCTCCGACCACCAACCTACTCCCTAACCGAAGGTAACCGTCGATCTCTCTTCTCCGGCCGAATTTACTTCAAGCTTTATAAATGAAATGGATATTATAACTAATTTAGCAAATGGAATGTACTTGAAGCTTTATAAGCTCATTTATCTTACTAGCAATTAGGTCATCGGAGACAAGAAGAAGAAGACGAAGTGTGGATTCGAATGCATATTTCTTAAGAGTTGAACCTTTAACAAGACACAATGAAGAAAAAGGATTCATATATCCGACCCAACATAGTGGGATAAAGGCTTGTTGTTGTTGTTGCTAAATCCTAAATCATCATGTGGTTGTCCAAACTTTTAACTTGGAAGAAATAATCACAACACACTAATACATGTTATGCATGTTATGTTTATGGCACAAATCTTAATTACCATATCAATAGGAACTGTTATTAATGACGAAAACAAAGTTCTAATTATACAATGAATTTGAGTATAGAGACTTGTGCATATTTAGCCAAGTTTAGGACAAGGAGATGCGTTCTTATAACACGTTGCACATGCGTGTATTCTAATAAATGTTTTCCTAACTATGTAGGGTGACGTTTGCTTCAACGTCCAAATGACTATCCAAGAAGAGAGATATTGGATGTATAACAGATTGTTGCCGGGTCGAAAAGGATTGACAGTTGAATTTATAGAGGGAGTTGAAACTTTCATTCAAGTTGCATCTCAACTGCCTTCCTTTCAGCTTGATAAAATGTTTAGATGTCCGTGTTCGAAGCATAAAAATCTAGCATTCCTAAAGCCCGATGATGTGAAACTTGATTTATATCGTAGGGAATTTCTTCCAAACTATTGGATTTGGACATCACATGGCGAGTACGAGCCACATAGAGATGCTCATGCTGGTTCATCTACAGCTTATGAAACATTTGATGAAGATCAAATGAGTAGACCCTATGAAGACCTTATTTTTTATGTAGCAGGTCATAATTTAAGGTCTAATGTGGAAGAGCCACCAAATACAGAGACACAAAAATTCTTTGAGTTATTACATTCAGCTCAAAAGCCAATTTGGGAAGGTTGCAGTACGCATTCGGAATTATCCATTGCAGTGAGGATGCTAAGTATTAAAACTGAGTATAATATTCCCCGTGAGTGTTTTAATGACGTTATTGGTCTTATGAAGAAAACTAATCCGGCTGACAATATAATTCCCTCAGACTTGTACCGAACAAAGAAATTAGTATCCAAGCTGGGTCTCACTGCTACAAAGATTGATTGTTGTATCAATGGATGTATGTTATACTATAAGGATGATGCAGCAGAAGTTATTTGTCGCAGCTGCAATGCACCTCGTTTTAAGCAGAACTCGGGAAAACAACGTCGTCCAAAGAAAGATGTGCCATATTCTCGTTTGTTTTATTTACCAATTATTCCAAGACTTCAGCGGCTCTATGCATCAATGAGTTCAGCAGGCCATATGAGATGGCATAAGGAGAAAATAGCAAAAAGTGATGTTCTTTCTCATCCATCAGATGCTGAAGCGTGGAAAAATTTTGATCGAGTGCATCCTTCATTTGCTGCTGAACCCCGCAACATAAGATTGGGATTATGTACTGATGGTTTTACTCCTTATAGTCAAACAGCTACACCGTATTCTTGTTGGCCAGTTATTTTAACACCATACAACCTGCCACCAGAGATGTGTATGACTACTCCGTTCATATTCTTAACTCTGATTATACCTGGACCACATAATCCGAAGGCTAAGATTGATATCTATTTGCAACCATTAATTGATGACCTTAAATTATTATGGGAAGAAGGAGTGCTCACATATGACATATCAATAAAACAAAATTTTCTCCTTCGAGCTGCTTTGCTGTGGACTATCGGTGATTTTCCAGCTTATGGTATGTTGTCTGGTTGGAGCACAGTAGGGAAATTAGCATGTCCTTACTGCATGGAGAACAGTAAAGCTTTCACATTAAAACATGGAGGGAAAAATACTTGGTTTGATTGTCATCGTATGTTTCTAAATGCTAATCATCAGTTCCGAAGAAATAAAGAAGCATTTGTTAAAAACAGAATTGAGCGATCACCTCCTCCACCCAGATTAAGTGGTGATGAGATACTACAGAGACTATCCAACATTCCAACAATTATTGATTATCCAATGCTATTAGAATCTAAATTTTCGGGTTATGGTGTTCAACATAATTGGATTAAAAAAAGTATTTTCTGGACATTACCTTATTGGAGAACTAATTTGATAAGACATAACTTGGATGTTATGCACATTGAGAAGAACTTTCTGGATAATATTTTTAATACAATTATGGATGTTAAAGGCAAGAGTAAAGATAATGTCAAAGCAAGGATGGACATTAAAGAGTTTTGTCGGCGAAAAAATTTGGAGTTGGTAACAACAACTGACGGTAAACTAATGAAGCCCAAAGCTCCTTACTCTTTCACGTTAGAGCAAAAAAGAATGATATGTCAGTGGTTTAAAGGATTAAAAATGCCGGATGGTTATGGATCAAATATAAGCCGATGTGTTGACTTGAAATCTGCAAGGTTATTTGGACTCAAAAGTCATGATTGTCACATAATTATGGAGGTTCTTCTTCCGATCATAGTCAGTATGTTACCGGATTACATATCAAATCCGTTGATTGAGCTTAGCATTTTCTTCAAAGATTTATGTTCATCTAAACTCAGTGAAAATGCTTTACGGAGGTACGAGGATAACATACCAATCATCCTATGCAAGTTAGAGAAGATATTTCTCCCGGGTTTTTTTGATTCTATGGAACATCTTCCAGTCCATCTACCTTACGAAGCTAGAGTTGGTGGACCTGTACAATATCGTTGGATGTATCCTTTCGAAAGGTAAATGTGTTAAGATTTTTATTAATTACTCAATATTTTTGAATCAATTAAGATAACATATTTTTATTTGATTAATAGATATCTGAACAAGTTGAAGAAATATGTTAAGAATAAAGCACGACCAGAAGGATCGATATGTGAAGCATATTTATCTCAAGAAACAACTCACTTTTGCTCCTACTATTTCGAGCCACATGTAAGGAGTACAAGAACAAAAATGGGTCGTAACATGGACTTCGATGTAGAAGAACAATCACATGCTACACTAACAGTATTTAGAAGGCAAGGAAAGCCTAGTGGCAAATGTGTTGAAAGATATCTCAACGATTTAGAAATAAATACAGCGAATTTGTATATACTACTGAACTGTGAAGAAGTTGAGCCAATCTTAGAGTAAGTTCTTACATAATGTTAATAATAAATTAGTAATGTTTATTTAAAATACTTATGTATTATTTGTCACCAGGTATTTCGTAAGCAATTTGCCTTTGACAGATTCAAGGGAAATTGAGCAAGCTGTTGCAAATGAATTTCCAACTTGGTTCAGATCATATGTGAGTACATTTTTTTTTATAAATTTAAATCTTATTTATTATCAAAAATACTAAAATTTGAAAATATTTTTAGGTACAAAATCCTGATAACAAATGTTTCGATAAAGGTTTGCAAGCATTAGCATGGGGTCCAATGCGAAAAGTAAAAACTTGGCCAATATATATAGTGAATGGGTTCAGATTTCATACCAAATCGTGGAGTGAAGGAAGAAAAACTGAAAATTGTGGAGTATGTGTTAGAGGAAACACTCATGAAGAAGATGAATGTGATTATTATGGTATTTTGAATGAGGTCCTTGACTTGGAATACCCAGGCGAAGATGAGAACTTTGTATGCTTATTTAACTGTCAGTGGTATGATCTAGTACAAAATAGAGGCACAAGGGTTCATCCTGTGTATGGTTTAGTAGATGTTAAACATAGTAGAAGATACGGAAAGTTTGATCCATTTGTGTTAGCAAGCCAAGCTATTCAAGTTTATTTCAGCAAATATCCCAGTGGTCGCAGAGACAAACAAGATTGGCTAGCTGTCATAAAAACAAAAGCACGGGGAATAATTGATCAACAATACATTGTAGCAACTGCACATCAAGAGGATGAGATGTCAAGTTATATGCCTGTTGAAATTGAGGATATGCCAACTACAACCTCTACTATTGAAATGGAGTTAGAAGATGTCAATAGTTCAACTAGTTCAGAAGAAGAAGAGAACAAGGATGAAAGTGAAGATACTCTTGAGAGTGATGAAAATAGTTTTGATGATTCTGATTAGTTTCTGTAATTTAGAATTGTAGAATTTAAATGTTTTGTAATTTTTATTACTGCTTAGAAATGATATTGTATTTTGCCACCTTGTCTTTTATTAACTGCTTCATTAACTGCTTTATTAACTGCTTCTCGTAATTCATTATCTGCTTCATTAACTGCTTCATTAACTGCTTCATTAACTGCTTCATTAACTGTTTTATTAACTGCTTTATTAACTATTTTATTAACTGTCTCTCAATTATTATTTTTTTAATATTGCAGATGGCTTCAGGCGACGATCCTCCTCGTAAATCATTTGCCTCAAAGTTCCGCCGGAAGAAGATTACGACTAGCAGAGTACCCACACAGATTGAGGTAGGTGAGGGACCTTCAATTGCACCAGATCTACCTACACCACCACCGCCACCACCTGCCAGAAGCCAGCAGCCTTCACCAGAGCAGGGTCAGGGACAGTTAGATCCACCTCTTGTTGTACCTCCATACTTCCCTGGCCACTTCCCTCCCAGCTCGACGAGTCCTCGCTTCCCCTCTCCAGATCAGACACATGCTTCTCCATTCTATCCATATTACCCCCCACCATCATCACAGGCTGCTGGTCCATCCACTGGTCCTCACCCTCCTTACCCTTACCCATATTACTACCCCTATCTGGTGCAGCATGAACAGGGTGGACCATCACGACCACCAGAGGTTGGCACTACCGATCCTGCAACAGCAACAGATAAGCGTCAATACATCGAGCCTGACGGCGATAAGTAAGTTCAATTTAAGTTATTCAGTTGTTTTTATTTTGATATATTACATGTTATTGATAAACAAAGTCACTTGCAGCTTCAATCCTTCAAGGCCACCTATACATATGATCCGGAATATAATAAAGAATAAGTATGATGCTCCTTACTTATCCTGGAAGAAGATCCCAAAGCCAGTTAGAGATATGTGGTTTGGAGAATTTCAGGTAATTTTTTTTGATATGATTTCAAATATATGATTTAATTTGTACTAATCTTTTTGATATTGCCTACATTTATACAGAAAGAATTTAGGTGGTTGTCTGAGTACAGCACGAGGATCAGATCAAATTTTGAGAGGAGAGGAGCAACCCGTCTCAGAGACATGTTCACGGACATTAGAAAGTCCGGGCAGAGGCCTAATTGGATTGGAGAGGGCGTTTGGGCAGATTTGAGTAGTGCTTGGGCGACCCCGGAGTTTATAAAAATGAGAGAGCAGAATAAACAGAACAGAGCCTCTGACAGCGGCGGTTTAGGAAGCTCTCTTCATACTGGTGGATCTGTACCTCATACAGAACATAGGCGGCGACTGGTAAGTGTTTTGAATTGGTTTATTACATATATTTATGTTAGTATAACTAAGCATCAAATTTGCAGAAAGAGCACCTGGGTCGGGAGCCAACACCATTGGAGCTGCATACAAGAACTCATCAACATCAAGCTGACCACCAGTGGGTTGATGAGAAGTCTAAGAAGGCTCATGTGAGTAAAATTTTTTGGATTTTTAGAATAAAAATTTATTTTAATAAAACTATTTGTAACTCGCAGGATGATTTCTTACGAGTTAGAGAAAGTCGGCAGTCCACTGGCGAGGGATCATCTTCTGGATCGGCCCATATTTCTGAGTATCAGACATGGTCAGAAGTTGTTGGTGGAAGACAGAGGGGGAGGGTATATGGCATGGGTTCACAGGCTTTTGCTATTGAGGGCAGTTCATACACCTCTGCATTTCATGATCCAAGTGGAGCTGAAGAATCTGTAAGTGAGAGGGTTGCAGCACTTACTAGAGAGATTGAAGAGATGAAAAGGGTTCAAGCTAGAGAGATTGAAGAAATGAGGAAGGCTCAGAATGAAATGCAAGCACGGTTGCAATCCTACACAGCTGGAAAACAAAGGAAGAAGGACCAATAGGAGCAGCCATCTGCAGATAGTGAGGATACCGATGATGATTAGATGTTTATTATGTTTGATGAAAGTATTAATTAGAACTTGGGAACTTCTGAACTTGTGATTGTAACATTATCATGAACTATCTTGTGTATTTGTGATTGTAATGTTGTGATGAATTTTGTATTTTCTGGTTGTGATGAATATAGCGGCGTGTTGCCCAACATATATATGCTTTTTCTGCAGGTTTAGACTTTAGGGTGAACCTCCCTCAAATAGAGGGGATGCTGTCAATTTTTTTTTTCAGGTGCTACAGGTTTCCGGCGGCTAACCGGCGGTTTGGCCGCCGGAAACTACGATACTGGACGGGCAAGATAAAGCCGCCGGTGTTATTATTAAACCGCCGGTGAATACCGGCGGCTTACCGACGGTCACCGGCGGTGCTACGATGGACGCACGACGGTTTAAACCGTCGGTAATACCGACGGCTATAACCGCCGTCAACCGCCGGTAAGGTACCGGCGGTCTAACGGCGCCGTCCGACGGTCTAATGAACCAGATGACGCCAGGTTTAACCGCCGGAACACCGCCGGTACTATGACCGGCGGTTTTCCGGCGGTTACATTACCGGCGGCCAAACCGCCGAAAGACCGACGGTTGAAATTTCGATGATCCCCGGCGGTATGGGCCGCCGGAAAACCGCCGCAAAAATAAACCGCCGGTAAAAGGCCGTCGGAATTTGTTTCCTACGCCGTTTTTACCGGCGGTCACTGAACCGCCGTTAGACCGCCGGTAATTTGACAAACCGCCGGTAATTTTACACTAACCGCCGGTAAAAACCGCCGGTTTTCACTGTTTTTCCTGTAGTGGTTTTAATGCTCAGAGTAACAGATAAACTTTGATTTTACAGATTATTATGCTTAAATACTTAAATTAAAAGCAACTGCAATTGTAGAAGCTCTAGGTCATCTCTAAGTTGTCATGTCATCCCCATAAGAAACAAAGTTTTATCAAGGCACTCATGTATGGTGATGGTTAACATCCACCATCTACCCGGCTCTTCATGCTCTGTACGGCACTAATCTTAATATATGCATGCAATTAGTACCTTGTTGATTTTGACTGTAAAGTTGAAGCAAATGAAAGGATTTCTATATATAGCTCAGAAAACTTTTGCCTTCAAGATAGAGACTTAAAAGATTCTTTTCCAAGCAAAATATAAAATGAAGAAAATGGGCCCTTGAATTTCACCAAAATGACTTACAAGAGATTATAATGTAGTTTCTTTTTTTTCTTTTTTTTCATAACAAGAGATTATGATATTGCTAATCTCTTGCACCACCTCAAGCGACATCACTCCTCAGAGCCACAAAACTCCATCATCAAGACATAAATCCTATAGAAGATTTCATAAAAGAGGATATGATGATTGACCTCATCATATTCATACAAACTCAATTTGAAATATTATGGTAAAAAAGAAATTCTTTCCACGCATAGCACCTTTGTAATGTGAAGCATGACAAACGAAACGGCATAAAATTTATTTTTAAGTCTTTAATTTTTCTTTGAGAAATTCTATAAGGAGTTTCTCGAGTGCCCATCGCCATCATTAGCATTTAGCCATCATCATCAAGTGAAGATATTACATGTCTGACACTCATTGAACAAATATAGGTGCATGAAATGAAATATTAAAGTTTATAGGATGATATGAGTGGTAGGAATGAAATATGGGAGTGATATATTTGATATTAAAGTTGTATATAGATGATATTCATATAATATTAATATTTTTGTAGTGTTTGATATGTAAATAGTATGAAATAAAGTGATATATATACGTATATGTAAATCTCCCAAAAATTTATAAATCCCCTGTTAAGTAAACCCAGGCATGGGACATATTTCACACATCGCTGGTTCTGTCGATGCTTGTTCAGCGATCTTTCGCAACTTTCTCCCTTCTCCGTTGTCTAAGGTTTCTAGAAATTGGATTTCGGGCAGAACGACGATGGTTTCGGACGCTAGGTTAAGGGGCTGTATGGATGCAGGATTTAGCCTATATCCTGCCAAACAGCAAAAATTATAACTTTGAATCCTACAGACTTAGATCTCGCTCATTCTCCGTTTTGCCTTAAATAAAATCCGATATGCCGGCGAATTTACGGGATTTAAGAAAAAAGCGCACCGACAAGATAAAGATCATTGCGTCCCGTCGAGACTTACGATCCGACATCGTCGAGGAAGCGAAGAAGCTTCGGACTCTTTCAACACGCAACTCCACGCAAAGCACGCGAAGACGACGCAGCAACAAAGCAATGGCGACTAGGAAAAGCTTTTTTGTTTTAGAGAAGGAAGAACCAAAACGTTCGCCCAGCAAAACATGGCAGGGAAGAACCATCAGTTCGCCGAGAAAAAAGGCAAAAAGAGAAGTAAAAACCCCAAAACAAGACTCAGAGGGTAAAGGCCATGACCCAGTAATCAAAAACAACATGAATGAAGCTGCACGAACGAAAGGAAGGAAGCTCTGGTTGCCATGAGGCCAGCAAAAAAACACACCCGGGGCGTAGGGGCCATCACAGAGCCTCAGCCAATCAGCATAGGAAGACTATTCAGCGAAATTTCATGGTTGCCAAAGAGCCGTCCATAGATAGAATGGAAAGGATTAGGTCTTGCTCATCATTGTTTAAAAACCACAAAAACAGCTCCCCATTTAAATCAAGCAGATAGCAAAAGAAGCTCCCTAAACCGACCATTAAAGAATCCCTGGAAAGAGAATGAGCTCCTTGAGCTTGTCCTGCAAATTCCATTTCTACTATTTGAAACGAATGGCAGTCTGCCCAGGCATTAGAGAAAGGACGGTTGTTTCTCTCTCTTTAAAGATGATAAATGATGCAGCTGATCGGGAAAAAACAAAAAAAAAATTCTCCAAAGTACTAAACTGTTGCAAATTGTTTAACAATTCAAAGGGTTGCATGAGATTAGGTGTGAGAAAGAAAGTGGTAAGAACCGGGAGAATAGCCGTGAGAACCATATAAGAGTAATCGTATTCGAAGAACAAATGAGAGTGAGTTTCAAGCGCATCCTGACAGAAGGAGCTAAACCTGAATGCCCCTATTAATCAATAGATCTGTCGTGTTCAACTTTCTAATTACAGCCATTCAAGAATAACAAGTAAATCTAAGATAATGCTTCTTATACCAGATATACTTGAATTAATGAACCTCCCCTAAATGAAAGAAAAAATGCATAGTGAAATTCTTAAAAGCTGGGTGCTCCACAGTATTTACTGCTCTTGCAGCCGCACGCAGAGAAACCGGGATAAAATCATGAAGAAACCATTAGCTGTAACAAATGAACTCTTAAACATGTTTATGATAAAGTCTGATGGTGGTGAAGAACTCGGAGATTGAATTTCCTTTGAACTAGGGGTCCCAGAGCATAGGGAAGTTACAACTAGGTGCCACGAAGGAGATACAATCTTTAATCTGCTTAGTACCAGCACAAATCATTTTCCAAGCTTTGGATGCAGAAGGGCGAGGTGGCCTCCAAGGGGAATCATATTTAGCTCTGAACCAAGAGCTTATGGCATAATCAAAATTATATATATAATATATGAAAGAACAAGTAACCCAATGGTAAAGAGAATCAAATGATGGTATACCCAAACCTCCATTACATTTCAAAACAACAGTATGTTTCCAAGCAATGAGGTTCAACTTATTCTCGTTAATATTACTATGAAAAAGAAATCAATCATGCACAAAATTTAGAAATTGAATTACGGCAAGCTTTTGGTATAACCCAACTTCTAATCATATGTAATAGGATTAGCAATGGTGAATTTCAAAAATTGGACCCTACCTGTGAAAGATATAAATTTAACTTTCCAACCCTCAAGAAGAGCAAAAATTCTGCTCAGTAAGGGTTGGAAGTAAGAAAAAATTAGCCTCTTGGAAAAAGATCGGTAGACCCAAATAAGTAAGAGAACAATCCACTTTGAGATGCCGAGCAGGGCACTAATAACAGAAGGATCTTGAATGTTGTTGGAAAAAAACTAGAGAACTTTTAAAAGGGTTGACGTGAAGATCAAGGGCAGTAGCAAAATGGTGAATGGAGCTTTTCAAGTAATTGGCGTTGAGAGGAGAGGCAACCCTAAAAACAAAAAGATCATCAGCGTACATCATATGATTAATGTAAATGCCCTAGCAACGTAAGCCCGAGAAGGAGTGGAGAGAGGAGGGATCGTGAATGATACTGGATAGACCATCCATGACTATACAAAATAGTAGAGGAGAGAGTGGACATCCCTGACGAATCCCTAAAGATGACTTAAAAAAAATCTTCCAGGAAGCAATTAAGGCAAAAAAAAAAATAAAAAAATCATCAGAAATGCAACCTTTTATCAACTTAATAAATAAAATTGAAAAGCCTTTTTTGTCTTAATTTGTTAAGGAGAAAATCCCGGGATGCCAAACAAAATCCTTCTTAATGTCCAGTTTCACACATAATAGTTTTTGAGAAGATTTGAAGTCTCTGAGAATCTTAGAGGCAAGGATAATATTGTCGGTAGAACACCTTTTAGAAATAAAACTAGTTTGACTTTCATGGAAGATGCAAGGTAAGGTAATTCTCAGCCTATTCACAATGATTTTTGCCACGATTTTGTAAAATGCATTACATAAAGGAGATAAACCTAAAATAAAAAAAAATGTCTTTAGGTGTGGTAGCATTTAGGAATTAAAGTAACACAACTCTCCTTGGCCTATTGGTTGAGAGCTTAGGCTTCCAACTAAGAGGTCCAAGGTTCGAGTCCATGTGTATGCGTTGTGTGTGTGAGTTTGCCTTAAATGGCCTAAATGTCCCAAAAAAAAAGAATTAAAGTAATTGCCGCAGATTTCACACATTTTAGGAGTAACCAGTGGAAAAGAAATTTTTTATTGCATTACAAACTTGTAAGCCAATGATGTGCCAGAAGTGACTGTATAAAGCAAAAGAGAAACCCATCAAAGAAATGGCGACGAGGAAAAGCAAACCCTAACAGACCTAAGGCTCTAGGAAAAGACCAAAGATGAGAGAAATTATAAAAATAGATAGGCGTCTCGCTCCAATCAACATTTCTTATTTTTGCTCACTTTTTATTTTTCTTTACCTGGCCTCTCCAGCTTCACGGTCAGCGTAGAATGCTCATATTCGGCCATGGAAGATGTATCGAGTGTATACATTTAATCGGATTTCAATTCCATTCTTACTTCTGAACATGATGTGAGTGCGAAAGATAAAGAGCAAGCTGTATTTCAAAGCAGTGGTGGAAATCTCCCAGCTATAGACATCTATGACACCTCTCTAGCAGCCAAATGCTCTTCAGATGTTTGTTAAAATGCCTCGAAGGCTTCAGGTGCAAAATTTCAGCGAGTTTTTGAGCAAACCACATCCCAAATAAGGCCAAATTTTTGGAAGGAGCTTGTAACAATTGTAATTTAGGAGAAGAAGCTTGATTGGAAAAAAATTTAAGGAGCGGCGTATACGCTGTAATAGATCGCGTATTGATAGAATGTGCTCAAATAATTGGCGCATTCTCAGAATATGCCTGATTGCATGGCGCATTCTTCAGAATGCGCGGTTTAGGTTAGCGTATTCTTTAATTTCCAAAGATTGCGCCTAATGTTTTGGCGTATTCCAGCCATAAATGATTTTACGGATTCAGTGCAATGGCAGGCGGAAATATTGCCTCAAATTCAATGCGTTTTTGTTGGATTCAGTGTTATCGGAGGAGTATTGAATGAGTAAGAAGTTTTATTTTTGTTTGAGATGGTAGCCGTATCCCCAATATTGTTGGATTAGAGTAGTTTTATTATGTTTAGGGAATGTAAAATAAATATACAATTTTTAAAATCCAAATTTCTTGTATTGAATTAAAAAAGTTGAGTAGTATTTGTTAATGAATTATATATATTGTAAATGATTAAAAAGCAAAATTTGAATAAATTTTAATGTAGTCAGACATTTTAATTGTAGTTTATAAATATATTTAAAATCCTAAAATAAATTTAAAGGAAAAAATAATTTTTTTATAAGAAATGCTAATTAATAAAATAAATTAATTTTTATGAAAAGTATTAGATTTTTTAAAAATAAGAATTGAATAATAACTTAATGTATATTTTGGATTAAAGCTGAGCATATTCTCTATTCTTTTTTGAAGTTGTTGTTTCAGATTGTGTAGTACTTAGCAAAATGACTAAATACCTGTAGAAGCAAAGAAACTTAAAATTTGGAATAGAAATAGTGCGGAAAGTAATCAACACAAGTTTATGTTAATACATACGCTAATGATTGAAAGCAACAATTAAAAAAACTATTATTACATGTGGCTGAGTACTATGCGCATGCGCGCTTGGAGTTGGGTTAAAGTTGGACAGCATAAGAATTTTTCTGTGAACTGCTTTTGGATGTGGTGTCAATCTTTTATATTTAAGAACTCCTTCTTCTTTTTACCATCTATAATATTCAGCTCTTGATATTTTTCTGATAGAAATGCATCTTGATAAGTATGCCACCTTTTATAAAGAATACAATGTTGCACATCAGTTATTGGATTCTCAACATTGACCACAACAAAACCATCTTTTTTCCGTGTGATTTCACCAATTCTTGTCCTAAGAATATTTATGGGAGAAAAATGACTATTATGATCCCTAAACCTTTGTTGTACAAATTTCCAACCCATATCAGTAATTATTTCTCCATCCACATACATGGGGTACTGACTTTTAATAACTTCATGATACGCATCCCAAAAACTGTCATCTTCATACCAAGACCACTCATGTAGACAACATCGAAAAATTTCATTTGATCTTGATTTCTCCTCCAAGTATTCATCCATGGGATACGACATAGATTCTGTCAATCGAATAGTACCATCATAGATCAACTTCTTTCTTGGAATAATATGTAGGAAATCTCTTGATGGCGAGCGCTTTATTGATGAGGTACTTGATGATGAAGACATTAAGTGCTGAATTTTTAGCAAATACAATATGAGTTATCATTATTAAAATAATAACACATACCATTTAAAAGAAATGATTTGAGAAGTAGGCTCACATTAATAAAGCAAATTTAAATTTGAGTAGTAATTAGAAACAGAAATAGTAAGCATGAACATTACAAGAGGAATTATATTTTAATTTTCTGGCGAAAGAATGACATAAAGTACTTTTTCGAAGTTACTGATTCATATTGTTAAGTAGATATCGTAGATGATTTTGGATCTGTGTTTGTGTAGGACAACAGTAGAAGTTGATCTGAAATTGATGTTGTATTTGTTGTCAATCTCCTCCATTAAGATATTCCTGTGCTTTAGCAGGTTTAGAACTTCGCAACAACTGTTTATAAGAATCTAACATGTGTTTATCATGTTGAGCCGTCCAGTTGGAGTATAAAATACAATTATCTGTATCCATCATGGACCTTCCCATACCAAATCCAATGTCACCGTTTTTAGCACGACATTGTTCTAGAATTCGACCTTTTAGGAAATCTATTGCCACAAGGTGGTGCTTAAAATCGGTAAAGCCTTCTTGTATACTTTTCCAGTCTAACTCTCGACGTGCAGTGTTACCTCTATATTCCTTCTCTTTCATCGTATCATCGTGTAAGTGCCACAGTAAGAAATCTTCATCTTCATCCCAAGTATGTATAACACACCTAAATAGTTCATTTGATGATACCCTGACTTCAAGGTCCTTATCGGTAGGATATGATAAGCTTTTACGCACTCGGATAGTACCCTCTGTAATCCATAGTTTTCTTTCGACACTGTTGCTACCGTCCAAACTTTCATTTCTTGTTACTTTTGCTTCTACGAAATCATTTGTAATATTAGTCAAACTTTCATGTGAACGAGTACTTCCTTCTTCTTTCATGTAAACAAGCGTTGGCCTATGTTGCATGGAGGTAAAAATGAGGTGAAATTAGTTAAGAAAATGTGGAACCCTATTTGAGGAGCTATGTTTAAAAATACATTTTGGCAATTGAATTGTAGTAAATATGACTTAGTGAAATAGAAAATATTTACAGACAAAAAAGAAATTTACCTTTATTAATAACCATAAAGAAGAGTGCATACAATGATAGATATTAAAGTACGGGTGCAATTTAACCTTAGTTGTCACCAAACATTAACATATACATTCACACACAAATAAAGAAGGCAGCATAAATAAGAGAAATTATTATTACAGATTATCTAACGATGACGCCGGAGAGCCCTACTACCAGGAGTATACCTATCTGGGGCCCTTCTTCTTCGTCTTTGTAGCTGTTGCTCTTCCTCAATAAAATCCTCTTCTTGTTCTTGCAATTCTGGTTGACATTGTGCCGCAACAGGGTATTGTTGTGATGTATCTCCTCCCATTAATAGTATATCTTGCTGTGTGGGGGAGGACGGTAACCCTACATTTGACATCCACTCTGGGACTGTAACTGGAAAAAATGATTGCGTTGTGGGATGCTGAGATGGTGTACCGTAATATATTTCATGTGCAGCACTTTCTTGCATAGGAAATGTGCTCCAATGTTGTGTTGATGGCCCTGCCCCAGTCATATCATAGGAGGACGACGGAATATGCATTAAATGTCTAGATGGTTCACGCTCTGTATTTTGGCGTCGACGACTTCTCATGGATCTAGAAGGAGCATCAGAGGTTGACAGTCTTGCTCCATTAGCCTTACATTGACTCCGTTCTTCTATTGTGGTGTCAAAATTTGTATAATCGATATAAACTGAACATTGTACTCTTGACGATAATTTAGCAACCTGGTCAACTGCTAATTGCAATGAACTTGCATTTTGTCCTTGACCTCCAACCAATGGCTCTAGAATTGCAGTTGAACGGATGTAGTAGTCAGCCTACAAGATGCAATATGTTTGTTAAATTATCCTCTTGAAAGTAAATTTAAATTTTTTTTATTAAATTAACTTACATACCACTAATCATTCTCCTAGAGATCGAGGGAAGAAAATCTCTGGTGGATCCGTCTGTGGCTGCAACAGATAAATCGATGCCCATGATCTATACCACCGTAGGTAAGTGCCTAACTCCCTGTTACCTGTGCCTTCTGGTGGAGTTATTGGTACAACATATGCTTTTCTTGCTTCCCATATCTCAAGGTAATCCCTATACTGAATTGTCCAATCTAAATCTGCTCGACCTCTTCCATCAATCCTTCTAAAATTTGGTTCCATCGGTGGAATATCCGTTAATTGTACTCCCCCAAATTGCCTCATAACACGGTCCGGTAGATGCCACTCAATGCGCTTCCAGCTAATAAGTGGTACTCGAGCTCGCCATATGTCTCTCCCCTCCAAACATTGGCTAGGCAAAGCTAGAAGGATCTCATCCGTGAAAGGAGTCATGGCCATCTAGTATAAAATAAGTTATAGATAATAAATTATTATTGATATGTAAAGAATAACTGTTATAGTTAGTGTAAAAATTTGTTTTACCTGACTAAGACGTAAACCGTCGAATTCGTTACGATATGTCATAGTGATTCCGGTAGGTAGTTCTCGTATCCGATCTTCAGCCCATCTATAGTTAACATAACAGATAATTGAAATCAAGCATTTAAGTGTAATTAAATATACTAATTTTTAATGCATACCTGCACGCCAATGGTCTTCCATCGAAATCGTGTATTTGTGGTACACGTAGTGTGGGTCTCCTTATATATAATCGCTCCCAAGACCAAACTTGTAGTAATGCCACACATCCAGCAATATAAGTGCATGTTGGTTTAGTAGCATGGTACAACTCTCTGTATTGATGCGCAAGTACAGCACTACCAATAGACATTCGGGCAAAGCTTTCAACATCCAACAGTAAGGGTAACCACTGCAATGACACATGTGATCGTGATGTGTCGGGTAACAAGAAGCATCCAATCATAAATAGAATATACGCCCGAACATGTTGAAGAAATGGACCATGACCTAAGTCGTCGTATGATTCTCGATAGAATGTCCAACGGAGCCAACGCAAAGGAAGCATTGAATCTACCTGTGCACTACCCATCCTAAAGGTGGCTGTGTCTTCTTCATCACCTGGTGCATGGTACACAGTATCCCTGCCTGGATGTGTTCCTAGCAGTTCATCACAGCATTCTGGCCAGGTTTCCCAACGACGACCAACACCCACCACATTCGGGCCCACAACAGCCGGGCCATCAATTCTCAAGCCAAGTATAACCTGGACATCTTGGAGCGTTATTGTCATCTCCCCCACCGTAAAATGAAAGCTGTTCGTAAGTGGACACCATCGCTCCACAAGTGCTGTTATGAGGTTATGATCCAAACGAGTGAATTGTAGGTGTCGAATGTTATGCAGCCCAAGATTTCTTAGGACATAAATCATTCGGGGGCACTCCACATGCCACTCACGTGCAGTCCGTAAATGGGTTGAAGGAACCAGCGGAGACGCATATTTTCAATGAAAAAAAAGAGTCGGTTTTACAAAGAACTTAATATGTAACTAGTTAAGAAATGTAATGCAACTGCTAGGTCACCTGATCAGGGTCATGAGCCCTATGTGATGCGCCTATTGAAGCAATGCTAATTTCTTGAATTGACTCCTCCCCACCTTTTTCATGTCTGCTACGACGCCCACCACGTCTTTGCCTTGATCTATCAGCCATTTACTATATTTGCATAACCAATATAATTTTAATGCAACATCATATAGAGTCGTGGAAAAATGCAATGCAGAAAACATAATTTTATTAGGGCTTCAAAGGTAAACAGGTCATAACATGAACATTTGTTACTAGCTTTCCATAAATTAAGACATCATACATCATTGTTCTTCAAATAAACTAGCATATATGTTACAATGATTATTCTAATACACAACACGTAGGTGCCTCAAGACAATCTATACTATTCTTGATGCGGAACACAATCCGTGGACGTAGCTTTGAGATTGCATCCCTCAATCTACCGACGATATCTTTAAATCATTAAGAAAAAATCAATCATTAGAATCAATCTCGAAATCAAACCAACAATTTAACACATTGCAGTAAAATAATTATTATTTAAATATGTTTTATACCTCGATGATCCTGGATTATTTGGGCATGTTGCTCTATTATGACTGTTTTGTTTGCAATGTCCGCACCTCTTATTCCCTGTTGAATTAGGCTCATCCATTGTGCTACGAAATCTATTTGTCCTCGGTCTACCTGCACGCCTTCTGAAAGCTGGTTCAAGTAAAGGTATGATTCCATGAACTTCGCAGAAGTTCGGCCAAACTCCCTTCAGGGGAAGAACATGAAAAAGGCCGGAGTACGTTTCCCTATAGGAGTTGAGTGTGAAGTACTGTGATACGAACGGATTATGATTCCATCGCCTATATCCGACGACCGCTATGACATGAACGCACGGCACATGATAGAGTTGTGGTCTCTTACATGTGCAGGTACAATTTTGATGTGATGGAATCTCAACTCTATGTGGGCGACATGAAGAATCCACAACTTCAAATTCACCTCTATTAATAGTTATGGGTTGTGGGCATCTTCTAGCCTCACGTTCAGTTCGCTGTAACGTGGCCATCGTACGTGGAACAAATTCAGATTCCCCAGACATAAGCCACTTCTCAACGTCTGTAGAACGCCTAACAAATAAAGATACAATGTTATAGTATATAGACATTACCAAACCTTGAATTGGAGGTCCACGAGCACGTTTAAGAACCCCATTAAAACACTCTGATGCATTGGTTGTCATGATGCTATATCGACAGCCATTGTTAAATAGTAATGACCACTTACTAACATCACGTTCTATTAACCAGTCATATGCCTCTTGTTTCACATTTTTAATGTGGTTCATCATGTGAGTGAAGTTCACAATATCATCAGTACTACCAGCTAAGTACGTGTTAATGCAAAGGCCTTCAACATCAGGAATTGCTTTACGCCGTAAAAATTTTTTTTGTAGTTCTCACGCAAATGACGGAGGCAGTGTCTATGAACAGCATTAGAAAAAATTTCACGGCACCCTCTCACCAAACCAGGATGCTTATCAGATATTATACATAAATTTTGATGGAGTTTAACTACTTCAACCAAGTTATATAAGTTCTTAAGGAATCAAACCCATGATTCATTGCTCTCAGATTCAACAACTGCATAGGCCAACGGAAATAATCCACCGTTTGCATCAATTCCCACAGCCACAAGAAGTGTGCCACGATACTTTCCTAGTAGGAAAGTTCCATCAAGACTTAGGACAGGCTGACAATATTGCCACCCAGAAATGGAGGGGCCAAATGCCCAAAATAAAGTCTTAAATCGTGATCCTCCCACCATTTCAATATTGGATACAGTTCCTGGTTGTGTCAACCGTATAGCTTCCATAAAACGTAGAAGGGAACAATATGATTCCTCGTACGAACCAAATATTGATTCGATAGCTTTTCTACGTGCATCTCATGCCTTCATGTATGAAATCTTCATTTTAAACTTCGACTCTATTCTTGCAATTACCTCCTTCGGCTTCATATCGAGCTGTTGTTTTATAATAGGCATGATATACCTACATATAAATTTTGATGTGCAATTATGATGTCCACCAAGCATAATAGGTTGCGTACAACAATGTGGCGGACCCACAGATGAAACTTTTCAAAGGCCACCAAGTCTTTTTACTTCGTGATGCATGTAAACGCCAAGAACAAGCCCTATGCATATTGTTATGTTGACTACATAAAATAGTGAGATGACTTTTGTTGGAAGTCGAATTTATGTACTCAACATTTTGTGAAATAGACCAACCATTAATTGCAGCCTGTAAATCTTCTTTGTTATGAAATATTTGACCTTCATAAATTTCAGAAGGAATGCCTGCTTCGTTTGAGCTGACAATATTAGGGACAGGAGGATCACACTGATCATTACGATCCCATTGTTCGGATGTTTCAATTGTTTCCCTGTAGTTGTTGTCTGCCTCCATCGATTCTACTCTAGCAACATTTCGTCTTGCATGATCTTCAATGAGCTCAACACCAATATTTTCATCATTTGAATTATTATTGATTGATCCATATAAATTTGATGCTGGTTCAGTATAACCATCCCCTGAATCACTACTACCACTATCCATAGTTTCGTATGAACCTATGTCATCATTATCCATCATACCTCCATCTAACCAAACATTTTCATTTTGTTCTAACTGAGGCACGTACGACGAATTTACTAGGGTTTCTTGAAATGTACTATTACTTTGTCTAACCATAATTGGACGTTCGGTTACACTACGATGTGGACGGAATTGTTTTGGCATGAAATTAGGTTGGTCCGACAAACTGAGTTGTCCTTCAAAATTATTTTGCATATCTAATGAATTTACTTCTCTGTCGTACCATAGGTTCTGACTGGTAAAAGAAAATATTTAGTTATGCTTCAATTTTGCTTAAAGTGAATTAAAAAACACAAATAGTTACAGAATAAAGTTCAATATACTTATGTTTGTACCTCTGTAGACGGACCAGCAACATCACCATAATTTATTTGTTCGGCCTCGACGTACACGATGACAGGATCAATTCTAGCCTCCAATAACATGAACTCACAAACTTCATCATCAGTGACTTGTGTAGCACAGTGACCACCATTACTACGAAGGCGACATGTTAGGCTTACAGTATTTGTAGTAGGATTGATCCTAAGTGCACGCATTATACTTTCTTTTAGCATAGTAAGTGATATGTCATAATCAACAATGATTGGCCGATTTTGCCCACCTATATAAGTGGCTGTGAACTCATCCCCGATACGCAGCTCTCCACCAAAAAATAATAGCAAGCGTGACATGCTATCCTAAATTAAAGATAGAGGAGGGTCAATTAACAGAATTTCATATTCTTTTTCACATCTTCACTAAACAATGTGCGCATAATGTACGTAATGAAAAACATTTTAACACATCATAATACACTTTTATCTCACTGCCGAATAAATGAACGTAATCAAATTGTTGGTTTTCATTTTATTCATATGTTCGTCTTGATTATTAAGCCTCTAGTGCAACAATCTAACTTTGACAAACAACTAATAAAAGAGTCTTAACTTTGATTCAGAAGATTGATCTCTTCCAGATATCAAATAAAATCTCTCCTAAACATATCATGATTTCTTCTCGACACCTCTCTAATCATATTGTTCCTTAATACATCTTCCTATTCTTTAAAATTTAATTTTCGAAATTCTAATGAAATATTCAAATCCATTTCTGCGATATGAATTTTTTAAAATAAAAAGTGTTCTACATTTATACTTTCGATAATTGTAGTTTTTTATTCTATATTTGAGTTTTCATTAAATTCAATACTGAATCATATACATTCTCTTCAAATTAATATTGCTTTGGTGGTATTATATTTCACAAGAACAACAAAAGGTAAATTTAAATTTTATAAGAATTATATAAATTAATATTTTTTAAGAAGAATTATTAATAAAATTAAAATTTTTAAAAATCAAAAGTTTTAAGTAAGGTATCTCTTGGGCGGGTGGCGACCTCTTTGGATTGGTGGGAAGAACGATGATTATAGCCAATGGTGATAGTTGATTTTATAAAATTATTCGAAATACTGAAAAGTTATTTTGATTATTTCTCAATCAACTCTATTTATTTGAAAAAATAAGAAACATTAAAATACTAAAATACTCACTCAACAATAATGTTTAAAAAATTCCTCATATTAGTCCTTTTATGAGATCATTTTTGTCACTATTTAAAAATCAATGTACTAAAATTAGTCTTTTAAATAGTCGAGGATCATTTTAGCTGTTCATACAAAATATCAAGTATAATTGACTTATGAGATATTTAAATTATTTATTCACTAATTAATCATAAACTTATTATCTTTTAATTTTTTAAATTTGACAACAATATCAATGATAGATATATTTGTTATGTCTAAATTGCCCATATGATGATATATAACTCACTTAAATTTTATTTTGTAAGCATCTTTTTAACTAACCCATATTGATATAACTTAAATACTAATTTGGTTAATTATGAATATATTTAGTGATTTATGTGTTGCATTAGAATATGAAAGTGTAAGAGAAAATAATTAGATATATTCTACGATGAGACTATGATGATATTATAAATTTATAACTAAGAAATGCAATAATAAAATAAGATCAATTTGAAATTAAGATTCCGTTTGAGACAACTTTTTTTATTATTTTGTAAAATCATTATAGATCGAGAAAATAATTTTTTTTTAAAAAAAAAATTGATGTAGAAAACAGGTTTCTATTACATTGGAAATGAAACAACTTTGAACTAACAAGCATCTCGTTTCATCTTTTTGATCTTTTGGTGGCTTTTGTTGGCAATCATGGTGGTGCATCTTCTTAATCTTTTGGTGGCTTTATTTCGAATGTTGTCTGTTGGTTGGAAAAAAACAAAAAAAACATATCGTTTCATGCAAAAAGTGACACAGAGAGTGAAGAATAACTCTAAAATATTAAAGGTAAAACAAACTAAATTTGGGTATTTTACATTATAATTGTGTTGTTTTTATAATTAGAAACGTTAATTATTGAGAAAAAATTTATCGAATACAAGTCCTGAGTTCATGGCCGTAGCTTATGTCGTTAATGTGCGTTCTTAGATCAACTTTCCAATCACTCGGTGTAATATTTAGAACTTCAATTAATAGCCACCAAATTCGTTTGATGCTGACATTACATCAACTATCTGTTTCTTACTTAAATCTGCAAATTATTTTATTTTGTTTTGCTTTTAACAAAGAAAATATTAAATATAAAACTCCAACTCTCTCGTATATTGTATTTAAAAAATTTCCAAATTTTTGGAAATTTAAAAAGTCATCTTGCATTACCAGCATTACTTCGTACTATTTAGGTAAGGCACATTGTATACTAACACTTGCTGCCACTATTGCACAAATGAGTTTCGGTCAAAACTTTCTATCATGAGATATCAAATAACTGTTTGAGAACTTTCTTTGAGAACTCTTTTCTTCTCAACGCTTTTCTTTGGAACATAAAGTTTTTAGCTAAGGAATAATATTTATTGTTTTTTTTTTTCTAAACAAAAATAATAATGAAATACATTTATTTAGAAGATCCTTAACAGTCAGTGAAAGTTTTCTTTTTTTAATTTATGAAAAAATTTATAAAGGGTGGAAGTAACATTTTGGTTCTTCATTTCAAGTAAGTATCATTAACGGATAAGTACACTATAAATTTAATTATACTTCAAATAATTTTCTCTTAAAAAAGGAATAAAGATCATGTTTTATGATGTAAGCTATCCGGTTAAACATATGTAATTAAAAATGAAACTCTAATTTAAGGATACTGTGAATTTAATAGTACTAGCTCTAATACAAGTTCTCCAAACAAAGATTAACACCACCAACTAATAAGAATAAACATCGTAACTAAAACAATAACACACACAGTACAAATTTAAGCAAATATCTAACGTTCAATACACATTCATACAAATCTTTCAACATATTTCATATAAAGCCTTCATAAACGAAAAACAAAGAATATTATTAAAACAAAAAAAAAAATTAAAATAAAACTACACTACTAATTAACTTGTCTTTCTCTCTGAATTCAAGGAAAGAAAACTTCTGCACTATCATTCCTCAGCTACTCCTCCTTTTAAAGCCACTTCCCGGATAACTCCTAACGCTCCCCCAACCACTAATTAAGTGGTTGCATTGAATGCCAACCACCCAGCGTTATCTGCCCCTAAAAAACGGATCTGGTCAGCGATAACGACAAAAAGATAATGTTTCGTGAGTGGGGATTTGAGAGAACCACAGAATACGCCTACCATTCAGGCGCATTCTTAAGAATGCGTTTTACAGTGTGGCGCATTCTTAAGAATGCGCTTTAAGAATTGGCGCATTGACCAATTACGCGATTATTGCTGGCGCATTCTATCAATGCGCTTAACCAAATGGCGTTATTGCTACTTTTCAAATTTTTCCGCTATTACACTTTTTTCCCTAATTTCGGCAACAAACATGCTTCTTCCTAAAATTTTGCCTCCAAATAATACCCTGTAATAAAAATATTAAAAAAATAAACTAAAACTTAAATCAAATGATAAAATATTCAATTAAATTTAATCCCTAATAGAATAAAAACAAAATGGCCGACCACTTCCATGCCGGTGTATTTGACCTTTCATGTTGACAATGTGATATGAAATGACTATAGTCTAATCTATCTGGATGGAGAATATTTTCTTCTACAGTTTCCCTCTCTCCATATTCAGCTTCAGCCTTATCACAATAATTTAGAGGATTTACATACAGATCATCTTATTTCATGATATTTATATATTTAATATCTAAAAATTTAATATTATATTTCTATCACTCATATAAAATTTTAATATCAAATATATCCCTCTTATATTTCATTCTTATCATTCCTATCATCCTATAAACTTTAATATTTCATTCAATACACCTAAATTTGTTCTATGAGTGTTAAACATGTAATATTAAAGTTTAGATGCTATATATATAGCATGAAATAACGTGGTATGTATGTAAATCCCCCATTATTTAATTACCTTTAACATTTTTTTTAATTTTTTAATTACCTTTAATAATTAAAGAAAGTATCTTTTGAGTAATTTTTTTCAAGCATAGCACCTGTTTTTGTTTTATTTTATTTCATTTGAAAAAAATTAATTAGAATATCTGACCAAATTTTAATTAAAATATTTTTATTATAAAAATTTAATTATTTATTTATGCATTATAATTAATATAATGAATGTTAGATAAATTTTAATAAAAATATTCTATCATTTTT
The DNA here is from genome assembly GCA_016618105.1 of Dendrobium huoshanense. Taxonomy (NCBI): domain Eukaryota; kingdom Viridiplantae; phylum Streptophyta; class Magnoliopsida; order Asparagales; family Orchidaceae; genus Dendrobium; species Dendrobium huoshanense. The sequence continues at coordinate 26,646,217 of CM028349.1, forward strand.
TAATGAAATAATTAATATATTCAACTTATTTTGGACTCTCAGTTGAGAGTTTTAACTATTAATTAATAGATTTTGAAATTAAATTTTCTGAATATAATATTTAAAAAAATTAATAGAAAATTATGCAATAAAATAAACATAAGAGAAACGTGAAAGTTTAGAGAGAGAATCCTATTATGTGACGGCAATGAATTTCAGCTGGTCAGTAATCTTTCACGTGCTTCGTAATTATCGGTGCAGTACTTTCAAAGGTAACTTCGAAGGAAAAACTGAAAAAGACACAACTCTTCTTGGCCTATTGGTTGAGAGCTTAGGCTTCCAGCTAAGAGGTCCAAGGTTCGAGTCTACGTGTATGCATTGTGTGTGTGAATTTGTCTTAAATGACCTAAATGTCCCAAAAAAAAAAAACTGAAAAAGGATAGACAATAAGTCAAAAATGTTCAAAAAATATAAATATATCGTTGGGATTTTGGGTGGATGAAGCCAAGTTTGGTAAAGCCTCACTGTCAAAGGATGCAAATCTCCAAAAGATTACAAACATATTATAGTACTAAGGATATGTTTGGATGGATTATAACTTTTTTAAAAGTTATTGTGATATTATTGTGATGATTATTTATATAATTATGTGAGAAATATAAATAAGTTTTTTTTATTGTCACTACAGGAAAACAAGTCTATACCGACGGATTAGATCCGTCGGTATCAACGAAAATGCGCTGGAAATTGGTGCTTTCCGGCGGATTTTCGTCGAAAAACCCTCTACCGGATTTTCGCGAGTCGGAAATTTTTTGCGCAGGCGCACAAATTGCGCCGGAAACATGTTTCCAGCTGAAAAAAAAGGTAAATCTCGCCGTCGCACAATTTTCGTTTTCCGTCGTTTGTTCCGCCGAACTTACCGGCGAATCTTCCGTCGTTGATAACACGATTCGTAACCGTCGGATAATATCCGCCGGAAACGACATATCGTCGTACCGACAGATTGGCCGGCGGAATATCCGCCAGAAACCTGGAGCATAAAGAACAAAAAAAAACCTTCCTTTCTAGCTCTAAAAAATGATTAATCTCCTAGCTTATTGTTGCGTCCAGGAGTATTCGCAGCGGTAGAGAAATATCATATTTAATGTCTTAGCATTGTACGAAAATCCGGCACGCAATCAGATAAGGAGAGAGGGTCTAGCATTTATGAGACACCAAGATTTTTATGTGGAAAACCCCTGTAAAAGGGGGAAAAACCACGGGGCCTAGCCCAGTTTGAATGAATCCACTAGTATTGCAGTCGATTACAAATTAGGCCCTTCCTTGGTGGAAGGTCTTAGCTTGATGTACATCTTATGGAGTACATTACATTATGTAAATACAAAGGATCACTATTGACATGTTCACTTTGTTAGAAGGACTGCAGTCGGCGGGCGACGTAGGTCAGGAGGACCGTAGTTAGCTGGCGACGGAGGACTGTAGTCGGCGGGCAACATAAGTCAGGAGGACCGTAGTCAACGGGCGACGGATGTCGGAAAGACTGTAGTCGGCGGGCGATGTAAGTCAGGAGGACCATAGTCGGCTGGCAACGGAGGTCGGAAGGACTGTAGTCTGACGACGAAGATCAGTAGGACAGCGTCAGGTAGAAGTCCATCAATGAAAAGAAATGCATCTTTGCATAGATGTCCAGCGAAGTCCGATAACCGGTAGAAGTCTGGCATCGGGTAGAGACTTGGCGAAGAGTGAAAGTCCGACGTCGGGTAGAAGTCCGACGTCTGTTGGTGGCAGAGGAGAAATCCGACCTCCCTTGGGCGGAGTTTCGACGTCAGGAGGGAACTCTATCGTTAAATGAGAAGAATTTCAGCATCACGTGGAAGTTGTGCAAATTCCCGGCGTTTCCTGAAAATCCGGCAGAGTTCCGACGTCTTCAGGCGGCAGGAAGAGCTCCGGCGGTGGTCGAGGAGGTGAGGAATCTCCTTTTCCCCTTTCTCCTCTTCTTCTTCTCTCTCTTCCTTTTTTTTTTCCTTTTGGTGTAGAATGAGGGCTCTATTTATAGTTTTTCTGGAGTGACATAGCCCGTAAATAGGCGTGAGATCAAGCCCGTAAACGACCGATATCGAATCCTTTGATCATGCACCGTTCGTTCGGCATTTGAAGAACTTAATGATGTCGGAATTCGGCGATCTTGGGCTCGTTGGATTTGTCTCGTCAAGCCGTTCGATTCGAGTATAAGCTCGTCAAAATCGGAGACTATTTGGTAACTCAAATTGCGGTTTGAACCTTCCAACAGCGCTTTGAGCCCTTGATTCAGACTCATTTGGGCTCGGATTGGGTTGATCTTGGTGTCGTTGGGTTCGTATTTCTGAGATGCTCAGTTTGATTATAAGCTCGCTGAAATTGGAGTTTGGGTGCTCCCAAAATTAATTTTTGAAGTTTCCAACTAGCTTTTGCCTCGAGATTCGTGTCCGATCAAGATAATTTTTGCATGCCGTATCACTTATATATATAACTTTTAAGAGATGAAATAGTTTTATATTTAGATGTATATGATTTTTAGTTATTTTGTTGGATTAATTAATATTAATAAATTTATAAAATCTCTTGTTGGTTAATTAATAGATAAATAGATTTTTTTTTCTTTTCAAAATTAGACCTTGGCATTTATAATTTGTATTAGAGAGAATGTTATTAAAATAATTGAATTATAACTAAAGCTATAGGAAAAATTTTGAGATGGGTAGAAATGACTATTTGTTAGAATTTATTTGTTTTGTTTTTATCCTATACATAAATATGATTGAATTATAATTTGATAAAACAATAAAATTATGTTGAGTGCAAGGGATCCACCTAAAGTGCTAAATAAACAAAGTGCAGTTTTCCCAATGAGTTAAATCTTCTTAGTATTCTAGGTATGATGAGAATTTATGATGCTGATTCAATATTAATAAATAATTATCTTTTAAGGCTTCTAGCCCTTCTATGATTTTTAGTATAACTATATCTTTTGAGGCTTTTAGTCTTGTACTAAAGTTTTTTATGTACATGTGTGACGCCCCATGCATCCATAGTGAAATGATTCATCGACAGTCTTGATCAACCATCATTTCCTGCTCTCTTGTTCTGACCTGAAATTGTTAACCACATATAATGAGCTTCAAAAAGCCCAGCAGGTCACCTAATACCTACAACTGAAATCAAAGCACGGTACTGAAACAATATGCATGTCAGTCAATCAAATTCATAACAGTCAATTGCACATGATCAGTGAATTTATGCAGCATATACGAAAATCAGTAATCAATGCATGATCGATACAATCCACAATCATCGGTAAAAGAATCGATAAACAGTAGGAAGAAATCCATAAAGCTCAATAAATCAGTACATACGTCAAATCTCGGAAGAATCCATAAATAGTGGAAAAATCTATATTTAGAAGAATCACAGTTAAATCGATCAGTTACATCGATAGAGAAAAATCGTCTTCTCGATAATATCAATTAAATCAACATTGTATTAATATAATCAATCAAATCAATAAATCAACAATCAAGCAAATCAATCAAATCAATAAATCAATTAAATCAATCCATCAATAATCACGTGCTATAAGAATCAATACAATGAATCAATGTATCAGTGGATCAGTAGTATCAGTATCAGTATCTGTAGTATCAATAGTATCAATGAATCAATACAATATCCATATCCATACCGGTGTCGGTATCCAAGAATCAATACAATATCCATATCCATATCGGTGTCGGTATCCATGAATCAATACAATATCCATATCCATATCGGTTTCAGTATCTAGTGACATGAATAACATGCAATATCAATGAAATCGTACAGTAACAATAAACCCGTAAATTTGTTAGTAAATTCATTCAGTAATAAATCAATTCAATATAATAAATTCGTCAATATCAATAAATCAATAAATCCATTCGCTAACAATAAATATGTCGATAAAATCCGTCGATATCAATCATGCGTAGTGTAATCAATAAATCAATCAGTAATCAATAGATCAATTCATATCAGGAAATCCATACAAGTTAATGTCAATAAAATTCATAATGAGATCATAAGGACAATACTGTACACATGCAATTCAATACAATAGTCTTACTAAACAAGTACAATCACTGGCTATTAAGGCATTTTTCGAGTCGATAATCCATAGTGTTGTTGTAGAAATCCATAAATATATCCGTTGGCTCAATAAGAGTCATCACTCTGTGCCCGTCGGCCGCCCGTCGGCATAATAATCTCCTTATGACTCACAATCGTTATATCAATGATCAATAGAGGATATCGCCAAACCCTTTTTAAAGGAAAGCCCGTCGGCCTATCATCTTGTACAGGTCAAGTCAATCTCCAACTAACGGTTCAACTAGACTTCACTTGTCTTTTAGTAATATAACAATATATCAATCATATATCTATATTCGTATGCATATTCAATCATTCAAATCATCAATTCAGAAAATCAGAGATCGTATGAGAAATCGGCGGCATAACGGTAGTACACAGAATGTACACAAAAATCACAAATTCAGAAAATAACCAAATTACCAGAAATCGAATAAAACAACGTTTCAAAGCTTTACTTGTACTGAAGCAACATTTTTCAACAACCATATAATTTTCTATTCGATAAAAATCGTACAGAACTCAAAATAACTGGTAGAAACTTTACAGAAAATACTCAAATCGTGTAGAAATAGCATATCATAAACATATCAAAAGTTGTGTGGTAAAACTTTCGTCAATACAAAACTATGCGGGTTTTTCGGTAACGGAAACACAAAACTGAGTACAGAAATATCAAAACTCGAAATCTTCGAAATCAGAAATAGGATTCGGAGTTCTTACTACGAGACAAACAAATCTTCCAACTGCGTCGTCGGACAAAAAGCGCTCTGCGACCTCCAAAATCAAGCTTTCCCTTCTCTTTCTCTCTCCTGCTTTCTCTTTCTCTCTCTTCAAATGATCCAAAATATCTCAAATCTGATAATTATCAAGCAGGATCGTCCAGGACGATGCCCAGATCGTCCAGGACGATGCCCAGATCGTCCCGGGACGAACTCCTCTAAAATTAATTCCAATTTGTTTTGTCCCTGGACAATGCTCTCTGTTCGGTTCGTCTCGACCCTTACAGGATCGTCAAGACGAAATTGACAGATTCTTCACAATTTTTTTCAGTTCGTCCGGGACTAAGGTCCGGACTAACAACACTAAAAAAAATTAGTTTCGGAGGGGTTTTACAACATGTACCTTTTAAGATTTTGGCTTTCTAAGATTTTTTTTTGGTATGCATATACCTTTCGAGGCTTTTAATCTTCTAAAGTTTTTAACGTATATGTACTTTTAAGGCTTTTATGCTTCTATGATTTTTTTTTTTTTTTTTGAAGTTTTTAGCCTTCTAAGATTTTTGGTATACCTATAATTTTTGAGATGCATGCCTTCTAAAATTTTTAGATAATCTTAGATATTATGAGATTTTAACCTTCTAAGATTTTAGATATATATCTACCTTTCGAGGCTTTTACCTTTTGAGGTTTTACATACATGTTTTCCGTTTGAGTCTTTTATCTTCAAAGATTTTTGAACAATCCTAAATCTTTTGAGACTTTTACCTTCTAAGATTTTTGAATAAGTGGTGGCCCTACTAATCACATACTCTTATAGAGTTTTTCTAGTGAGGACATTGTTCACTACTAACTTCCCTTTGAGGCTACCTCATGGGTATGCCTTACTAGGATTATGATTGGAGTCCCTCTCTATCACTTATCCTCATGAGATCTTTTTAGTGATAACCTTGACCACTATTAGCTTCTTTTCAAGGCTACCTCATGTGCATAACTTATTAATTGGGGTTATTTATCAAAGTTTTACTTGATGATGTTAACCTACATATAAGAGGTTGAAAAAATTCACTAAAGATGTTTGATCTATAAGAGATTGTTTATCAAAGATAGAATCAAATCGACATGAAGTTAACCGGCCAATATTAAAGAGGTCAAATCAAATCCCCATGGATCAATTATATATTGATTGGGAGGGGGAGAATGGTGCATGTATCCCAAATAAAATGTGAAGATTTGTCTATCTTTAAACCATTACTATCTCTTTGAGGTTAAGACCATGACCTTGTCCAAAAAGTAGAAGTCCAGTTGGGAACAATATAGAGTTTTAGATTCACTTGAAGCATTCTTACATTCATTGAAATTTTTATAAAAGATGGTTGCTAGCAAGATTATTTTTTGACACATAAAATAATGGAGAGACCTACTTAACAATAACTGTAAAATCCCTTAAGTAAAAAGAAGCTAAACTCTAAAACATCAAGATGCATTTTGGTGCAACAGTTAAAATTTTATTAAGAAACTACATAGTTAAGCATGCTTATCTTGAAAAAATCTTGAGATAGGTGACCTCCTGGGATGTTACACCGATATAACAAAATCGTGAAGCTTTTAGACTAAAGTGAACAATATCTCGGCATTATATATAAGATAATAATATAAAAAAAAATAAAAATAATATATAAGATACTAATATAATTTTCTAGAAAACTCCAGAAATCAGGTACAATATAGGTAAATTACTCCTATGACCCATTTTAACTAATATGCTCTGCATCAATATGCACCACGCGTGTCCTGCGGGGGAGGGCCATCGGTGAGCTAAGCAAAGTTGACAATTTCCATAACAAAAAAGGAAAAATAAAAAATAATTGAAAAAGATGTGAGGAAGACGACCTCGCCTTCTCCGCCTCTCCCGCCGACTTCAGATTCGTAAACCAAACCCACCCTTGTCGGCTCACGAAAAACGTGTGCACCACGTGCACCGCTCTCTCCTCCCCTCCATCGCTTTCGCGTTTTTCCTTCTGCCACTAACAGAACGCGCATATATTAAAACCAAACCTGCTCTCCCTCCCATGTGAAATCTCAACTGCTATTCCCATAAGAAGAAGCATACAATATCAAGAAGAAGAAGAAGAAGAAGAAGCGTTAAGGAATGGAGAGATATAGCTGCGTGGAAGTTGAGCCGGAGGAGCTCGAGCTCAGCCTCGGCCGCCGGCGGTGCAGAGACCCGCCGCCGCCCTGCTCTACGGGCTCTGATCGCCGGAATGGCATCGTGGACTTACCCAGGTAGTCTTCAATAATGAATGATTATTTCTTAATCTATGCTTAGCCAATCATCTAAATTATTTGAGCTAATATTTCTTCCTTCATGTGAATCAATGAATAAAAATTTTCAGTTCCGATGAGCGCGGTGGGCAAATCACCATCTTCTACGACGGTCAGGTTTCTGTATGCACCATCACCGACTTTCAGGTTAGCAGCTTAATCCCTTCTCCGACAACAAATTCTTAAGGATCGATCAGCAATGTATTTTTCTTTATAAATTACTGTTTAGTTCAGATATAATCAATAGAAAATTAAATTTATCAAAAAGATATAACATTTCATTAACGATTGATTGATCGCTCAAAATCGAATTAAATCTATGAAGTTTTTTTTTTTTTTTTCGTGAAGAAATAAAAATTCGATTTTTGTTCAACTAACAAAAATAAAAAAAGCTTTTTTTTTCATTAAATTTCAAAAGTAGGTGCAAACTAATCTCCATTTTCGTTCCTTCAAAGTTTTTTTTTTTTCCTTTTTTCGACTCATTTATTTGCATTTGGTGGATATCATAGGCAAAAGCCATAATGGAAATGGCGAAGAATGAGATGAATAGAAGCATGGGGGCGAACAAGAATGGGAAACAAGAAGAGGAAAAGGAGTCGTCTTTGCCTGGAGAGGCCACCACCGTGGAGTCGCAGCTGCTGAATCCTGGACTATCCATGAAGAGATCGTTGCAGAGATTTCTTCAGAAGAGGAAAACGAGAATGGCAGATCTCTCCTGCCCTTACGGCAAAATACAAAAGCCATTGCAACTCTTCTCCTCTTCATCATAGGAGTAAAATGGTTTCTTTCTATTGATAGTTTGTTCTTTATTTATTTATTTAGATTAATACAAGAAGATTTCATAAGAGAATGTCATCAATTATGTTTTTTTTTAATATTTGTTTTTATTAGTTGTTTTAAACACATTATTGAAGGGTTGCTTTGCAAGAATTCAGGTTTCATATATTTTTAAAGTGGCAGTAAAATAAGTAGTGTATTCATAGAACAATTTGTTTTTTTTTTTTTAAATAAATGTGGATAAATTATTATTATTTTGATTATATGTAGGAAAACTTATTACAGGCAGAGTCTGGACGCTATTAAGACTTCAATCACGTGAAGATACAATTTTTTTTCTTTTTCACGTGTCTTAATATGATTGAAGTTTGGATGAAAAATTAAGTTTGGACTCTGCATATAATAATCTCTTTATGACTATACGTAGAGCTCATCATTCATGATTTCTTAAAACTATTTTACATCTAATAAACTATTTTCAAATTGAATAATTTTTAGGGTCAAAAATGTCCAAACGGCTTGTTCCTAAATTAAAAAATTGGACACTAATGAAATATTAAAATTAAAAGTAATACATTAAAAAAAAAAATAGAAGAAACAAAAGCAAGCTTTTGATTAGTGAGGAGAAGCATTGCGGAAACCGTCGGCTAGCGTAGCATTCAATTGGCAGAATAATTGCTACGGTGGCGATGGCCGATGCAGAGAGCGTTAGGGCAGTGCCATGTGGGGCAGGGCAAATTATTACGTCCCGTGTTCAGATTCGTCCGGACACCAATTCAGACGCGTCATGTCACTAAAATATACCGGATCCCAGTGTACTTGGGTGACGTGGCACATCTGTATTGGATGTTCGGATATCCGGTGACCGGACGTAATAATTCGCCATGGGGCAGAGGCTGCAATGGTGAGGGCTTCAAAACCACAGGGAAAGTATTTGGGGAGAGAAGCCAGGTGACTTGCTCAAGTTGGAGTAATTTGAAATACATAAGGAGGATATGAGCAAAAATAGTATAAGAAGGACATGAAGATTCACACAATATGTACTTAATGTTTAGGACATCTGTTTTTGGTGCTTTGTTTTTTATTTTTTATTTTTTTCTGGATTATTACAATTTTATTTGGCAACTATTTATTATTATTTTTAAAAAATTTATGAAGCGAGAAGCTATTTTTTTACAACTAAAACAGCTAAATTATTTTCACCGCAGTAACTTCATCATCAACTTTATAAAACGCTAAAACCATCTCAAACAGATCTTAGATATTATTAAGATGCTTTCCTTATCTTTAAGTGCGGTTGCGAAAACAAGCTATTTGATGTTCAGAAGAATATTGAGAGGAGAATAGATGGAGAGATATCAAGATGTTATAGTTTCATTTTATGAATAAGCTATTATTGTATGTCAGTGCCGTTGGATGATGGATTTGAGCCAATTAAGTCAAATTCAAACACACAACACACACAAGTTTCAAACACAAAGTCTTTTAATTGGTAACCAAAGCTCCAAACCAATTCATACAAGGTGAGCTGCGTAGTGATCAAATATTTCAATCAATCAATCAATTTCTTTAAAAATTGCAAGTAACCAAAAAAATCATTATATCAATTTTTTTTAAAAAATGTTGCAATGAAGTTAAAGTTGCTAAAAAAATGATTATACTTGTGGAATGAAGTAAATGAGTTCATCAACAGCTTAAAACTCAGTAAGAGTTAGTGAAGGATATGTATTAAATAGAAATATTTATATATTTTATGAGCAAGCAATGCTAAGTATTCTTAGATAATTTTACATGTATTATCTAGATATAGTGCTTTTCAAGACTCGCAAAGAAAAATATACCTCAAACCAAATTAAGATGCTTCAATCAGATGGAGGCAAAGAGTTTGTCAATACCGAACTTCGTAATTTTCTTACTACCCATGGCATTACGCACCAACTCTCTTGTCCGTATACTCCTGAGCAGAACGATGTCGCGGAGCGCAAGTACAGACACATCATTGAAACTACCAAGACCTTGTTTTCCACAGCTTCTATTCCTTACATTTATTGGCCGGAAGCGGTTCTCACTTCCGTTTACTTAATAAATCGCATGCCCTCCCCAACGACTCAATACCTATCTCCCTTTGAGCTCATGCACAATCTCTCACCTAATTACAATCATCTCCGGGTCTTCGAATGCGAATGCTTTCCCCTAATACCTCCGCAAAATCATTACAAGCTGCAGCCTAAATCTCAATCTCTAGTCTTCTTAGGCTACTATGATACCTATAAGGACTATAAATGCCTTAATCCCGCTAACACAAAATCACCATCTCTCGTCACATATCTTTTATCGAAAATTCTTTTCCATTTTCTCACAAACCTACTGATAGCAACACCTCTACCACTAATTTCTCTGACCATCACAATATTCCTCCATTCATGCTTATGCCGACATCTACCACTACTTCCTCACCTAAAACTATCACCTTACCTCAATTCAATAACTCATCTATGATAACCGAAACTCCTCAACCTGAACTATCAAATTCTGTTTCTTCTAGACCTCCTTTACCGCATAATGTCCCTGCTCCTATCTCTAAATCTCTTCCCAAACATCATCCTATGAAAACCAGAGCCCAAACAAGCTCGTTAAAACCAATTCAACGCCTGAACTTATCACATCAAATCCTTTCGGCTGAAAGTCAGCTTCCACCAACCAATTACACCGAAGCCAGCAAGCACTCTGAGTGGCGCAAGGCCATGACCTCAGAATTCTTTGCCTTGCAGCGATAAGGCACCTAGAGTCTTGTACCATTTCCTACCCAAGCCTCTGTTCTAGGCAGCAAATGGATATATAGAATTAAATATCATGCGGATGGTTCCATCGCTAAGCATAAAAGCCCGTCTCATTGCTTTGGGAAACAACCAAGAATTTGGCCTCGATTACACGGAGACGTTCAACCCGGTTGCTAAACTCCCCACGATTCGCATTCTACTCACTGTCGCCATGCATGCATCACAACTGGTCCGTGCAACAGCTCAATGTGGCCAATGCTTTCTTGCACGGAACTCTTAATGAAATAGTCTACATGTCACAACCCAAAGGATTTGAGGATGCGTCGCAACCTGGATATGTCAACTCCACAAGGCTACATACTGCCTCAAACAAGTACCGCGTCAGTGTTACGACACCTTCAGCTCTCATCTCACTTCACTCGGGTTTCTCCACAGCAAGACTGATCCATCTCTTTTAATTTACAGTTCTAATAACATCCAAAATTTTCTTCTCATATATGTCGATGATATACTTATTACCGGAAATAATAACCAAGCAATTTCTTCTATGATTCACAAGCTTAGTACAAAGTTTGATATGAAGCAGCTAGGAGAAGTTCACGATTTTCTCGGCATCCAGATCAAGCATATGGACCAAGGCTACTTCCTATCACAAAAGCCTTATGCAATCTCAATACTTCAGCAAGCTAACATGATCAACTGTAACTCCCTCTCCAACCCAAACTGCGCTAAACTCCCTGCTGATATCCAAATCGATCCGATTCTTTCAGATCCAACTGTTTACAGACGCATCACTGGCTCATTGCAATACCTTATGCTAACTAGACCGGATATAGCCTTCAGCATAAATCAGCTCTCACAACATATACATAATCTGCTACAGCAACACGTCTACCTCTTAAAGCGGCTACTGCGATAATAAAAGGTACATTGGATTTTGGCATTCCTTTTCTCAAATATAATCTTATTCTCCACTCTTTTTCAGATGCCGACTGTGCTGGAGACCCCCTCACAAGGAAATCCACCTCTGGTTACTGTCCTTTCCTCGGCAAAACTCTAATATCTTGGACCGTCAAGAATCAACACACTGTTGCAAGATCTTCCACTAAATCCGAATATCGTGCTTTAGGAGCTCTTACCTCTGATCTAATCTGGCTGCGTAGACTACTAGCTGATTTCGAAATCTCTCAAGACCAGCCTACGGATATGTATTGCCACAATACATCAACAATTGCTCTTGCCAACAATCCGGTGTTTCATGCACGCACAAAGCACATAGAGATTGATCAAAAATTCATACGGGATCATATTCAACATAATCATATTCGTCTACTACCTATAAGTACCATTGACCAGGTGACAGACATCTTTACCAAGACACTATCCACTAACCGGTTTCATCAACTAAGACTCAAACTGATGGTCGTCCAAGACCTATCAGTTTGCAGGGGCATATTAGAACGCAAATGACATTAACACTTATTTACCTTTACAGATGGCATTATCTTATTGGCTTAGCTTGTACAAATGTATTGTCTATTGTCTATATATAGACACCTATGTGTACTCTGTAAAGATATGAAAAATAATAGATCATTTTCTTCTTTCTTCCGATTCTTGTTTCCTCTTGTCTGTTCGTTTCTCTGTTTCTTCAGTAAGAGGCATGCCTGTAGAGTTACCTCCCAATGAAATAAGAAACTTAAGAATTTATGTTAGATTAGCTCAATAATACAAATCTGCTCAACTGAAGTGGTAGTAAAAATAAGCAGCAGTTGTAATGATTTCTTCAACGCAGGTTCCTTAATGGCGGCATTTCTCAAGTGAGATTATGAGAACTAACCATCAATTGTGAATAGACAGAAACAATTCAGGTAATTGCAATAAAGTTGCATCAAGAAGAAACATAATTACTATAGAGGCAGTCACAATATCAAAACTAAGCATCCAATAAAACTTGAGTTCATATTTCACTTCAACAGAAGCAAATGCCAAAGACCTCTTTGGTTTCTTGAAGTGATTTATTATAGCCTGGAAATTGAGTGGTTCAGTTCTGAAGGAGTGACGATATGGTTGCGAGTGATTTTGCTGAGCGATGTGCAGCCACTTAAAGCCATGGTTAGCTCAAACTCGTCTCTGAGCATTTGAAGCACCTTTCTGACTCCAGCTTCTCCCTCTGAAGCCAAAGCAAAAACGACTGGCCTTCCAATCTGTGAGGACAGTAGTTTGAATAAGAATCTGAAGCTGAAGCACGAAAAACTGCTTCATCATTGGATACAATGGAAAAAACTTGAGTTATGCTTGATGTTTTGTGAAGGAAACTTACAAAAATACCAGAGGCTCCCAGAGCTAATGCTTTGAAGACATCAGTTCCACGGCGAACGCCGCCATCTAAGAACACTGGAACACGGCCCTGTGCAGCCTTGACAACCTGAAATTTATATAGGAATTATTTGCAGTAAGAAAATTTCGTGAATATAACTCCATTTTTTCATGAGTAATGTATCAACCTTCACAAGGGTTATAATATGGCTATATATATATATATATATATATATATATATATATATATATATATATATATATATATATATATATATATATATATATATATATATATATATATATATATATATATATTAAAACTTTTATTTCCTGTTTAAATTCATGAAAAAAACGAATTTCTGAAGTACTTGTATGTGCACCTTGTTTACCATATCCACTTTTTTATTTATCCTACAAAATTTCAGAATTGCCTTCTGTAACAGTCCAATTCTTAACTTTCGAGGTATTATCCGTTTTGATCTAATGGCTTTATAGTTTCATTTTGTTGGTTTAACTTCTTAGGAGATTAACCATCTCAAGATTGCTCTGACACCAGCACATTAACCTTGGAGTTTCTTAATGCAATTCCGGCCATTACATGAAAAGGCATCTTAATATTTAGGAGTTTAATTTCTTTTTTACATAAGGAGTTTCACACCTACACTGTCACAGCCCGTATTGACCCACATCATATCATGCTTCAGAGAAATTGGCGATAATAAAAAGGGAGAAAATATGTTTACATTCAATTAATATAGAAGCAGTATATATGAATAAAAAAGCATAAAGAAAGCAAAAGTTTACCTCTTCAAGAGCAGTGATAGTTGCTGGAGCATAATCAAGCTGACGGGCTCCATGGTTGGAAACAATAATACCAGCTGCTCCATTTTGGATGGATAGTCTTGCTGCATAGCAAGAATTGAAGAACTTTAACATGGAAGAATCAATCTTATGGTATAGAATCTTTTTAAGTTAGGCATAAATAGATTACAGAGATAGAGAAACTCTTACTATCTTCTGCAGTAACGACTCCTTTAACAAGAATAGGCAGTGTTGTGATTGATTGCAACCATTTGACATCCTAAAAGAGTTGAGCAAAAATATTCTTAAGATGGGCCAGTTATGGATACTACTAAATGAATTTTCATAACTGTAAGAAAAAAAAAATCAAAGCACATATTTTATCACTTGGCAGAGCTAATTTCGCATCCAAATGAAATGGCATCAAAGGCTGTTCTTCATTAGTTAAAATGCATGACTACTAATAGGGATGAAATGCTTTAAGATAATTTGAAATTTTTTCATGGAAGGAAAAAAAATTGAGAGCATTGGATAGCATACCTTCCAGCTCAGAGATTGATCAATTTGACCAGCAACATATGATGCTAAACCAGAATCATCAGCCTGTGCAAAACCATAGGTAATTAGAAATAATCTTTTACCCAAAAAAAAAAAAGTTTTATTTCTTAAAAGAGTCTCACACCTTGTCCATTTTGCCTAGGTCCAACCCCTCGAAGTTCTTGAGGGTTAAGAATGGAGGCAATGTAAACCTATATGATAGTGTGTTAAAATGCTATCTCATCTTAAAAAGGAATATGAAAGATTTGCAAAGAAAAGAATCATTTTCATTTTCTGCTAGTATGAGGCTGTAAATATGTTTAATTATTTTAAGGATTTGAGTCCAGTATTTGAGATGAATGTGGTATTTAAATGTCATGATGTTTCATTGTCATTTCAATGTGCTTTATGCAACAAGTAATCTATCGGAAAATCCATAGAAACTTAGGCTTTGTTTGGGATGACTTTCTTACTGCTTTTTAAAGCAACTTTCTAGTACAAAAATTTTAATTTTTTAACTAGAAAGCTGCTTTAAGAAGCAGAAAGAAAGCCGTCCCAAACGAAGCCTTAGACCATTGAGCTGAATTTAGATCAGAGAAAATAAAGGAAGCCATTTGCAAATCAAGTGCAAACCTGTTCTTGATGTCAGCTTCCCTTCGACCAAGTCTAGGAGTGTCTACTGTAAGGGCTATGGCTTTGAAGCCAGCCCTCTCAGCTCTCCTAACAAGCTGTTCTACGACATTCCTATCTTTGTAAACCTGAGAAGAAGCAACTTGAAAAATAAGAAACCAAAGAACAACATTAAACAAAAAAAAAAAAAAAAATAAGAATACCATGATCATATAACTATGCAACTCAATTTCTTATGGGGACTATCCTATTATGCAAGGCATCATATCTTACTATACCAGCCATTACTCCTAGTCACTATCTTTTCTATTTTTGGTTGCACGTTCTCCACTTCCCTTAGCTAAACGTTTATACTAGAGTAGCAATGTATTGGCGATATACTACATATACCTTACCTAGGAGTATTGGGAGATATACAGAAAATCATATTACCATATACTATTCCATTGGTTTTTCATTTCTTCTTTGTATCTTGCAGGTTACCTCCGGCGGCAGCTTGGGAGATCACATTAGGTTGGTATCAGAGCGCCAGTGATCGGGGCTAATGGCTGCAGAAACTTAGCACAGAGCTTCCGACGACGATCGGAGCTTGGACGCCTTGTGGGCAGCGCAAGCTAGCACTACCCGGCAACTTAACAAATTGAGGATGGACTTCTTCTGCACCTCCATCGAACTACGAACTGAGCTATTGGATCTTAAAGCCTCAGCTAGCACCGTGCAGGGACAACCTCTACCGGAGAAGATACCAGCTCCGAGAGCTCCTCCTAGCCTGGGCGGATTTCATAGGCAGCCGCGACCTGTGTTCGTTGATGCCTCAGATTCCGAAGATGGAGCTGATTTTCATCCGCATCATGAGAATGTTGAATCTGATTATGAAGACTACTATTGTTATAATCGCCACAAACATCGGGAACAAAATCATGGCGGAATAGGTGAATTCCGTGTCAAATTAGACGTACCCTTCTATGAGGGAAGGTTACACATCTAGGACTACCTCGATTGGGAACGGACTGTCAAGACATTCTTTGAGTATATGGAAATCAGTCCAGACAAACAAGTTAAATATGTAGCTTGTCGCTTGAAGGGTGCTGCCAATGCATAATGGCTTCAACTGTTATAATCTCGCCATCGTGAAGGTCGATAACCAGTTCAAAATTGGGCGAGAATGAAGCAATTACTTCGAAGTCATTTCTTGCCAATAGACTACGAGCAAATGTTGTAATCTACGGTATCAAATAATGTGCACAAGGACACCAGTCTGTGAGTGATCACACAGAGGAATTCTATCGTTTGAGCGCTCGCAACAACCTTCAAGAATCGAAAACCAAACTTGTTGCTCGATATATTGGTGGATTGAAAGATCTTATACAAGATAAGGTTGAGCTTAATTATGTCTGAACATTAGCTCAAGCGGTGAATTTCGCCTTAAAGGTAGAAGCCCAATTGCAGCGTCAATCACACAGCCATTCTACCTGCAAGCATTATGTTGATTCATATGCTAATCATGCCAAGAATAGCCTTCCTACTCCAAGGCAATCTCAGGTTCCCCGTCCCACTAATAATGTCCCTATAACCAATCAACCTATTAATCCGGTTGAGCCGAAAGTCCCAAACAAACCCACTGTCCCTTTACGGGAAAATCCTTATAGTAAACCCAATACCCTCAAATGCTAGGGGTGCTTCCAACCGGGACATAAGTCTAACGAATGTCCAAATCGGCAGCAAATTCAAGTACTGGAAGGGGACGATCATATTGCTGAAGGTGAGCAGCATTCTGCGGAACAGGACTCGGACGCGGGCATTGAGGATGTGCATGCTGACGATGGTGACCCACTCTGTGTTATACAAAAACTATTGTTAGCACCTCGAACTCCAGTTCCTTCACAGTGAAATTCTCTGTTTAAAACTTGTTGCACTATTAAAGGCAAAGTATGTGACTTACTAATAGATAGCGGATGCACCAAGAATGTTATCGCCTGATCCATGGTTCAAGCCTTACAGTTAAAAGCTAGCATCAATATGCATCCGTACAAAGTTAGTTGGATTAAAAAGGGTATGGAGGTAACCGTGACCAACATATGTCGTGTTCCCTTCTCAATTGGCAAACATTATGTTTGCGAGGTGCTTTGCAACATTATTGACATGGATATCTGTCACTTGATTTTGGGTCGGCTATGGCAGTATGACATGGATGCGACTTACAATTGTAGACAAAATGTCTATACTCTTGACTGGAAAGGCAAGAAGCTGCGGTTATGCCCACATACCAATTGTCCCTTTAATGCTAATAAAAGTCCAAATGCAATTTTTATAACTTCAGGCGGACTCCTAGTGCAGTCCAGACAAGACATTAATTCCATGTTGGCACTAGTTGTTTCTGATAGGTACGAGGGGTCTAAACAAAAATATTGTCCGGCAAAAATCCAGGCATTGATGCACAAATTCGCGAATGTCCTTCCTCCCGAGCCGGAAATGTTTGCGGTGGTGCGAGCATTGAAACAATTGGCACGTTACTTGCTTCATCAAGATTTCGTATTAAGCACAATACCTCAACAGTCAAAAAAATATTAATCCTATGCATTCATGTGATAATTTTTCTTCAGAAATTTACTTTTGTGTTACAGCATAAGGAAAACTCAACCGGGTGGCCGACGCGCTCAACAGGAGAGTAGCTCTACTCACACAGGATTTTACTATACGCTGACATCGCCACTTATTGGGAGCAATGCATGGT
Source organism: Dendrobium huoshanense (assembly GCA_016618105.1). Lineage (NCBI taxonomy): Eukaryota > Viridiplantae > Streptophyta > Magnoliopsida > Asparagales > Orchidaceae > Dendrobium > Dendrobium huoshanense. The sequence goes on from CM028349.1 coordinate 26,663,982, forward strand.
TGGTAAACCTTATAAGGATTTTACTATACGTCATGGATTTATGTTTAAAGCTAACAGTTTATGTATTCCCAACTCATCATGGAGGCAACACCTTATCAAGAAAACTCACTGCGGAAGCCTATTAGCGCATGTTTGCAGAGCTAAGACCCTCGCCCAACTTTAGGTACGTTTTCACTGGCCTCATTTATCCAGGGACGTGTCTCGATTTATAGAGCGATGCCCAGTCTGCCAGGAATTTAAAGGCACCGCACAGAATACTGGCTTATACATGCCCCTTCCCACACCAGACTCCATTTAGGAAGATCTTAGTATTGACTTCATCTTAGGACTCCCGCAAACCAAGAATGGCGTTGATTCTACTATGGTGACCGTAGACAGGTTTTTTAAAATATCACATTTTATTCCCTATAAAAAACCTTCGACGCCATGCACGTTGTTAGACTTTTTTTAAGGAGATAGTTCACTTGCATGGATTACCTCGTAGTATCACCTCGGACCGTGACGCAAAATTTATCAGTCATATATGGGGAGAGTTATGGAAGTGCCTCCACACGGAAATTAAACTTAGCTTTGTGTACCACCTCCAAACGGACGGTCAAACCGAAGTTGTCAACCACACCCTTGGCAATATGTTGCGTTGCCTAGTGCAAGATCACCCTAAAAAGTGTGAAGAAATGTTAAGTCAAGCAGAGTTTGCCTTCAATTCTATGCCAAACAGATCAATAGGGCGCTGCCCTTTCAGCATAGTGTATACCAAAATGCCAAATCATTTGATTGACATCATCATCTTGCCTAAGTGCCGAAGCACGGTTACTGCTCAAACAGCAGAGGGGTTCAAAAATGTTGTGCAGGAAGTCCACGCCAAATTACAGGAGTCCAATTTGAAATACAAGCAATTAGCAAACTCACGAAAACGTCACAAAACTTTCAATCCAGGTGACTTAGTGATGCTTCGTGTTCGCCGAGAGCGATTTCCTGTTGGTACATATAGCAAGCTCAGTCCTAGAAAAATTGGGCTGTTTCCTGTCTTGAGGAAAATAAATGACAACGCATACGTCATTGATCTGTCGGCCCACATTCAAACCTCATCCAACTTCAACATTTCTGATATCCATCAATATCATCCATCAGACGATGCCAATACTTTTGTATTCTCGCCGGAAGCAAGCTCTTCCAAAGACGGGGAGACTTGATGGGGACTATCCTATTACGCGAGGCATCTTATCTTACTATACCAGCCACTACCCCTAGTCACTATCTTTTCTGTTTTTGGTTGCCCGTTCTCCACTTCCCTTAGCTAACCGTTTATACTATAGTAGCAATGTATTGGCGGTATACTACATATACCTTACCTAGGAGTATTGGGAGATATACAGAAAATCATATTACCATATACTGTTCCATTAGTTTTTCGTTCTTCCCTGTTTCTTGCAGGTCACCTTCGGTGGCTGCTTGGGAGATCACATTAATTTCAAGGGAGATCTGCACTAAAACTAGAGAGATATACTTACATATAGTTGGAAGAAGCGAATTCCTGGTCCAGTTGATGCAACCTCCTCCACGCTTGAAGTCGCCCATGAAGACAATGTCTGAAGAAAGACAGACTAAAATATCAACCATCAAATAAGCTTTTTAAGGCAAAATTTTATGATTAACACTAAGAAAAAGAAAAGTTCATAATACAAGTTGTCAGATCACCGGTAGCTTGACTACCTTATTAAGCAACACTAAAGCCTACTTCAGATGAAAAATTCAAAGACCATATTTTAGACTAAACAATATTGTTAAACACATGTACTGAAACACTCAGACATCAGCTATTTATTTCCTCATCAGCTAAGTTACATACCTTTTCCTGAGAAGCGAAAGTAATATCATTAATAGAAGAGGATCCTAACTTGGTAATTAAAAGAAAAAAAACTTAGTATTCTGCTGATAATATAACCAAAAGAAGTAGAGAATTTGAAGGTTTAGGAAAAAAAAAAAAGCCCAAGATTTAGGATTCACTTTCAAGGAAGAAATTGCAGATGCTCGGGATATACAATCATGATATGTGCATAAAAATCTCATATACTTTTTACAATAATATGGAGACTATCCCTGTTCAATCATATCAATCATAAATAACGGAAACAAACCATAATAGTATTGGCTGCTGAGGCTGCCCTTGCAGTTGCATATTCTCCTGTGACAATGGAACATTTCAACCATCAGATGAAATATCTAAGAAAGTATATGAAATACTAATTGAAAATAAAATAACTCAATAGCCCTCAGTAATGCAGATGTAACACAAAATTCAATCTTCCATAACATCCCCATAGATATAAGAACTGAGAGCTAATTAGAGCTTTTTAATGTAGTCCTGAATAGAAAACTTATTAAGATTCAAACAACATCCCCGGGTTAAGCTTCTTAAATAGAGTCATTACATACCAAATTTCAGTGAAGTTATTTACCTTCTGGATGAGCCATTTTCTGAAAAGCGGTTGGAGCAATCATGATGGGCATAGAGATCTTGAAACCCAAAACAGTTGTGGTCAAATCAATCTTTGATACATCAATAAGTATGCGGGGGCGGAACCTAGAGAATGAGGCAATTTTCATAACCTTGAGAGGAGAATTGTATGGCTAACAATAAACATTTACAGAAATATTCCATATCGCTAGTAAAGATCAGTAAACATTAAAATAATACATCCTATTTCTAAGACTGAACAAGTAAATCATATAGTTAAAGGATAGACAAGTTTATCCATTGCACATTCTAATTTTCTATTACTTCATTTGCAAGAACTACATCAAGTTCACCTTGTAAAGAAGTTGTGGTCCAAATAAGCATAAAATGTGATTAAGGCTTCGTTTGGGACGGCTTTTTTATTATTTATTAAAGCAACTTTCTAGCACAAAAATAAAAAATTTTGTGCTAGAAAGCTCTTTTAAGAAGCAGTTAAAAAGCGGTCCCAAACGAAGCCTAAATTTTAAGGAAGATGGACAGAGTAAGGCTTCGTTTAGGACAACTTTCTTATTGTTTTCTACCATTGTTTTCTATTACAAAATTTCTTGAAAGTAGTGAAAAAACTGTCACAAACAAAACCTAAGATTGGGCTTTATATGGTAGTTAAGGATTATTTTGAGCATATGCTCCTTAAAGTTTGCCTATCCTTTCTTCAAGTCCTACAGCCAGTAGTTGGCAAAAAAAAATTCCGAACTTTAACATCAAAGCTTGACCTATAGCAACAAAAGGACTGAGGTTTAGTTTTATGCACAAGTAATTTAGGGGCCCAATAGAAATATTATGATAATAGATTAAGATTCAAAATACATGCATTAAAAATCATGAACGCTAATTCAACTCCACCAAAGGAGTAATATTTTTTTGGGGGGAAAAACGCATCATATTCTTTCTCTTAAACAAATACCAGAAGTAAATTACAAATCATCCACACCATTAGAGCAATTCATCTAAGTAAACATTAAGCATTAAGAACACAAAATATTTATGACAATAAGCTTACAGTATTCTCGAAAACGCTTCCCTGTTTTCTTTCAGAGTCCACTGATCCTCCGCACCTGATGCATAGTAGTCATAAGCCATTTTCGGCAACTTCTGTTTGGCTATGGCCTCATACTCAGAAACGTTGGTGATCTCCATGTTTGCAGCACTACCGCTAACTATGACAAAAAATACACTCTTAGAGAAGAAGACATCCAAAGAAATTATGCATAGAAAAAGAAAACAATGATTGCAGTGTAAGTTAAAAAAACAAAACAAAAAATCCATTTTTATAATCAAAGATGGAATTTTGATTATTGTCCTTCATTCTAAACAAGACAGAATCGAATTACGAGGGATTGGAAAGGAGGGGAAGAGAAGAAGGCTTACGAATCCTGCAAAGAGGAGAAATGAATACTGGAAGACTGGGGGCTCCCAGAACAAGAATAATATATGAGAGAAAGCTGATAGTGGAGTTTGGAAACCCGGACTAGGAAAGAAGGGAGAGTTAACGAGTAAGAAAGTGATGGAGATTCATGGAGAGGAATAAATGTGGGGTCGGCGCGGGTTTTTTAATCGCCGAAGAAGAGAAAATGGAGGAGTTTTGGATGAGCTTTAGGAGGTCGGAATAGAAGTTGCATCATAGACACATCCTTCTCATCCGCAAGCGGCTTCTCAAACGCACCTTTCTCATCCACAAACGTCCCCCCTATACTCTTCAAAAATCGCTTTTTTTTTCTTTCCAATCGTAGAGAAACGGCAAGGAAATAAATTGTTTCCAAACACTTTTTTTTGTCTTTTGGTAGAACCCAGTTGGAGCTAAAAATAAAGTGAATGAGCTTAATTTGGGGAGCAATTATTAGGTCCTTTCACTGGATGTAGAGGAAGGTTCGGTTTTAGGCAAAAATAGGTCAAAAAGTGCAAATACCGAGTTTTTTGAAAAACTCGGTATTTTTTCAAAAAACTCGGTATTTGCACTTTTTTAGGCAAAACCGAACCTTCCTCTAGCTCCTTGCACCGGACCAAATAAAAATCCTAATTTGGGACGGTAAAATTAGTATCTACTGTTCTAAAGCATAAATCTCAATGCCAAGCATAGGTAACAAGTTAAATGAGAACTTAATTTTAGTTAAATTGATCAATTGGACAATAAATAAATTTTGATTAGATGCATCATATTGAGGTGTATTGCATTAAAATTGCTCAATTTGAATGCACGAAAAAGTCTCAACCAGGATATTAAAAAAAAATTAGATTAGATACATCATATTGAGATCTTACACATCCACCATATATATGCGTGCATTGAATCATACATAAGAATTTTCTCTCCAGAAATTTTTATCATGTACTAATTGTACACATGATAACTTAAGCTTCATCTGAGACATCTTTTTTACTATTTTAAAAATATTTTATAGTATAAAACTTTCTTAAGCTATAAATATTTATATTAAAAAAGTGCTTGAATTAAAAAGCAGAAAGAAAAATTGTCTCAAATGAAACCTCAATCATATATATGATTAATATCAATTCTTGATTGTTGTGATTGGTCCAGCTTTATTGTTATAATTCCTTAGGTGCATCTTATCTAATAAAGCCTCTATATAGAAAGAGAGGTTGTAACATGTTTTATATTCAAGCCAAGCAATAAGAGTTCATCTTTCTCTCTCTCTCTCTCTCATCCAAGAAGTTCAAGAGGAACTTTATCTTCCTCCCAAGAAAATCCAACAATGATTTACAATGGTTTTAAGGCTCCCATTTGGGGACAACAACGAAGTCTTTTCATGAAAACTTTTATTGTTGTGCATGTAATACATTAACATTATTGGTGTAAAGTAGGGACAAAGAGAATCTTACAAAAAATAATCAACTAATTAAATGATACAGAAATAATGAAACATGGAATCTCTATTCTTCTTTTGCAATACCATATTTCAATATTTACATAATAGCATATTATTTCACGATTGTATCAAATAGAACAAATAAAAAGCTAAGAGTTTGCGATGAAACAAAAATATAATAATGCAGGTATTACGAGTTGTGTTGGAGAGTACTTGGCGTGGCAACATTTATAAGTTGCACCATTTATAAGTTGCACCACTTTCAAACTGTCATCACAGTCCCCAAATTAGATGACACACATCCATATCAAGAATGTCTTAGAGAACCTCACACTCATAGTATTTGTCGATTGACAAAGATGAAACAAAACGTCCGAGATCACAATTTTCATAGAGAACCTCACACTCATCCCTCTCTCTCCCTCTTCCATGAAGACTCAAGAAAAGCTACTTCTTCCTCAAATTTCTAACAAATCATCTTGTGGAAAAGCTACAAAAATTTTATTGGAGCCAAAGTTTAGCCTTGAATATGAAATTAACTGCCTGCAATAGTGACTAAACATAATTAAGCGAGTCAAAATGATCACAATAAGGCAAAATCATAGGTAATCTAGATCTTTTATAGCTTAGGCTCAAGTCAATAGAAGTAATTTCTTTTTATTATTTTTCATTTTTTTTGTCATCCCTCTTCCCTATCTTTCCAACTTGAAGTTAAGATATTATAAATTATTGGCCTTCAAATATATTTCATATAGCCAACCCACAACAAATGATGATCATCAGATGCTACATCACACAAGTCCAGCTCAAAAGCATCACAAATATCAACAGCAATAAAAATTCATGAAACACTTTAAATTATTTGAGAAAAATTTAAATATTTTACCCATGCATGCTTACATTGGCGGATCTACAGCGAAGGCCATAAGGGCATGGGCTCCCACTAGAGGTTTAAACGAGCCGAGTCTAGCATATTCCCTGGCTTGAGTTTGTACTTGATTAATTAATCAAGCTTGAGCTTTATTCTACGAGTTCGAACCGATTTGTTTATTATGAAAGAAAGAAAATGGTTATGATTTAAATAATTAGTATAATAAAATAATAAAAAGTATGAGAAATTATAAGGGCAATAATAAATAATTACTTAATATGAGAAATTATGGTACAATTTTAAATATTTTTAGCAAATTTGTATTTAAATTTCTGAATTCTAATCTATTTTAAGTATATTTTATACCAATATTTTTTAAACAAGCCAACTCAAGAGCTTATGAGTCCAGTCAGGGATAGCTCAAGTTTGATTGGTTAGCTCATCACACTTGGCTCATGAGAGATCGAGTAGGCTCACGAGTCAACTTGACTCACTTACACCCCTAACCCCCACTAGCCCATCAAGAAAATAATAAAAAACCGTCGGTCTATAATAGTTCATTTAGAAGTAAAGAATATATTCTAATATAGACTAGTATTTTATATTTTAAAATTGAAAAGATAATACATCTAGGGATCGAACACAAAACCTTTAATTCTTGAGATCAAAGCCTTATACATTAGACCGCGTGTGCTTTCTGATTATTTAATATAAAAATTTAAATAGCATTTATAATAAAATAATAAAAAGAATGCAAAAATATATAACATAATAATAATACAAGTATTTAATATAAAAATTAACTTTTAATTATTTTAAATAAATTTATATTTATATCTTTTAATTTTAATATTTTTTATATTAATATTTTTTAAGCAACTACCCTTACAAACTAACAAGTCAAAATTGGCTCAAATATTTAAATGCACAGAAATACCGCCAAATGACCCATACTTCCAACATAACAAGACAAAGTTCGGCACTTTCTGATTTCTGATCTGTACTTTACGTGAGCTGCTACCCTTTCAAGTTTCCAAACCCGAGCTCCACAACTTCTTCTCTACTTCGCAACAAAATAATAGATACAATATTGCAGCATGGCAGCAAAAGCAGAGACATACAGTGATTTCTCTTCAAAGAAATGGCAGTCTCCAATCTTTTCTCCACTGCAGAAATACAGCTCTCATACAGCCAAAGTCATCACTATGGCCATTGCCTGAAGACTCAACTGCCCAATGAAAATTAGACCAAGCTCGTGCCATGAACCAGTTCCTCCATTACCATTCGAAGAAGGTTTTATTTTGAGATCACCAGTTTCTTCATCGCCATTGTTTCCTCCCAAGCTCTTGTTTCCAATTAGACCGTTATTAGCCGTTGAACCCAAGCAAGGAGGCGCTTCAAGATTAAAGGAGTTTTCCTGATATTTGTGGACTTTTGTACACAAACCATGGTTATCTCTCACATCCAATCTCTTCCCCAGTCTCCTCACAAACTCCTCAGAGAAGCCGATTTCTCCGCTTAGTTGGTTCTGGCTTAAGTTGAGCTGACCAAGTTTGGGAAGTGATTCCAGACTCTCTGGAACTGATCCGTTTAGACTGTTTTTATCCAAAGAGAGAGCAGTGAGGCTAACCAAAGATGCAAAGAATGAAGGGATGGATCCTAAAAGCCCACACCCTGAGATCCCAATCACCTGCAACTTCTTCAAACCACTAAGAAATAGTGGAATGCTGGTATTGAGTGGATTGTTTTCCATCAGAAAATACTCTAATTCGTTCAATCTGGAGAGAGCATCAGGCAACGGTCCAGTTAAGTTGTTATTGCTGAAGTCCAGCAGAACTAAATTCTTCAACTCTCCGAGCTCCGGAGGAGCTCTACCTGAGAGACAATTGAGGCTGAAATCGATTTTCTGAAGAGAATGCAGGTTGCCAATAGAAGCAGGGAGCTCCCCCTGCAGCTCATTGGAGGAAAGGTCGATAATGCGGAGGCTGGAAAGCTCGCCAATCTCCACTGGTATCTCCCCGCGGAAACGATTATAGCTGAGGTCCAGCTCCTGCAAGCTCCGTAAGCTTCCGATCTCCTCTGGTATGACGCCATGGAAGGCGTTCTGTGAGAGGCAGAGCACTCTGAGTCTTTTCAGTTTGGATACAGAGCTGGGGATTTCGCCAGTCAGGCCCGTGTTTGCGTCTAGAACCAGTTGCTCCAAAGAGGAGGAGTTGGTGAACATGGAGGGAGGGAGAGAGACAGAGTTGGGGGACATGAAGCAGCCAAAGAGAGAGAAGGTTTTGAGGAATGGGAGATGGAGAAGAGCATCAGGGGAGAGAAAAGCAGAGGACTTGCAGGGTGGGGAAGAGGAGACGTCAGCGCCCACGTGGATTCCGGTGACATGGAGAATACCCGCGTCGCCGGCAGCAGCCTCGCATTGGATCCCAGGCCACGGGGTGTCAGTGCAGGGATGCGGGTGAAGCTCAGCCCAGCCAGGTTCCGCTACTAGACCGCCAACGAGGTCCAGGAGCGCAACGAGCTCATCCACTGGCATCGCCGGCGAGTTGGTAACAGAAACAGAACAAGGAAGGAAGGCGAGCAGAAAGAGAAAGATGATTCTGGCAGCCATGGAGAAGGGGAGCAGTGAATGATTAGAGTGGAGTGAAAAGTCCCATTTAAAGAGGAAGGGTTACTGTATAAATGATGGATGTGACGAGGGCTGGCTTTTCCACTACAAATTTTTTCTCTTTGAATTCGTGAACTGTAAAACACGAAAAAAAGAAAAAAGCTGGAGAGAATATTTGTATATTTCTAGGGTTAGGGTTTAGGGCTGATGAGGAAAAGAAGATGCTTTTGGAGGAAGAGCGTGATCGATCAGTTTGACGAGACTATTCTTCGGCAGTGGATGGATGGTGAAGGTTTAGCGTTCGTGACGGTGTTACCTGTAGGGTGAAGCAGGATACAGTAGCACGAGTTCGCACGTGGGGAATGGTGAAAATCTTATTTATTTATTTATTTTTTTAAATAAGTGTCGGAGATCTCAAGAGCTATGGAGAGGGGTGTCATAGTTTTTTATTCTTCATAAGCATGTGAGTCCCCGTCATGATTTACTCTCTCATTCTTTAATGCAGTCCCTTATAAGGATCAAGATAAATTTGAGCTCCATTATTTTAAACTTTTTGAATTATTTCAATATTGGAGAAATTATTACATGCCAATATTTGATACGTAGCTATAGGGGTGTCAATTTCGGGTCACGGGTCGGGTTCGGGTCAAACCCGGAACTGACCCGGGATCAAACGGGTCGACCATAACCCGATCCGGGTAGACAAACGGGTCGGAAACCGAACCCGGACCCGACCGGGTTGTCGGGTTGACCCGACCCGACCCGGTTTGGGTTGCCGGCGTCGGAACGACGGCGGCAGACGGCGGGGAACGCGAGCGCGGCAGGCGGACGCGAGCGGGGACAGCGCGGGCGCGGTCGGGCGGACGTGAGCGGGGACAGCGCGGGCGCGGTCGAGCGCGCTGGGCACGCGGGCGCAGGCACGGGCTCGCAGCTCGCGGGCGCGGGGGCAGCGCGGGCAGCTCGTGCGGGCGCGCGGCCGGCAGTGCGGGCGGGTAGCGCGGGCGAGCGCGTGGCGGGCAGGCGCGCGGGCGGGCAGCGGGCAGATGCGAGATTCGAATTTTTTTCGAATTAAACTGGTTAACGGGTTGACCCGGCAACCCGCCGGGTCAACCCGCCGGGTCAACCCGAACCCGACCCGTTTTTTAAACGGGTTGATTTCTGGAACCCGAACCCGACCCATTTTGAAATCGGGTCGGGTTCAACCCGGATTTTCCGGGTCGGGTTTTCATGTCGTGTCAAATATTGACACCCCTACGTAGCTATATTAGAGCTTCAATTAAAATATGATTAGATATTATTATGTATTAATATATATTAGTTATATATTAATATGTATTAGCGTTGTTGCGTCCTGGAATATTCGCAGCGGTAGAGAAATATATAGTTTAATGTCTTAGCATTATACAAAGATCCAGCACACAATCAGATAAGTGAGAGGATGTAGCATTCATAAGAGACACCAGAGTTTTTACGTGGAAAACTTCTGAAAAGGGGGAAAAACCACGGGGCCTGACCCAGTTTGAATGAATTCACTAGTATTTGCAGTCAAATACAAATGAGGCCTTTCCTTGGGTGAAGGCCTTGGATTGATGTAGCAAATGTACATCATATAGATTGCATTACATGGTAGGAGTTTCATATACATGTTTGTTTAGTCGGAATGATCGTAGTCGGCAGGAGACCGGGGTCAGATAGACCGTTGTCTGTTGATGGAGGTCGGAAGGACCATAATAGGCGACGGAGGTCGAAATGATCGTAGTTGGCAGGAGACCGGGGTCAAAAAAACCGTTGTCTGTTGATGAAGGTCGAAATGATCATAATAAACGACAGAGGTCAGAAGGACCGTAGTCGGCAGGAGACCGGGGTTAGAAAGACCGTTGTCTGTTGATGGAGGTCGAAAGGACCATAGTAGGCGACAGAGGTCAGAAAGACCGTAGTCCGCAGGAGACCGGGGTCAGAGAGACTGTTGTAGTAAGGTGGTACTCTAGTATAACTCTAGGCGTCAGGTAGTAGCCCAACAGAAGTCCGGGCCTCAAGTGGTGTCCTGGTTGAGCACAGGGTCTCAAGTGGTTGTTCGGCGGAGCAACGACGTCAGGCGGTGGTCCGACGGAGATGAGGGCCTTCGGCTGTGGTATGACGAAGGTGAGGGTCTCTGGCAAAGGTGAGGGCCTCTAGCAAAGATGATGACCTTTGGTGAATGTGAGGGCGTCTAGCAAAGGTGAGGGCCTCTAGCAAAGGTGAGGGCCTGTAATATCAAGATCTGCTCCAGGATCGTCCAGGACGATCTGGGATCGTCCTGGGACGATCAGTTGAGAAACAGCTCCAGAATTTGTCCAGATTTGCTCCAGGTGATTTCCTGTAGGCATCGTCCAGGCCGATTGGAGACATCGGCCAGGCCGATTGGTACTGTAGAAAATATCGGCCAGACAACAGCCCTGGGAACTGACCAGGACGATCCTTTTGGTCGGATCGTCCCGAGACGATCTGGCGATCGGCCAGGCCGATCTGTGTATGATTTAAGGGAAATCAGCTCATTTGAAGAGAGAGAAAAGATTTTTAAAAAATATCTGATTTTCGATCTGAGGAGAGAGAAAAAGAAGAAAATTGGAAAAGTTGATTTCGGGAAGACGCGGAGCCGTTTTGGTTCGAAGAGACTGTTGAGGAAATTGCTGTGCACGAGGTAAGGCACAATCCGACTTTCTCAATTTTCAGAACCGTCGAGTTTGGCGGTATTATCTGTCCGGAATTGATTTTCGTTCGTGATTTTCGTCCGTATCTTTTGATTGGTTCAGTTTTTACCGCGTAAGTTTTTGTATGTTGTTGACGTGCCGAGTGTGCACATTTTGGTTATTTTCTGAAGATTTTTGTCCGGGTATTTTTGATTCGACTGCGTTTTTAGTCGACTGGATTTTTCTGTGAACTTAGAAATTCTCTGTGCAGTAGAATAAATGTTCTGAAATGTTGATATCTATATTCTGTGCGAATTTGGTGAATTTTGATTTTCAGGAAAATTGTGTAAATTCTGTATACTGCCGTTGTGCTGCCCGATTTTTGGGTAATTTATGATTTGTCCGAAATTCTTCTGATTTGATATGCAATCTGTATATGCTATAAAAAGGGAGTTATAAGGGGTCTGGATCCTATGAGATTCAGTTAGTGTCTGGGAATTCTGAAATGAGCTCAATATGAAATCTTATATCTGTTCTGTTCCGGATCCGAGGAAATCTGTTTAGGTGCTATATGCACTATATATGTATTCTGGTGCTATAAGCACATCTTTTCTGGTGCCGTGAGCACAAAGGGAGGCATAAGGGGCCTGGATCCTATGAGATTCAGTCAGTGTCAGGGAATTTAGCTATGAATTACATAATATCTGATATCTGATATATGATCTGATATGATTTTGTTCTGTTCCGATATGATCTGTACGATTCTGATTCTGTTGATCTGATATGTCTGATCTATTATGTTTCTGATTTGATACGACTTCTGTTTCCGTACAGTTCTGTTTGATTTGATATCTGTCCGATTCCGTTCTGATTTCTGTACGGATTTGTCTGATATTTTGGTTTTGAGATTCTGAGGATTTTGATTGGAGGTTTGTTGCTTTGCTGAGCTGTTGAGCTCACCCTTGCTTTCTGGTGGTTTTCAGGTTCTGGGAAAGGGAAGGAAGTCCAGGATTAGTTCAGAGTCTGATCAGTATAGGTATTGCTTTGTACCTTTTGATTTTTATACAGTCATGTCTTTTCTGTTCTGTCTTCCTTTCTGTCTAAAAGCCATGTACTGTATTTGTAGATGATTGTTTTGAGGAAAAGAAATGATAGATGTTTTGTTCCGCTGTATTTGATGATTCATAGTAGCTCTATGTGTGTTTGTCTGTTTTGTTTAAATAAATTGGAAGATTCAGTTCTGAACCAAATTCCAAAGCTAGATCCTGGTTAGTGCTTCTCTCGTCGCGGGCCGGTGCGAACGGGATCCGTCTCGTCTCGGGTCGGGTCGTGACAAGCTTTTTTGGTATCAGAGCAATGATTTTGGAATTTGGGAATTGTGTGAAACAGAGCTATAGGAAGTGATCAGTAAGTCTGTCTGGGGGTAGTTTTGGTTTGTTCGGCTTTTTATTGTGTTGTTTTTGTGATAGTTTTTTGGATTTTCTGGATTTTTCTGTATGGATCAGCCAGACCCAGACATTACAGACGGTCAGAGTGCCGATCAGGCAGCACCAGTGGAGAGTACAGCCCCAGTGGTCGGTGCTGATACGCTTTCTCAGTTTGCTTCACTCGTTGCTCAGATGATGAGTGAGACTCAGAGCAGAGCTTCTACTGTCCGATCTGATGATCTTGACAGACATTTGCAATTGTTTCTGAGGTTGAAACCTCCGAGATTTGAGGGCGCTGTTGAGCCCAGAGCTGCCGAGGAGTGGCTGAGGAGATTGGAGAAGACTTTTGACGGGATACAGTGTCCGTCAGACAGGAAAGTACCGTTGGCAGTTTTTCTGTTGGACGGAGAGGCTGAGCACTGGTGGGAAGGCCAGCAGGCAGCCAGATTTCAGGGCAGACTGAACTCTTTGATCACCTGGGAAGAGTTCACTGAGGTATTCCGAGACTGGTTTGTTCCCCCTTCTGTATGACAGCAGATGCAGAAGAATTTTCTGAGACTTGTTCAGGGGAGCAAGACGGTGATGCAGTACGAGGCTGAGTTTACTGCATTAGCCAGGTACGCTCCGCAGCTGGTTAGCACTTCTGCTGAGAGGTGTTACAGATTTCTGAGGGGATTACGAGATACTTTGAGGCAGCCCCTGATACCGTTCCGGATCACCGACTTCTCTGAGCTTGTGGAGCGAGCTCGTCTGATAGAGAACGATATGATGGCTACTCAGCAGCGGTGGACTGTGAGTAGGAAGAGGTTTGGAGGCGAGGCATCTGGCAGTGGTTCCTCTGGGAAAAGGAGATTCGTTTCTGGTTCTGGATTTGGAGATTCCAGGAGGAGCGGAGGGTCGTCTGGTACTGCTACCAGTACGACGAGTTCTGGATCAGTTAGTACGGCACCTGTGTGCCAGAATTGTGGACGATGACACTTTGGTCAGTGCTACAGGATGGCTGGTCTGTGCTTCCGATGTGGTCAGTCAGGACATCGGATTGCAGAGTGTCCACATATGAGATTTGATCAGCGATCTGAGGGCTTCGTCAGACCTGTTGGTTCAGCAGCAGGAAGACCGAGGACTGTTCCTCCACGCCCTGAGGGATTTGCTGGTAGAGGTGGTGGTTCTAGTTCTGCACCACGGAGACCACCTACGATTCAGAGAGAGCAGAGTAGTTCTGTTGCTTCAGCTCCTGCTCCAATTCAGCCACGAGTTTACAGTTTGAGTCAGTAGGATGCTCGAGATGCTCCCGATGTTGTGATAGGTACGATTTATATTTCTGATCAGCCCTGTCGTGTTTTGTTTGACTCTGGAGCGAGTCATTCTTTTCTGTCTGAGCACTGTTTTGAGATTTTGCATTTGGATTCGTTTTCGCTTCCGGTTTCTTTGTCTGTGATTTTACCGGCTGGGAATCCTTTGATTGCTCGACAGTTTTGTTTGTGTGAGATTGAGATTGCTGGCAAGAAGTGGAAATCAAGTTTGATTCGGTTGCCGATTTCATCGTATGATGTGATTCTGGGCATGGATTGGCTGAGTCAGTATGAAGCCCAGATAGACTGTCTGAAGAAGCAAGTGAGTTTGCTTGTGGCTGGGGAGAGAGTTGTATTTCAGGGATTACGAGGTGTTCTCTCCAGTCTGATTTCTGTGTTGGAGGTGAGCAGAATGTGGAAGAAGGGATGCCCAGTGTTTTTGGCTTCGGTGCGGGATCTGAACCTAGAGGTTGGTTCTGTTTCTGAGATCCCTGTGGTACGGGAGTTTGCTGATGTTTTTCCTGAGGAGTTGGTTGGGTTACCTCTGGATAGAGATGTGGAGTTCTCTATCGATATTTTTCCGGGTACCGCTCCGATATCAAAAGCTCCGTACAGGATGGCACTGAAAAACTTTATGAGTTGAAAGTTCAGCTTCAGGAGTTGGTTGACAGAGGTTTTGTGCGTCCTAGTGTTTCGCCCTGGGGAGCACCTGTTTTGTTTGTGAAGAAGAAGGACGGTACACTCCGTATGTGTATTGATTACAGAGATTTGAACAAGGTCACGATCAAGAACAAGTATCCTTTGCCTCGGATTGACGATTTGTTTGATTAGCTTTCCGGATCTTCGGTATTTTTGAAGATTGACTTGCGATCCGGATATTATCAAGTGAAGGTAAAGGAAGTTGATGTTGTGAAGACAGCTTTCAGTACTCGATACGGGCACTACGAGTTCTTGGTTATGCCGTTTGGGGTAACCAATGCGCCTGCTATTTTCATGGATCTGATGAACCGAGTATTCATGGAGTATTTGGATCAGTTTGTGATCGTCTTCATCGACGATATTCTGGTATATTCTGCATCTGAGGATGATCATGCCAGACACTTGAGGATTGTGTTGGAGACTTTGAGGAGGCATCAGCTGTATGCCAAGTTCTCCAAGTGTGAATTCTGGCTGAAGAGCATTTCTTTTCTGGGGCATGTGATTAGCGGAGAAGGCATTTCTGTGGATCCCCAGAAGATTCAGGCAGTTGCTGATTGGCCAAGGCCGACTACGGTATTTGAGGTACGTAGTTTCTTGGGCATGGCCGGGTATTATAGGAAATTTGTGAAAGGATTTTCACAGATTTCGACTCCTCTGACGAGACTGACTCAGAAGTCAGTACCTTTTGTTTGGACACCGGAGTGTGAGGCGAGTTTTCAGAGATTAAAGGATTGTCTGACTTCAGCTCCAGTAATAGCACTTCCGTCAGGTACGGAAGGATTTTAGGTGTTCAGTGATGCTTCACTGAAAGGACTGGGTTGTGTCCTGATGCAACATGGTCAGGTAATTGCTTATGCTTCGAGACAGTTAAAACCACATGAGAAGAATTACCCGACACATGATTTGGAGTTAGCTGCAGTAGTTTTTGCTTTGAAGATTTGGCGTCATTATCTGTATGGCGTCAGATGTGAGATTTTCACTGATCATAAGAGCCTGAAGTACATTTTTATTCAGAAGGATCTGAATTTGAGACAAAGACGGTGGCTTGAGTTGATCAAAGACTATGATTTGACTATTCAGTATCAACCTGGTAAGTCAAATGTGGTAGCGGATGCTTTAAGCAGAAAGTCTTCTGGATTATCAGGTATTCAGCTTACTTGTGATGACTTTCTGATTCGTGATATGGAGCGATTGCAGTTGGAGGTGATTTCCTCCAGTGGTTTGGAGTTGGCTCAGATGAGTATTCAGTCTTCCTTGGAGACAATGATTCAGGAAGCCCAGAAGTCAGATTCTGATTATTCGAAGTTGATTGCTCAGATTGGATCTGGTAAGACTCCTGAACTTCGAATTTCTGATTCTGGTGTTATTTTCTGTAAGAACAGGTTGTGGGTACCTGTGTTTGGAGCTTTGAGGCAGGAGATTCTGTACGAATCTCATCATTCAGGCTACACTGTACATCCAGGCAGTGGTAAGATGTATGCTGATATGAAAGTGTTATTCTGGTGGCCTGGAATGAAGAAAGACGTAGCAGAGTTTGTGTCGAAATGCGAAGCCTGTCAGTTGGTGAAGGCAGAGCATCAGCGACCCGGTGGACTGTTGCAGTCGTTGCCTATCCCTGAGTGGAAATGGGAGGAGGTAACGATGGACTTTGCGATGGGTTTTCCTCGATCTAGACAAGGGCACGATGCTATTTGGGTGGTTGTAGATCGATTGACAAAGTCCGCTCATTTTCTTCCGATTAGACAGACGGATTCAGTTGATCGCTTGGCACAGATATATGTGAAGGAGATAGTCAGATTGCACGGTGTGCCTCGTGTGATTGTTTCTGATCGAGATGGACGTTTTACTTCCAGACTTTGGAAAGGCATTCAGCAAGGCTTGGGTACGAAACTGCATTTCAGTACAGCCTTTCATCCTCAGACGGATGGACAGTTTGAGAGGACTATTCAAGTGCTGGAAGACCTGTTGAGACTTTGTGTTCTGGACTTTGGCGGAAGCTGGGAGGACCATATCCCGCTGATTGAGTTTGCCTATAACAACAGTTTTCAGTCCAGTATCGGTATGGCACCGTATGAGGCTCTGTATGGCAGGAAGTGCCGTACTCCTTTGACTCTGACGGAGGTTGGAGATAGACAGGCTTTGGGGACCACTTTTGCTGATGAAACTGCTCAGAAGATCAGTTTGATAAGAGAAAGATTGAAAGCTGCTCAAGATCGACAGCAGAAGTATTACAATCAGAAGCAAAGGTTTGTTGAGTTTCAGGTTGGTGACTTTGTGTATGTCAAAGTCAGCCCGATGAAAGGTGTGAGCAGATTTGGTCAGGTAAGCAAGCTTAGTCCAAGGTATGTTGGTCCTTTTGAAATTTTGGAAAGGATTGAAAAAGCTGCTTACAAGTTATTGCTTTCTGATTCTATGCCTGATGTGCATAATGTGTTTCACGTATCCACTCTGAGGAAGTGGGTATCCGACTCTGGGAAGAAGGTATCTGTTGATGAGGTTGAGATTCAGGAGAATCTGGCGTACAAGAAAGAGCCAGAGTTGATTTTGGCGTACGACGTCCGGAAGTTAAGAACTAAACAGATTCCGATGGTTAAAGTCCAGTGGAAGCACCGGACTGCACGGGAAGCGACTTGGGAGAAGGAGTCTGACATGAGACAGTCGTACCCGTACTTGTTTTGACTGAGTTTGGACTGGATAATGTCGAGGACGACATTTTTCTGAGTTGGGGAGATTGTAATATCAAGATCTGCTCCAGGATCGTCCAGGACGATCTGGGATCGTCCTGGGACGATCAGTTGAGAAACAGCTCCAGAATTTGCCCAGATTTGCTCCAGGTGATTTCCTGTAGGCATCGTCCAGGCCGATTGGAGACATCGGCCAGGCCGATTGGTACTGTAGAAAATATCGGCCAGACAACAGCCCTGGGAACTGACCAGGACGATCCTTTTGGTCGGATCGTCCCGGGACGATCTGGCGATCGGCCATGCCGATCTGTGTATGATTTAAGGGAAATCAGCTCATTTGAAGAGAGAGAAAAGATTTTAAAAAAATATCTGATTTTCGATCTGAGGAGAGAGAAAAAGAAGAAAATTGGAAAAGTTGATTTCGGGAAGACGCGGAGCCGTTTTCGTTCGAAGAGACTGTTGAGAAAATTGCTGTGCACGAGGTAAGGCACAATCCGACTTTCTCAATTTTTAGAACTGTCGAGTTTGGAGGTATTATCTGTATGGAATTGATTTTCGTTCGTGATTTTCGTCCGTATCTTTTGATTGGTTCAGTTTTTACCGCGTAAGTTTTTGTATGTTGTTGACGTGCCGAGTGTGCACATTTTGGTTATTTTCTGAAGATTTTTGTCCGGGTATTTTTGATTCGACTGCGTTTTTAGTCGACTGGATTTTTCTGTGAACTTAGAAATTCTCTGTGCAGTAGAATAAATGTTCTGAAATGTTGATATCTATATTCTGTGTGAATTTGGTGAATTTTGATTTTCAGGAAAATTGTGTAAATTCTGTATACTGCCGTTGTGCTGCCCGATTTTTGGGTAATTTATGATTTGTCCGAAATTCTTTTGATTTGATATGCTATCTGTATATGCTATAAAAAGGGAGTTATAAGGGGTCTGGATCCTATGAGATTCAGTTAGTGTCTGGGAATTCTGAAATGAGCTCAATATGAAATCTTATATCTGTTCTGTTCCGGATCCGAGGAAATCTGTTTAGGTGCTATATGCACTATATATGTATTCTGGTGCTATAAGCACATCTTTTCTGGTGCCGTGAGCACAAAGGTAGGCATAAGGGGCCTGGATCCTATGAGATTCAGTCAGTGTCAAGGAATTTAGCTATGAATTACATAATATCTGATATCTGATATATGATCTGATATGATTTTGTTCTGTTCCGATATGATCTGTACGATTCTGATTCTGTTGATCTGATATGTCTGATCTGTTATGTTTCTGATTTGATACGACTTCTGTTTCCGTACAGTTCTGTTTGATTTTATATCTGTCCGATTCCGTTCTGATTTCTGTACGGATTTGTCTGATGTTTTGGTTTTGAGATTCTGAGGATTTTGATTGGAGGTTTGTTGCTTTGCTGAGCTGTTGAGCTCACCCTTGCTTTCTGGTGGTTTTTAGGTTCTGGGAAAGGGAAGGAAGTCCAGGATTAGTTTAGAGTCTGATCAGTATAGGTATTGCTTTGTACCTTTTGATTTTTGTACATGTCACGACCCGACCCGACGGGGACGGATCCCGCCCGAGCCGGATCGCGGCGAGCGCACACTTACTTGCTTATCCAGGATCTGGCTTTGGATTAGGTTACCGAACTGATCTTCCAAATTCTTAACTCAACAGAAACACACAGAACAACAGAGCTACTAAAACATCAAATGCAGCGGAACAAAACATCTATCTTTTTCATTTCCTCAAGATAATCATCTACAGAACAGTGCATGGCTTTCGACAGAAAGAAAGACAGAACAGAAAAGCCATGACTGT
Organism: Dendrobium huoshanense; assembly: GCA_016618105.1. Classification (NCBI taxonomy): domain Eukaryota; kingdom Viridiplantae; phylum Streptophyta; class Magnoliopsida; order Asparagales; family Orchidaceae; genus Dendrobium; species Dendrobium huoshanense. The sequence goes on from CM028349.1 coordinate 26,683,389, forward strand.
ACAAAAATCAAAAGTACAAAAGTACCTAATCGGATCAAACTCTGAAACTAATCCTGGACCTCCTTGCCCTTCCCAGAACCTGAAAACCACCAGAAAGCAAGGGTGAGCTCAACAGCTCAGCAAAGCAACAAACCACCAATCTAAATTCTCAGAAACCAAAACCAAACTCATCAGACAGAAATCAGATCAGAAATCAGAACAGAATCGGAAATCAGAACTTATACGGACAGATATCAAATCAGAATCAGAATCGTACAGATCAGATCACAGAACAGAATAAACTCAGCACATATCAGAATCATACAGAAATCAGAATCAGATAATAGCGGATATCAGATATTTAATTCATAGCTAAATGTGCCCCCGGCACCAGGATAATAGCTGAGTAATTAATAGCTAAACTAAACTGAACAGAATCACTACGGATTCTAACCCTTATGTCTCCCTTGTGCTCACGGCACCAAAAATTCGCTGAATAATTAATAGCTAAGCTAAATGTGCTCACAGCACCTGAATAATAGAATTCACGGATCCGGAATATAACTGATATTTTTATCCAACTTGAGCTCATCTAAATTTCCCGTTTCACTAACTGAATCTCATAGGATCCAGGCCCCTTATAGCTCCCTTTTATAGCTTATACACATAGCATTTCAATTCAGAAGAAATCCGGACATTTCAGAAATTACCCGAAAATCGGGCAGCACAACGGCAGTATACAGAATTTACACAAAAATTCCTGCAAAGAAAATTTACCGAATTCGCACAGAACATAGATAAGCATATTCCAGAACATTTATTCTACTGCACAGATAATTTCCAATTTCACAGAAAAATCAGGTCGACTAAAAACACAGTCGAATCAAAAACACCCGGACGAAAATCTTCAAAATATAGTCAAAACGTGCACACCCGGCACGGCAACGATATACAGAAACTTACGCGGTAAAAACTGAACCAATCAAAAGATACGGACGAAAAACCGTAACGAAAACTAAATCCGGACAGAAAAATACCGCCAACCTCGACGGAACTGAAAATTGAGAAAGACGGAATGTGCCTTACCTCGAGCACAGCAAATTCCTCAACAGTCACTTCGATCGAAAACGGCTCCGCGTCTTCCCGAAATCAACTTTTTCTTTTTCTCTTTTTCTTCCTCTCTCCTCGGATCAAAATCTGATTTTTATAAAATTTTTCTCTCTCCTCAAAATGACTCATTTCCCTTTAAGTAATGCACATATCGGCCCGGCCGATCGTCCAGATCGGCCTGGACGATCAGACCAAAATCCCATCGTCCAGGGACGATTTTTCAGGACGATGTTTACTATTCATAGGCGATAAAAACCTCTACTCACTGACTTGTGCCATCCACTGATCGTCCCGGGACGATACCTCGATCGGCCTGGACGATCCCTACAGGAAATCACTTAGAGCAATTCTGGACAGATTCTGGAACTGAAAATACACTGATCGTCCCAGGACGATCCAAAATCGGCCTGGACGATACTGGAGCAGTTTGAAATATTACAATCTCCCCAACTCAGAAAAATGTCGTCCTCGACATTATCCAATCCAAACTCAGTCAAAACAAGTACGGGTACGACCGTCTCATATCAGACTCCTTTTCCCAAGTTGCTTCCCGTGCAGTCCGGTGCTTCCACTGGACTTTAACCATCGGAATCTCTTTATTTCTTAACTTGCGGACGTCGTACGCTAAAATCAATTCTGGCTCTTCCTTGTACGCCAGATTCTCCTGAATCTCAACCTCGTCAGCTGATACCTTCTTCCCAGAGTCGGATACCCACTTCCTCAGTGTGGATACATGAAACACATTATGCACATCAGGCATAGAATCAGAAAGCAATAACTTGTAAGCAGCTTTTCCAATTCTTTCCAAAATCTCAAATGGTCCAACATACCTTGGACTAAGCTTGCTTACCTGACCAAATCTGCTCACACCTTTCATCGGGCTGACTTTGACATACACAAAGTCACCAACCTGAAACTCAACAAATCTGTGCTTCTGATTATAATACTTCTGCTGACGATCTTGAGCGGCTTTCAATCTCTCTCTTATCAAATGAATCTTCTGAGCAGTTTCATCAGCAAAAGTGGCACCCAAAGTCTGTCTATCTCCGACCTCCGTCAGAGTCAAAGGAGTACGGCACTTCCTGCCATACAGAGCCTCGTACGGTGCCATACCGATACTGGACTGAAAACTATTGTTATAGGCAAACTCAATCAGCGGAATATGATCTTCCCAGCTTCCGCTAAAGTCCAGAACACAAAGTCTCAACAGATCTTCCAGTACCTGAATAGTCCTCTCAGACTGTCCGTCGGTCTGAGGATGAAAGGCTGTACTGAAATGCAATTTCGTACCCAAGCCTTGCTGAATGCCTTTCCAAAGTCTGGAAGTAAAACGTCCATCTCGATCAGATACAATCACACGAGGCACACCGTGCAATCTGACTATCTCTTTCACATATATCTGTGCCAAGCGTTCAACTGAATCCGTCTGTCTGATCGGAAGAAAATGGGCTGACTTCGTCAATCGATCCACAACTACCCAAATAGCATCATGTCCTTGTCGTGATCGAGGAAAACCCATAGCAAAATCCATCGTTACCTCCTCCCATTTCCACTCAGGGATAGGCAACGACTGCAACAGTCCACTTGGTCGCTGATGCTCTGCCTTCACCAACTGACAGGCTTCGCATCTCGACACAAACTCCGCCACATCCTTCTTCATTCCAGGCCACCAGAACAAAAGCTTCATATCAGCGTACATCTTACCACTGCCTGGATGAACAGTGTAGCCTGAATGATGAGATTCATACAGAATCTCCCGCCTCAGATCTCCAAACACAGGTACCCACAACCTGTTCTTACAGAAAATAGCACCAGAATCAGAAATTCGAAGTTCAGGAGTCTTACCAGATCCAATCTGAGCTAGCAACTTCGAATAATCAGAATCTGACTTCTGGGCTTCTTGAATCCTTGCTTCTAAAGAAGACTGAATACTCATCTGAGCCAACTCCAAATCACTGGAGGAAATCACCTCCAACTGCAATCTCTCCAAATCACGAATCAGAAAGTCATCACAGGTAAGCTGAATACCTGAGAATCCAGAAGACTTCCTGCTCAAAGCATCTGCTACCACATTCGCCTTCCCAGGCTGATACTGAATAGTCAGGTCATAGTCCTTGATCAACTCGAGCCACCTCCTCTGTCTCAGATTCAAATCCTTCTGAGTAAAAATGTACTTCAGGCTCTTATGATCAGTAAACATCTCACATGTGACGCCATACAGGTAATGCCGCCAAATCTTCAAAGCAAAAACAACTGCAGCTAACTCCAAATCATGTGTCGGGTAATTCTTCTCATGTGGTTTCAACTGTCTCGAAGCATAAGCAATTACCTGACCATGCTGCATCAGGACACATCCCAGTCCTTTCAGTGAAGCATCACTGAACACCTGAAAACCTTCCGTACCTGACGGAAGCGCCAACACTGGAGCTGAAGTCAAACAATCCTTCAATCTCTGAAAACTAGCTTCACACTCCGGTGTCCAAACAAAAGGAACTGACTTCTGAGTCAGTCTCGTCAGAGGAGTCGAAATCTGTGAAAATCCTTTCACAAACATCCTGTAATACCCGGCCATGCCCAAGAAACTACGTACCTCAAATACCGTAGTCGGCCTTGGCCAATCAGCAACCGCCTGAATCTTCTGGGGATCCACAGAAATACCTTCTCCGCTAATCACGTGCCCCAGAAATGAAATGCTCTTCAGCCAGAATTCGCACTTGGAGAACTTGGCATACAGCTGATGCCTCCTCAGAGTCTCCAATACAATCCTCAAATGTCTGGCATGTTCATCCTCAGAAGCAGAATATACCAGAATATCGTCAATGAAGACGATCACAAACTGATCCAAATACTCCCTGAATACTCGGTTCATCAGATCCATGAAAATAGCAGGCGCATTGGTTACCCCAAAAGGCATAACCAAGAACTCGTAGTGCCCGTACCGAGTACTGAAAGCAGTCTTCACCACATCAGATTCCTTCACCTTCACCTGATAGTATCCGGATCTCAAATCAATCTTCGAAAACACCGAAGATCCGGAAAGCTGGTCAAACAAGTCGTCTATCCGAGGCAAAGGATACTTGTTCTTGATCGTGGCCTTGTTCAAATCTCTGTAATCAATACACATACGGAGTGTACCGTCCTTCTTCTTCACAAACAGAACAGGTGCTCCCCAAGGAGAAACACTAGGACGTACAAACCCTCTGTCAACCAACTCCTGAAGCTGAACTTTCAACTCAGAAAGTTCTTTCGGTGCCATCCTGTACGGAGCTTTCGATATCGGAGCGGTACCCGGAAAAACATCGATAGAGAACTCCACATCTCTATCCGGAGGTAAACCAACCAACTCCTCAGGAAAAACATCAGTAAACTCCCGTACCACAGGGATCTCAGAAACAGAACCAACCTCCAGGTTCAGATCCCGCACCGAAGCCAAAAATACTGGATATCCTTTCTTCCACATTCTGCTCACCTCTAACGCAGAAATCAGACTAGAGAGAACACCTCGTAATCCCTGAAATACAACTCTCTCTCCAGCCACAAGCAAACTCACTTGCTTCTTCAGACAGTCAATCTGGGCCTCATATTGACTCAACCAATCCATTCCCAAAATCACATCATACGACGAAATCGGCAATCGAATCAAACTCGATTTCCACTTCTTGCCAGAAATCTCGATCTCACACAAACAAAACTGTCGAGCAATCAATGGATTCCCAGCCGGTAAAATCACAGACAAAGAAACCGGTAAAACCATCGAATCCAAATGTAAAAGCTCAAAACAATGCTCGGACAGAAAAGAATGACTCGCTCCAGAGTCAAACAAAACACGACAGGGCTGATCAGAAATGTAAACCGTACCTGTCACAACATCCGGAGCATCTCGAGCCTCCTGCTGACTCAAGCTGTAAACTCGTGGCTGAACTGGAACAGGAGCTGAAGCAACAGAACTACTCTGCTCCCTCTGAACAGTAGGTGGTCTCCGTGGTGCAGAACTAGAACCACCACCCCTACCAGCAAATCCCTCAGAGCGTGGAGGAACAGTCCTCGGTCTTCCTGCTGCTGAACCAACAGGTCTGACTAAACCCTCAGATCGCTGATCATATCCCATCTGTGGACATTCTGCAATCCTATGTCCCGGCTGACCACACCTGAAACAAAGACCAGCTATCCTGTAGCACTGGCCATGGTGTCGCCGTCCACAACTCTGGCACACAGGTGCCGAACTGACAGATCCAGAACCAGTCGTACTGGTAACAGTACCAGACGATCCTCCGCTCCTTCTAGAATCTCCAGATCCAGAACCAGGAACAAATCTCCTCTTCCCAGAGGAACCACTGCCAGAAGTATCACCTCCAAACCTCTTCCTACTCGCAGACCACCGCTGCTGAGTAGTCGTCATGTCGTTCTCAATCAGACGAGCTCGCTCCACAAGCTCAGAGAAATCAGAAATCCGGAACGGTATCAAAGGCTGCCTCAAAGTGTCTCGTAAGCCTCTCAGAAATCGGTAACACCTCTCAGCAGAAGTGCTAACCAGCTGCGGAGCGTACCTGGCTAATGCAGTAAACTCAGCCTCGTACTGCATCACCGTCTTGCTCCCCTGAACCAGCCTCAGAAAACTCTCCTGCATCTGCTGTCGTGCAGAAGGGGGAACAAACCAATCTCTGAATACTTCAGTGAACTCTTCCCAAGTGATCAAAGAGTTCAATCTGCCCTGAAATCTGGCTGCCTGCTGGCCATCCCACCAGTGCTCAGCCTCTCCATCCAACAGAAAAACAGCCAACGGAACCTTCCTGTCTGCAGGACACTGCATCTCGTCAAAAGTCTTCTCTAATCTCCTCAGCCACTCCTCGGCTGCTCTGGGCTCAACAGCGCCCTCAAACCTCGGAGGCTTCAACCTCAAAAATAACTGCAGGTGTCGGTCAATATCCTCAGATCTCACAGTAGACGCTCTGCTCTGAGTCTCGCTCATCATCTGAGCAACCAACGAAGCAAACTGGGACAGTGTGTCAGCACCGACCACTGGGGCTGTACTCCCCACTGGTGCTGCCTGATCATCACTCTGACCGTCTGTCATGTCTGGGTCTGGCTGATCCATACAGAAAAATCCAGAAAATCCGGAAAACTATCACAAAAACAACACAAAAACAACACAATAAAAAGCCAAACGACCCAAAACTACCTCCCAGACAGGCTTACTGATCACTTCCTAGAGCTCTGTTTTACAATCCAACCTGTTTCCAAAACCAGTGCTCTGATACCACAAAAGCTTGTCACGACCCGACCCGACGGGGACGGATCCCGCCCGAGCCGGATCGCGGCGAGCGCACACTTACTTGCTTATCCAGGATCTGGCTTTGGATTAGGTTACCGAACTGATCTTCCAAATTCTTAACTCAACAGAAACACACAGAACAACAGAGCTACTAAAACATCAAATGCAGCGGAACAAAACATCTATCTTTTTCATTTCCTCAAGATAATCATCTACAGAACAGTGCATGGCTTTCGACAGAAAGAAAGACAGAACAGAAAAGCCATGACTGTACAAAAATCAAAAGTACAAAAGTACCTAATCGGATCAAACTCTGAAACTAATCCTGGACCTCCTTGCCCTTCCCAGAACCTGAAAACCACCAGAAAGCAAGGGTGAGCTCAACAGCTCAGCAAAGCAACAAACCACCAATCTAAATTCTCAGAAACCAAAACCAAACTCATCAGACAGAAATCAGATCAGAAATCAGAACAGAATCGGAAATCAGAACTTATACGGACAGATATCAAATCAGAATCAGAATCGTACAGATCAGATCACAGAACAGAATAAACTCAGCACATATCAGAATCATACAGAAATCAGAATCAGATAATAGCGGATATCAGATATTTAATTCATAGCTAAATGTGCCCCCGGCACCAGGATAATAGCTGAGTAATTAATAGCTAAACTAAACTGAACAGAATCACTACGGATTCTAACCCTTATGTCTCCCTTGTGCTCACGGCACCAAAAATTCGCTGAATAATTAATAGCTAAGCTAAATGTGCTCACAGCACCTGAATAATAGAATTCACGGATCCAGAATATAACTGATATTTCTCCAACTTGAGCTCATCTAAATTTCCCGTTTCACTAACTGAATCTCATAGGATCCAGGCCCCTTATAGCTCCCTTTTATAGCTTATACACATAGCATTTCAATTCAGAAGAAATCCGGACATTTCAGAAATTACCCGAAAATCGGGCAGCACAACGGCAGTATACAGAATTTACACAAAAATTCCTGCAAAGAAAATTTACCGAATTCGCACAGAACATAGATAAGCATATTCCAGAACATTTATTCTACTGCACAGATAATTTCCAATTTCACAGAAAAATCAGGTCGACTAAAAACACAGTCGAATCAAAAACACCCGGACGAAAATCTTCAAAATATAGTCAAAACGTGCACACCCGGCACGGCAACGATATACAGAAACTTACGCGGTAAAAACTGAACCAATCAAAAGATACGGACGAAAAACCGTAACGAAAACTAAATCCGGACAGAAAAATACCGCCAACCTCGACGGAACTGAAAATTGAGAAAGACGGAATGTGCCTTACCTCGAGCACAGCAAATTCCTCAACAGTCACTTCGATCGAAAACGGCTCCGCGTCTTCCCGAAATCAACTTTTTCTTTTTCTCTTTTTCTTCCTCTCTCCTCGGATCAAAATCTGATTTTTATAAAATTTTTCTCTCTCCTCAAAATGACTCATTTCCCTTTAAGTAATGCACATATCGGCCCGGCCGATCGTCCAGATCGGCCTGGACGATCAGACCAAAATCCCATCGTCCAGGGACGATTTTTCAGGACGATGTTTACTATTCATAGGCGATAAAAACCTCTACTCACTGACTTGTGCCATCCACTGATCGTCCCGGGACGATACCTCGATCGGCCTGGACGATCCCTACAGGAAATCACTTAGAGCAATTCTGGACAGATTCTGGAACTGAAAATACACTGATCGTCCCAGGACGATCCAAAATCGGCCTGGACGATACTGGAGCAGTTTGAAATATTACAGTACAGTCATGACTTTTCTGTTATGTCTTCCTTTCTGTCTAAAAGCCATATACTGTATTTGTAGATGATTGTTTTGAGGAAAAGAAATGATAGATGTTTTGTTCCGCTGCATTTGATGATTCATAGTAGCTCTGTGTGTGTTTGTCTGTTTTGTTTAAATAAATTGGAAGATTCAGTTCTGAACCAAATTCCAAAGCTAGATCCTGGTTAGTGCTTCTCTCGTCACGGCCTGGTGCGAACGGGATCCGTCTCGTCTCGGGTCGGGTCGTGACAGGGCCTCTAGCAAAGCGGAGGGCCTCAGGTGAAGGTGAAGGTGAAGGCCTTAGATGAAGGTGAGGGCCTCAAGTGGTGGTCTGGCGAAGCTCCGGCGGTGGTCCGGCGAGGCTCCGACGGTGGTCCGGCGAGTCTCCGGTGGTGGTCCGGCAAGATTCCAGCGGTGGTCCGGCGAGACTCCGGTAATGGTCGAGGAGGAGCTTCTTCCTTCTCTTTTTGCTTGGGTCCCCCTCTTATGAAGAATGAGGGCTCTATTTATAGTTTTTTCTGGAGTGACATAGTTCATAAATAGACGTGAGATCAGGGGCGAATAGGGAGTGTTCGAATGGACGGATGATATTGAATCCTACGATCGTGCACCGTTATTTGGACATTTGAAGGCTTTAGTGATGTCAGAATTTGACGACTTTGGGCTTGTGTGATTCGTCTCACCGAGCCGCTCGATTTGACTATAAGCTCGCTAAAATCGGACACTATTTGGTAACTCAAACGGTGCTACGAAGCTTCCAACAGCTCTTCGGGTCCTTGATTTGGGCTCATTTGGGTTCAGATTGAGTCGAATTTGGTGTCGTTGAGTTCGTATTTCTGAGACACTCAGTTTGACTATAAACTCGCTGAAATCAGAACTCAGGTGCTCCCAGATTTAATTTTTGAAGTTCCCAACTTGATTTTTGCCTCGAGATTCGTGTCCGATCAAGATAATTTCATGATAACGTATCAAGCGTATTATTGTGTACTAGTTAATACATAACAATACATAGCTAATGCACACTAATACATAATAATATTGAGTAATACATTAATCAACACATCATATTTTCATTAAAGTCCGAGCATAGCTCTACGCCTGATGTCCGCACGTAATAATTTCTTCTAACATTATGTTGATCATAGCTTTCCAAGCAGAACAATCATTGATGCGAAAGCTATTTAAATCAATATGAAGAATGAACCTTGTAATGAAAAATGGAGACTTGATTTGAGTTTCTGATTACGCATTTGAATAATGAGAAGATAATGATATGTAAAAAGCTATAAGCTTCATCTCTGATTTTACTTGAAATCTTATTATTTTGTGCATCGGTTTGTTTGAAAATTAGGAGATCGGTGGATTCTCTTTCTTATGTTTCAATCATGGTGACAAAACTTCTCTTAAACAGTTAAACTAACATTTGAAGATTTTGTTTGTGACAACTTTTTTACTGCTTTCTAAAATAATTTTGCTAAACTCTCAACAAATAACCAAATATTTGATTTTTTTTTCTTAATTCCATCATTCCCAATAGAACTATTTTACTAAACTCTCAACAAATGTCAAATACATTTGTAATTTATTTATTTTTATTTTTTTTTTAATAAGACACATTGATAAAAAAAACACTAATTTTTTAATGTTACATAATATTAATAAATTATAACTTCTCACACGTTAACAAAATAATTATAGCTTCTCAGATATCAAAGCAGTAAGTGTTCGAACACAATGGTAATAAGATATGTAGAATCCAAATTGGCTAAGGCCCAAATTAGTTTTCCTTAAAAGCAAAATATATTAAACTTAAGTTTTGTTTGGGACTGTTTTTTTTAGTAATTCTTAAAATAAAATTTTGTACTAAAACTCAGATTTAAGAAGCAATTAAAAAGCCGTTCCAAACAAAGCCTTAATCATGGCATGCTTAAGGCTTTGTTTGAGACAACTTTCTTACTACTTTTAAAGTATTTTTTTGTACAATTTTTTTTTGTGCTATACATATTTATACGTTAAAGCTGCTTTATAAGTTCATTTGATTTGGTTGCTTGAAGGTAGAATACGACAACAATAACAAAAATAAGTCTTTATCCGAGTATGTGGGTTTGGCTACATGAATCTTTTTTATCTATTGCGTCATAATAATAATCTAAACTTTATTTAAATTTAATTTTTAAAAAAATTATATTTTTAGGTCTACCTCTATCTTTAGCAGCATAGGTCGAATCTAATACATCGACTCTTCTAACAAGGTCAACGGAGGCTGACATTTTACATGACTAAATCATCTAAGACAACTCTCTCTAATATTGTATGCACTAGAGCTACTCCAAACATTTCAAGCATAAATTCATTTCATATTTTATCTCTAAGCGTAAAGCTACTTATCCACGTGAGCATCCTCATCTCTGCAACTTTTAAGTTTATACCTGATACGACATCGCAAAATCATCTTGATCGGGCACGAATCTCGAGGAAAAAACTAGTTGGAAGCTTCAAAAATTAATTTCGGGAGCATATGAACTCCGATTTCAGCGAGCTTACAGTCAAACTGAGCGTCTCGGAAATACGAACCCAACGACACCAAGATCAACCCAATCCGAGCTCAAATGAGTCCGAATCAAAGGTTTGAAGCGCTGTTGGAAGGTTCAAACCGCAATTTGAGTTACCAAACGGTCTCTGATTTTGACGAGCTTATACTCGAATCGAACGGCTCGACGAGACAAATCCAACGAGCCCAAGATCATCAAATTCGGACATCATTAAGGCCTTCAAATGTCCAACGAACGGTGCATGATCAAAGGATTCGATATCGGCCGTCCATTCAAACCACTCCCTGTTCGCCCTTGATCTCACGCCTATTTACAGGCTATGCCACTCCAGAAAAACTATAAATAGAGCCCTCATTCTACACCAAGGGGACTCAAGGGAAGAGAGAGAAGAATAAGAGGAGAAAGGGGAAAAGGAGATTCCTCACCTCCTCGACCACCGCCGGAGCTATTCCTGTCGCCTAAAGACGCCGGAACTCTGCCGGATTTTCAGGAAACACAGGAATTCTGCACATCTTCCATGGGATGCTGAAATTCTTCCCAATTTACAAGAGAGTTCCTTCCTGACGCCGAAACTCCGCCCAAGTGAAGCCGAAGTTCTCCTCTGCCACCAAAGACGTCGGACTTCTACCCGACATCGGACCTTCACTATTCGTCAAGTTTCTACCCAACGCCAGACTTCTACCGGTTATCGGACTTCGCTGGACGTCTATGCGAAGATGCATTTATTTCCATTGCTGGACTTCTACCTGACGCTGTCCTATTGATCTTCGTCGTCAGACTACAGTCCTTCCGACCTCCGTCGCCAGTCGTCTACGGTCTTCCTGACCTACGTCGCCCGCCGACTGCAATCCTTCTAACAAAGCGAACATGTCAATAATGATTCTTTGTATTTACATCATGTAATGTACTCCACAAGATGTACATCAAGCTAAGACCTTCCACCAAGGAAGGGCCTCATTTGTAATCGACTGCAATACTAGTGGATTCATTCAAGCTGGGCTAGGCCCCGTGGTTTTTCCCCCCTTTTCAGGGGTTTTCCACGTAAAAATCTTGGTGTCTTATAAATGCTAGACCCTCTCTCCTTATCTGATTGCGTGCCGGATTTTCGTACAACGCTAAGACGATAAACTTTATATTTCTCTACCGCCGCGAATACTCCTGGACGCAACAATACCTTTCTTTTGATGACCAACATTATATTCTATAAAACATTGCAAATTTCTAATCTTAAATGTTTGAAGGAAGAAAATGTTTTAAAAATAAATTTATCTATTAGATTATCTTTTATTTGGTTGAAAGTAGCTAATTAATATGAATTTTCAATTTGTAAATACTTTATATATATATATATATATATATATATATATAACCATCTCCAACCGTTCGGCAAACAACCGAATGGAAGCCCTCATGAGTCGCAATCGAACGCCTTTTCCTCCCTCATTTGATCGCGGATGAATAGTGCGACGCCAATATTGGCGTTGCACTGTTCATCTGCGCCATTTTTTGATCTCTACCGAACTTGCGAAAGAAAGACGCGAAAGAAAAAAGCGACAGTTAGAGAGCAAAATGGCGTTCGATTAGGGATGAATCACGTCACTTTTTGGTTTCACTTCATTTTGCAATGAAAAATGAGATTTTCGGTTAGAGATGCCCCAATGCTTAAAATAGTTAAATTGTTCTTTTAAATGCAATCAATCAAATAAGCCATATGCAGCGTATAACAATATATTTGAGGAAGGTAAATGGACAAATTTGTAATCAAACAAGACAGTCACAGCGTTGGCAACAGTGGAGTGAGGACTGAGGACCCCCCCTTCAGTCGTGCTGGGTTGTCGGTATTGTACAGGAAAGGGATCAGCTGAACAGCTCTCTGAGTAGAAAATTTTACTATTTTAATACATGTCCTGTTAGATTTGCCAGAATTTAATTAGTCAGGATGCCATGAAAGTGAAGAAGGTGAAGAAAGTGAAAGGGTTTCAACAAGTTCATGATTTTTTAGTCAAGCGGCAAAAATCAACAATTTTCAGCTAAGTTCGTGCTGGCCAATTATTACGTCCTCTAACCGGACGTAGAGCTACGTTCGGCCGCCAATAACATGTCACCACGTGCTCTTACTCCCTACCGCTCGGCCCGACGACTTGACCCGGACCGGAACCCGGGAATGCTATGTTCGCGTATTGCGTGGTATTACTCTGTATTTGCTCAGTATTGCTCGGTATTGCTAGGTATTGCATGACAATAACGAAAAATACCGCTCTGTGAAGACCAATACCGAGCAAATACCGAGTTGTACCGAGTTTTTCTAGAAAAACTCGGTATTGCTCGGTATTTGCTCGGTATTGGTCTTCACAGAGCGGTATTTTTCGTTATTGTCATGCAATACCTAGCAAATACCGAGCAATACCGAGTTGTACCGAGTCGGTATTACTCAGTATTTGCTCGGTATTGGTTATTCCCAAGCAAAATCGACCAATACCTTGCAATACCGACTAAGCAATATTTAGCAAAATCGAGAAATACTGAGCCATCTTTGGTCCGTTCTGGGTCGGGTTGTCGGGGAGCGCGGTAAATATTGAGAACGCGTTGCGCGATTCTACTGGCGGCCGAACGTAGAGCTACGTCCTGTGACCAGACCAAATAAAAGTTTTTACTGATGAAAAACTTATTAAAAAAGTTAAACTTTTATTGATGAGATGAATTTATTGCATTTTTACTGAGTATTTGTTGAGCTTTTGTAAATATTCAATAAAAGTGCAGCAAATATTCAATAAAAACTTATTTGTTGAGTATTTGATGTGCTTTTAATGAATATTTGCTTATTGCATATTTAATAAATAATTAAATATTTGCTACACTTTTACTGAATATATGTAAAAATATAGCACCTTCTCAATAAATATGCATTCATAATTAAATATTTGTTGTATTTTTACTGAGTATTTGTAAAACGCATCAAATCTAGACGGTTCTCTATATCCGATGTCCGGACAAAATAATCTCTTCTCGACTAGCTCGTGTTAAGCTCATTTGTCATGAAAGCATTGTGCTATAATTTTTAAACGTGCGGAGGATAAACTGACATTTGTTCGATTGTGTTCGAGTCATTAATTGTTCAGATACAAACAATATATGGACTTTAAATTTATATATATGATTTTATTTGGTTTATGTTGATGAGTTAAGCACGATCGACCATTTTATGCTTAATTTATTTTGAAATTTTAAAATTTGGATAAGTCAAGCCAATTCAAGTGAAGCACCATTAGAAATTTGAATGATCCAATCATGAACACAAGTACTTACGTGTAGAGTTGAACACATTGAAGTCGCCAACTCAACTATGCAGCTTTCTCGAAGATTTAGGCTTCGTTTGGGACGGTTTTTTTATTGCTTTATAAAATGAAGTTTTAGTACAAAAATAAAAAATTTTGTACTAAAAAAAACCGTCCCAAACGAAGCCTTAGTCCACTTGATCAGAAGTACTTATGTGTCAATAAGAGATATTAATTGTTTAGAAGAATAACTTACTAATGGAAATTGTCTCATATATATAGTACGAGAAAACAACTTCAATGTAGAACTCAAAACTATTTGCAACTCTTGGACAGCCACCTAAGTGTCAATATTTAATCCGGCTCGAAACCTGAACGACCAAAAAATTTTCATGTTTGGATCAACCCGTTTTACAAATGGGTCAAATTTGAGTTTCATTTTCTGACCCGTTTCAAATTTTAGATTTGCTTCAGGTCAACCCAAAAAACTGAAATCAACTCATTTATGTCATGAAATCAACCCTGTCACATGACTCAACCCTTCACATGAAATAGTCCCATTTGTGCTCGCGCCCACACCTGCGCCAGCTGCCTTGCTCGCCCGCAACTCCCACACCAACTCTCTCTCTCACCCCGCATTGCCCCCGCTGGTCAACGCCCGCATTACCGCGCTTGCCAGCACCGCAGGCTCACCTACATTGACGATGCTCGTCAGCGCCCACATGGCCTAGTTGCTTGTAGGTTAAAGGGTCAGGTTGGGTCAAGCCAGGTTAGGGATGGATCGGGTCCGGATTTAGATTTCTAACCCATTTGTCTAATTGGGACAGATCAATTGAAGCTACGTCAATTTCAAATTGGACCCGAATCTGGCCCGAAAACTCATTTTGACACCACTACAACCATCAAGCAACCAACCATAATTTTCACTTCATAACCAATTTCATTAAAAATATTTTCTGTAAATTTAATTTATTTTTTTATATATATCATGTACCATTGGACTTTTAACTTAAACACATAAATGAGAGAGAGATTGAGTTCAATATATGGTTATGTCACATCAACTTCGAACTTTATGTACACTAAAATCTAGAAAGATCACATGTTTCTCTCTCTAGATTTATCAATCTCTATTGTATGCTTAATAAGGGAGAGATTATTAGGTGCGGAGTGCAGACGGGGAGAACCGTCCGCATACTAGTATAAAATCCAGCTAGGTACCATTCGGTACCGCTGGGTACCACTAGGTATCGCTTGGTACTCTGTGTCTGTGCAGACGGTGCTCTCCCCATATGCACTCCGCACCTAATAATTTTTCTTAATAAGGTCATATTGTCATCCACATGCACTTGGATCAAATTTTCCTCACCATGCTTCTACTCTCAATTCAGTAGTTCGAGACTTCTGAGACAATTAAGACAAATTCATAAACGTATCACATACATAAATTTTAAACCTAAGAGTTTTTTTATTGATAATCAAAGCTCACAACCAACAGATAAAGATGAGTTACATATTACTCCAACAATAAACAACATAATACCAAAAGATCATTTTCTTATATTTTATAACAATTGTGATTTTATATAGACATTTTTTTGTCAAATTGATATTTTTAAAGATTATTAAATTTAAATATCATTTTTTATTCAATTAAATATTATTAAAATTTAAGTAGTATTTAAAAAACGATTAAATAATGTTATATTTAAGAACATAATAAAGAAGGTTGAATAAAATAAGCATACCAAAGTTTAAATATGTTTTTAGATAATTAATTAGCATATTATTTAAGAATATAATGATATATTATTTTTTTAAAAAAATTTCAACTGGATTGAGGTAGACCGTGGACCGTGGACCGTGGACTATAGACCGGGGGATATTGGGCTAATTTTTTCCTACTTTTCCTGCCTTTTCCAATGTGATGCAAGCCATGACAAACGTTCGATGGAATTCCGTCGAAGATTTAATTGGTAAACAAGGCAAGGCATGCCGATAGGAACTCTATATATAATAACTCTGCTTCCCTCAGCTCTTTACTCAACTTGGCATTTTGTCGAACACGTAGCCTTCAACCGAACTTCGGAGAAACAGAAATGGCGGTACCAGAGAAGGGAGTAAAATTGCTGGACTTCTGGATGAGCCCTTTCGGGCAGCGATGCAGGATCGCGCTGGCGGAGAAGGAGGTGGAGTATGAGTACAAGGAGGAGGATCTATCAAAGAAGAGCGATCTATTGCTGAAATCAAACCCTGTGCACAAGAAGATCCCCGTCCTTATCCACGACGGGAAATCCATCTGCGAGTCCCTCATCATCGTCGAATACATCGACGAAGTCTTTCCCGGCAAAACCAACATCCTCCCCTCAGATCCCTACGCCCGATCCCATGCCCGATTCTGGGCCGATTTCGTCGACAAGAAGGTAAAACCCGCACATTCCCTTCCCCACCCTTGTTTCATCGGCGCCGGATTATTCTAATCCTTCATACGAATTAAATCCATGGCTGGGCAGGTCTATGACAGCGGATCTAAGCTGTTGAAGTCAAAAGGCAAGGAGCTGGAGGAGGCGAATAAGGAGTTGATCGGGATCTTTAAGACGCTCGAGACGGAGCTCGGCGAGAAGAAGTACTTCGGCGATGATGCTTTCGGTCTTGTAGACATCGCGTTCGCGCCATTCACGTCGTGGTTCTACACCTTCGAGGCCTTTGGTGGCTTCAGCGTTGAGAAGGAATGCCCCAAGCTGGCGGCGTGGGGGAAGCTCATCAAGGAGCGGGAGAGCGTTGCCAAATCTCTGCACGAACCAACCAAGGTTTACGATTTATTCTGCGAGATCAGAAAGAAATTCGAGGACGCGTAAAATTCGATTGTAATGCTGATGGGTTTTAGATTGTTTTGAATAAGTATAATCCCGCTTCGGATTTTTCTTTAAATAAAGTTGTTTTGTTATACTAAGATCCGCTTAAGTTTTATTTATTTTTGTTTTTTGTTTATTTTTATGTATTTTTTTTATACAATCGATCACGATCGATGCGGCTGACTGCTCCCATCAGGAGAAATTATTACGTGAGGTCACCGGAGGTGAGTTAGGCTACACCACGTCACTATTCTGTTATGTACCAATGTTGTGTATCTTTGTGTATCGAATGACAAGACGAATCTTGATTTGCCTCCAAACGGTTCGGTAACCGCACGTGATAATCTCTCCCCCACCGTGAGTATTGCATGCTACATCCTGTTGTCATAGGCGATCACCGCCTAACATTGACGACCACACTAACTCACCACCATCATCATGATCATATAAAAATAAAAATAATATATATTTTTTATATAAAATCAAAATATAAATAAAGTAAATTATATTTAACAATAAAAACAAAAAAAATCAAACCTTAATGCCTTTAATAAAAATATTTATGGAAAAGTTATTTCATGTCCACACCTTAAGCAGAAGCAGTGTCGAGATAATCCACATCTTCAAGAATAAGGTACCTCAACAACAATTTCAAATTTCTGATGAGAAGTTTCATTCACCTATATGATGTTTTATACCTAAAGGATGGGCCGGGCAAATTATCAAGTCTGGACATCAAATAGAGAGAATCATTCAAATTTTTTTATCTACAATAAATGAGCAGTCAAAACACACTCAAAATGCATCTACTACAATAACTGCTCTTTGACTACGCTTTTATTATAGACAGAGAGAAATCCGGATGATTCTCTCTGTCTAGTGTCTAAATCTAATAATTTCTCCAAAGAATGAGAATAATAATTCTTAAATTTTAAAAGAAATATTCTGATCTATACGAGTAAAAAATTATTTCATGAGTCATTATAAATTTAACATTATAAATTTAAATTGCAAACCGTCTTCCTCATAACGTAGATTTTTTTTGCTCTAATTATAATAATTTTTCTCTGATTTTTAGGCATTGATGTAATTCCTTAGTTAATCGATACAAGTTAGTATAAGTGAGATTTTTTTTGGATGCTAAGTGTAAGTTTTGCAAACCAATTTCACTCAATTATTTTAGACATGTTTAACTAATTTATTAATATTTGTCTATAATTGTTTGTAGGGCTGCAAACGAATCGAGCCGAGCTGAGTATGTGAGTGTTCATATTTGTGTTCATTTAATATCAGCTTGTACAAGTTTGGTTCACATTTGTTCGAGCTTTATTGTTTGTGTTCATGTTTGGTTCATTTAAATTAATGAATGTTCATGTTCGGTTCATGTTCATGTTCATGTTCGTTCGTTTAATGTTTATCGAGCTTGTTCGCGAACATATTTAACAATTTTTTTCTAACTATCAAACAAATGCGTTCATGAACATATTTATGAACAAACACATTTATAATAAAAGCAATTGTCCATGTAACAAAGGCAATGATTATTTATATTTATTAAATCTACAGTCAAATATTAATTATTTGTATCGAGCTTATTCACGAGTTCAAAATCGAACACGAATCGAGCTTAATGTCGAGCTTGTTCACGAACTTCAAATGATGTTGTTCGCAAACATAAATGAGTCGAACACATTAGTGTTCAAGTTTGTTTATTTAAGAATCGAGTATTTAAAATATTATTCAAGTTTGTTTGTTTAGTTAATTAAACGATCACAAACGAGCTTTAATCGAACCGAACAACGAGTCGCTCGTCGAACGTTTGGTTCGCTTGCAGCGCTAATTTTTTGATCTCATATTTGAATATATAAAAGAATTTATACTAATAGTTGAACAACTGACATAATGACCAATATGTCATTCGATTATTTTATTATAAAAAAAATTCTGCTTATAAATAAAAAGTTTCTAAATTACCATTCCATACTCATTTCGCTAACATAGAAGGGGGAGAAATAAGGAAAAATAGAAGAAAAAGACATTGCATAGAAAAACAAAGCTAGAGATTGAAATTCAAAGAGACATTTTTGCTGGTCATTAGGATTAGAAAATTTGTTTATATCGGGATAATCAAACTATGTCTATCTCAATTTTTTAAAACATATACATTTTTTTTCTTAATTATTTTATTAAAGTTTTATTTCTATTATCAAACAATGAGGATAACTTTGTACTGGACCGTGAAATTTTTTATATATTATATAGATTTGGATTTTGAATATTTTTTGAAATTTTTATTTGAGGAGTTTTGGGAATTTATATGAATTTTATCGAATAAAAATAATTTAGACTTTAAAAAATAATGTTTTTAGCACAATTAAAATTTTAAAACAGTATTCTACACAATATGCAGTAATTTGATTATTAACTAAAAATCAAGGGTGTCAATTTCGGGTCACGGGTCGGGTTTGGGTCGAACCCGAACTGACCCGGGTGCGAAACGGGTCAACCCTAACCCAACCCGGGTAGAGAAACAGGTCGAAAAACCGAACCCAGACCCGACCCGGCGGGTTTCCGGGTTGACACGACCCGACCCGGTTTGGGTGGCCGGCGCCGGAACGGCGGAGGCCGACGGCGGCGAACGCGAGCGGGACAGCGGGCGCGGTCGGGGGCGAGCACGCGGGCGAGCGGCGGCACGCGGGCGCGCAGCGGCGCGGTCGGGCGAGGGCACGCGGGCAGCGCTGGCAGGCGCGGGCAGACGCGCGCGGCGGGCAGCGCGGGCGATCGCGCGGCGGGCAGCGCGGGCAGCGCGGCGGGCAGGCGCGGGCAGCGCGGGCGGGCAGGCGTGGGCAGCGCGGGCGGCAGCTCGGGCAGGCGCGGGAAATGCAAAAATTCAAATTTTTTTGAATTAAACGGGTTGGCGGGTTGACCCGGCAACCCGCCGGGTCAACCCGAACCCGACCCGTTTTTGAAACGTGTCGATTTCTGGAACCCGAACCCGACCCGTTTTGAAATCGGGTCGGGTTCAAACCCGGATTTTCCGAGTCTGGTCCGGGTCGGATTTTCGTGTCGTGTCAAAAGTTGACACCCCTACTAAAAATGCGTATTTTTGTTTAGTAGGGTTTTTCGTTGCCTAACGTTTTAATACTTTAAAAAATTATGAAATGTGTTTATTTATGCATCATTTAGTATTCTTCCTTGAAATATGTGAAATATGTACTTAATTAGTTGAAATGAGAGATTCTATGAAAATCTGAAAGGGGTGAAAGAAATTGTGTTCGGATAATATATGTACATTCTACTTAAGAGGTATTGAACTATGTCTATTACTCAGAGTTTTTGAACTTTATTTGTTATTCAGAGTTGTTAATTGTCAAACTCTGCCAGCTACTTAGAGTAACTTTTACAACTTACATGGTTGTGTTGTAACAAAGACAACCCAAGAATGAGTGCAAAATACTTTACACATTTATGAACAACTCCCTAAATAGTATAATGATGACTTTAATTGTGTAGTATATCAAAACCTTTTCATAATGACAGATCAATTTATTTAAAAAATATGAAAATTTTGATGCAAAACAAGTTTCTATCATGACCTTTTTGTTTTGCATCATATTTCTTTACTTCTAAAAAAAGTTAATCATTAGAGATTAAAATTCTTATGATATGTTTACATAGCATGACTTTCATGATAAAAGGGAAAAATAAAAGTGAAATAAAAGCCGCATAATAATTAAATAAAAACAAGAAAAAAAAAAAGTGAAAACAAACACAAGAGGATGTTTGAAGGATTTAATCTCAATCCAGGGAAAATGGCAAACACAAAGCTTCAAAGCTTTAAAAGAGAGTAATATTTCAATCAATATCCCTTCCTCTTACACATTCCACAAACATATAATGCCCAAATAGAGATAACCTAGATAATGCTAGAAGATTCTAGAAAACATGAAACAAATCTATAACAAACTACATAGAATAACATAAGAGATGGATTCTAATAATTATTTCTATGATAATCATTATTTTTATAACTCCTCTACCTTTAATTTAAAATATTGTTATACCACTATATACTACTCTAATTACATATCTATCTTCTAAAATTTTAATATTGCATACATACTACGTACCCATAGTTTACTTTCATATCAAATATGGGTGGTAGTAAAGAAATATATGAGTGGTGAAAATGAAATAGGGATGATATATTTGATATTAAAATAATATAAGGTGGTATATATATAATATTAAAATTTTAGGTGTTTGATATGTAAATATAAGAGTATAAAATGATGTATGTAAATCTTATTAGCATATATACTACTTTGATATATGGATTTTCATTATATCTTTATTTCATATTTGTACATTGAATACCACTCTTTATGTATATAATAATGACTCAACTTATAATATACCTCAAAATTTTAATGTACTAACAAATTAAATTATTACCCAAAAAAATTAGGGATCCGTTTAACATGGATGCAGCTTTTAATAAAGTTAGTTGTAACGTCATTGTGGAGAAAATTACTTTTTTTGAAGCTACTGTAGAAAGCAACTTTCAAGTGTAAAAAATTTATTGAAAGTAGTGGCTAAATAAAAATTATACTTTCAGCCAGAAACATAAAGCTGTAAAAAACTGTCCTAAACGAAGACTAAAGCATCGTTTGGGAAGTGATGTGGAACCGCTTAAACAGGGAAGACATCTTACCTATAGTTTACCTTTTTGTTATACCTTTACTCAATAGTTTACTTGCCACTACTTAGATTATCCGTTCTGCTATTATACAGCTTTTTATTACTTTTTATTGTTACGCGGCTGGGCAAATATATAGTTGTAAAGGAGAAAGAAAGAGGCAAAAAAGAATATACTCCTTGGTTTTTACCAGTTTACCGAGCTTATAGAGTTTCCTTTCTATCGTTGTTTTGCTTGTCTCATTCCTCTGCAGATTACCTACATCAGTTTTGGTATCAGAGCCCGGTGCTTAAAGGAATGGCGGACGACAATCAGCGGGAGACTGGCGACGACGTTCGCAGTCTTGATGCATTGTGGAACGCCCAGGACAATCTCAACAGACGGATGGATGAGGTAATCTCCGATTTGTTTTGGCTAACTGTGGATATGCGTAGAGAATTTCAGGCCATTCAGAACGAGATCAGGGGTCTCCGTCCCAATCGTGCGAATCATCCGACTGACGGAAGGTGCGAACGTGATCGGGAGCAAGGACGAAGGCGTACCCAGATTAATTCTGAGGTTTCCGATTTTGAAGATGATGATCTCGGAGGCGTCAATGTGAATACGTATTCTGATTTTGAGGGCGAGCATGAACCAGAGCCGGTCGATAGCAGGCGCCGGGGTGCTCATTATGGTCGTCCACAAAATGAGTTTAGAGTCAAACTCGATATACCATTTTTTGACGGCCGACTGCATATTAAGGATTATCTTGACTGGGAGCGATCCGTGGAGACATTCTTTGAATATATGGAGATCTAACCAGAAAAACAAGTGAAATACGTCGCTTGTCGATTGAAGGGGGGAGCAAGCGCGTGGTGGTTACAACTGCTACAGTCTCGCCGGCGAGAGGGCCGCGGTACGGTTCGTAATTGGCGTCGAATGAAGCAACTTCTTCGCTCACATTTTTTACCTACAGATTACGAGCAAATGTTGTATCTAAGGTATCAACATTGTGCTTAAGGAGGACGGACAGTGAATGAATACACCGAGGAATTCTATCGCCTCAGTGCTCGGAACAATCTTAATGAGAACACCAACCAAATCGTTGCCATATACATTGGTGGACTCAAGGATGCTATACAGGATAAGTTGGAGTTAAATTAAGTTTGGTCACTTTCGCAAGCCGTCAATTTCGCATTAAAGGCAGAACTTCAGCTTGCAAGAGGGTACAAGCAGCATACAAACAGGCGGCCTAATTTTGAGACTCACGCAGACCAAGTTAAAACCAGTTATTCTGGCAAAGTACCTGCGGGTACCTCAGCTCAAACATCCAGCGCCACTACTCATGTGACCCAACCGGGCCCGTCTTTGGGGTCCAATACTGATCCTAAGCTGCAGCAGCAGAGAATGAAAGCACCTATGAAGGAGAACCCGTATGCTAGACCCACCACTATCAAGCGTTTTCGATGTTTTCAGGTGGGACATAAATCTAATGAATGTCCGAGCAGACCACAATTGCAGCTCACGACTGCCGAGGATGAGGAATTACAAAAGGAGGCGGAGGAAACAGAACCCGAGCTGGAGGAGGTATCCCCCGATGTAAGAGAACCCTTGGTTTGTGTTATGGAAAAAATGTTACTCGCTCCCCGGCAAAGATCACTGTCCCAAAGGAATGTTATCTTTAAGACTCGGTGCACTATTGGTGGGAAGGTGTGCGATTTGCTTATTGATAGTGGATGTACTGAAAACATTGTTGCTCGGTCCGTCGTACAAGCTTTACAACTAAAGACTACTAAGAGTTCTCATCCCTACAAGATTGGTTGGGTAAAAAAGGGCATGAAAATTATGGTCACAGAAATGTGTAAAATCACATTTTCTATCGGTAAGCACTATGTCGGTGAAGTGCTCTGTGATATATTGGATAAGGACGTATGTCATATAATTTTGGGGCGACCATGACAATACGACGTGGGAGCTATTTACGATGGAAGATTAAATTCGTATTCATTTGACTGGAAAGGAAAGAGACTCAAACTCCTTCCTTACCAACCCGAGCAACTTGAACCAGTTAAAAGCAAACCTGCCATAATGCATTTGGTGTCTGTCTCTGCACTAATCCAATATGGCAAAGAGAATTCGGTACTGTTGGCCTTGGTTGTCCAGGAGAAAGGACCCAAATCTCTCCACAATGTGCCTACAGAAGTGCATGAACTGATGCGAAACTATGCAGATCTCGGCCCCAAAGAGTTACCAGCAACCTTGCCACCACTCAGAGTTCTGCAGCATCAAATTGATTTGATCCCAGGAACCTCATTACCTAATTTACAACATTACCGATTGGGTCCTAAAGATCACGCTACATTACAAGGGCTTGTGAATGACCTGCTAGAAAAAAAAACTGATACAACCGAGTCTAAGTCCATGCGCCGTGCCCGCATTACTGGTACCGAAGAAGGATGGTTCGTGGCGTATGTGTATGGACATTAGGGTAATTAACAAGATTACAATCAAATTTTGGTTTCCCATCCCCCGAATTGAGGAGCTCCTCGAAAAGCTAGCAGGATCGACCATTTTCTCAAAGCTTGATCTTCAGAGCGGTTGTGGACCTCTGAAAGAGCACCGCGCGAACGGGTCGATTGGAAGGGACAGATTGGATCGCGCATACGACTGACCATTGAGGATAGAGGCTTTCACCAACACTTCTCGATGGGTAGTAATATACATGACCAAATCACGGGTTTCCCCCATCCGATAAAAGAGCTCGAATGGGGTTTAGTAGATGTGGGACCGAGTTTCCCACGGGCGCAAGCCCCCGTGGTTAATTACATCTCAGGCTGAAGCCTGAGAAAACTCTCGATTAAGGATCATACATTATCATCTCTGTTGACCTCATTTTTGTATGAGGTCACTTAGACTACTCTTGATCCTAAATTAATTTAATTTTCAAATTAATTTAAATTTTAGGATCCTCCTAGAATCTTGACCCTAGGATCTAGGCTAGGATTCTTCTAGAGCTTAGACCTTTGGAGTTGCTCTAGATCTTAAACCCCTTCTAGACTCCAAGTTCTAGGAGTTTCTTAGGCTCTAGGATCCTTCTAAATTCCTAAATTTTAGGATCTATTCTGACCTTAGGATCTACCTAGATCTTAGGTCAAGCAAGCCAAATTCAAGGTCCAAGGGTATTGTCCTAAAGGCCTTTTCCGTTGAATTTTCAAACACTTTGAAACCCAGTAAAATGACCTCCGATTCAGAGTCTGTCAGTTGCATACTAATGGGACATGTCTCTGGAGGTAACCCTCCAAATTTGAGCCCATTCCGAGGTCTCTAACCCCAAAAACTTAATTGAAACCCAAAGGCTGTAAAACCTTCAAATATTTACAGCCTATGCCACTGGACCTATCACTTTGAAGATTCTGACCTTAGAGCATTCACCAAATCCTCTAGTCACTTCCAGACCTTTAATCTTGATATGTTGAACATTAAACTGCATTTTTCTAGACCTAGTTTGACCCTTACTTGACCATGGGTCGAAATGACCAAAATACCCCTATGGGGCTCAAATGTTGATTTTCAACCAAATGAACTCCGATTCGAATGCAACCACCTTTAACAAGTTTCAAATGTTATTTCAAATGTTTTGAACCTATTCCCAACCCCTGGGTCAACCTGGTTGACCAAGTCAACAGGTTTGACCCAAGAGGCCCTTTAAGGGTCCAAACATGTGTTTTGACCCAAATGACCTCTCTAGGCCATCCAACCATTTCCATTAGTCTTGAAATGCCATTTGAAACCTGTTCGACCCAAACCCAGACCCTGGGTCAACCTAGTTGACCAAGTCAACCTAGATTGACCAGATGGCCCTTTAAGGGTCAAAACAGGCATTTTGACCAAATTGACCCCTCCAGACCTTGGGACCACCTCCAATGGTCTCCAAATGTCATTTCAAATATGTTGATCCCATTTCCAGGCCTTGGGTCAGCCTGGTTGACCAAGTCAACCTAGTTGACCCAAATGGCCCTTTAAGGATCCAAATAGGTGTTTTTGACCTAAATGACCTATTTAAGTTATGGAACCACTTCCATTGATTTTAAAAAGTCATTTTAAACTTCTTGAGCCTGATTCCAAACCTTGGATCAACCTATTTGACCAGATTAAACAAAATTGACCTAAAAGCCCTTAATGGATCCAATAGACCCATTCGACTAAATCCAATTCTCCAGACTTTGAAGCCACATCCAATAGGCTCAAAATGACTTTCAAAATTAATTGAACCTATTTCCCGACCTTGGATCCATTTGGTTGACCAAATCAACTAGTTTTGGCTTAATGGCCCATTAAGGGCCCATTAAGCCATCTTAACCCAAATGACCTATATGGACTTGGAAATGACCTTAATCAACATCCATAACAGCTTCTTATATTTTTTTCATTTGCCACCTCAGCAGTCAACAAGGTCAGTTGACCAGTCAACACTTGGTCAACAAACCTTTAAAGTGCCCAAATGGCTTGATTCAAGCTAGCCCACTCCCTATCAAATCACCCTAGACCCTCTTTGAAGCCACTCCTTGCCAACTCAGCTGCCACCTCACTCATGTTTGACTGATTGACCAGTCAAACGGTCAATATGGGGTTTTAGAAGGAATAAGGGTGATTAATTAACTCATCAAGCAAATCCACTTAATCTAAAAATATTCCAACTGATTGAGTCAGGTCTAGAAGCTTCCTAGAGCTAACCATAACCCTCAGATCAAGATCCAATGGTTTAAATCAAACCCCCTTTCTCATATGAGGACAAAGTTCACTTTCCATGTGGCTTGTCCTCTTGTCCTTGATCCCTCCTGCTCCCAACTACCCCTTGGACAGATGGCACTCATCTGGGAGTCCATACAGTAGATCTTAGCCATTCATTCGATCAGGGAATGAATGAATAGAGAAAAAACGTTCAAATCAAGCTCATTCATGCCCTAGCACTCTCTCTCCCATCCAAAGCTCCTCCAGACGAACTCTCAGTCTTTCTGAGTTCTCTATAGCTTCTCCCTCATTTCCCCACTTAAACCCCAACGTTCAAAGCCGCCTCCGGCGATCTTCCGGCGAGATCAACACCAAGTCCATCCAAGGCTTATTCCAGGCGATTCGTGGCGTTTCGCGGCTCGGAGTCAACTAGGGATCTACACTTGGACAATCTACAAGCTCAACCATCCATTAAACGGGTCAAACCGTCCAAAATCGAGGTAAAAAATTCAAACCCTAGATCTAGGTACACTAGATTAAATAACTTTTTTTAAAGCTCGTTTTAATCCAAATAAATCATTCCCCACATTTTCTGTTCACATCATTAATTTAAATTTAAAATTTCAAAAGAATTGATCGAGCTAATCTCTCGAACGAGCCGTTTTAGTCTATTAGGTCTCGGTTTACACGGTTCTGTAACTGTGTGGCGTCGGGACCGTTGATCTCACGATCAACGGTCACGATTTGGCCCTTCTGCGGTCTGTCCGACCGCGTGTATCCCTTGTCTGCACGGATCACAGTCCAGTGAAATCCTGGCCGTCCGTTTGGGGTTGCGGGATTTGATTTCAGCCGCCTGATCTTCCTCCTTTGAGATCAAACGGCGGGATTTGATCTCCGTCGTTAGATCAAACCTGCGGAAGATCGGACGGTTGCTGTGCCGAGCCGACGTGGATTAGTGAAAACGCGTGGGACCCACGCGTTTTCTCAATCATTTGGTAATGATTCCGCCGCCGCTTTTTGGATGGACAAACCAGAGAACGCCACGTGGTCACTCAGCCGCCAGAACTGGATTTAACTTAATTTAATTTTATTTTAAACTATTTAAATAGCAGAAACTTCAAAAAATGTTTAAAAATTCATTTTTAATCACAAAAATTCATGTAATATATCAAATTGCTCAGATTTTCAAGACCTTTAACTTAAAAATAAAATCACTTTAAAATATGCTATATATTTTGAGTAATTTTAAATATTAATTATATGTTTATTTTAATTATTATTTAATTAAAATAAATCCAAAATTTTAAATATTTGGTATCAAAATTTTTATAATCCCATAAATTTTAATTCAAACTTAATTTCAAATCAAAATACTTAATATATTTTCAGTTATTTTAATTAATTAACATTTGAATTTTATATATATATATATATATATATATATATATATATATATATATATATATATATATATATATATATATATATATATCATTTAATTAAATATTATATTAAATATCTTAAAAAAAAATTTTTTAATTAAAATTTATTTTAAAATAACCCTATAACCAGTGGACCTCTAAATTTTTTTTTATTTTTATTATTATATTTTAAAATTTATTTTTTTACATATAAGTTTATACATATAAATACATTTTTTTTTTAGAAAGAAAAATATTTTGAAATTATATATTTAAATATCTAATTGTGAGAGGCTCATTGAAATTTTAAAACATAGGTTAAGCTTATGTGAACAGAAATAATGGGGCGGGATTAATGGGTAATTATGTTTAATTATCCATTGATCTATTTAATATTTATGTTAATTATTCCTAACTTTTGCATGCTTAGGTTGTGCACACACCACCTAGTCTAGGATCTCCTAGTTTTAAGGGCTTGATTGTGCTTTTGTGTATATGCATATCAATGTTAGTCAAGGGTTAGTTAAAGCAATTGATTTGAACCCACTAAACCTAGTGTCATTAAGGACATCTAATTAGAAAACTTAAATTAAGTTTAGAAATTAGGATACACTTCCTTTCAACTCAAAACTTTATATACTTTAACTTAGTGACACCCCTAGTTCATAGGAAAAGCCCTACTGAATTTTGAGTTCATTAAACCCCTTAATTTACTTAATTAAGATTAAACCCTAATTAAGCTTTAAAACTTCAAGAAAATGTAATAAATCCTTTTTAAATCCAAAAAATACATAAAACCCCTCTAACTGACCAGAATCAAATGCTTAATCAATGAAAATTAAAAGCCCTTTAATTTGACAGCAAATTAAACCTTAATTTAATTTTAAGTGAAATTGAATATTTAATTAATATTATTAATTAAAAAATATTAAAAATTCCAAAAATGTCCTAAACACTTGGAAATCTCTCCTTAGGTCATTCCTGACCTTTGGAGCTGATTTCAAGGAGTTAGGAGCTCATTTGGAGCAAAATCACAAAAGGGCTCTCTAATTAAGCAATTTTTTAAAATTCATTAAGTAGTCAAAACTTTGAACCTTCATAACTAATTCTAAAAAAATCAAAATTGAGCAAACTCACTTGCATTCAACTCCTAATAAGGTGTAATATTTATTAAAAATATCAAATTCCAGAAATCTTTAATATTTCAAAAAGTCAACAAACCGGTCAAATCTAGTTCAAATCTAGTTCAAAACTTCAAACCTTCGTAATAAAATGTAGAAAAATCCAATTTTAACGTACTTACCTTCTAACTGATCGTAGTAAGGTCTAGTATTTTAATAAAATACAAACATTTCAGAATTTGAACTTAATCAAAAAGTCAATTTTCGACCCTTTAATTAAATGATTAAAATATTCAAAAAATTCATAAAATTCAAAATTGTTCTAAAATTCCAGAAAGTGTTAACTTAATGTTTAAAACATTCAACAAATTTGTTTAAAACACAACAACCATCCTAAAGATGAAGTTTATTGGCTGGACTACTCCGGGCTGCGGGGCTACGTGTCCTAAGGAGGCTGGTTCCTCGAGCCTGGTGGCACAACGCCACGAATGGATTCCAAGGGGTGTTAAACCTTAAAAATGGATTAATTATTAATAATCTAACCTTTTAAAACTTCTAATTTAACTACATTAATTTGGTTTATCGGCTGGACTACTCCGGGCTGCGGGGCTACGTGTCCTAAGGAGGCTGGTTCCTCGAGCCTGGTTGCACAACGCCACGAATCGATTAATGGCAAATTTAAATAAGTCAATCTTAAAAATCAGCGATCAAACATTTCTAATAAAATCCATCAACCCTTAACCCTTAATCAATCTAAATCATTTAATTATACCGGGTACCACTGGGTAACCCAGGCCTACGAGGCTATTAACTTAGCCCCAAGGAAGGTGAAATAAACTTCACGGCCTCGGTGTAAAACAAAGGTGATATCCAATAAATAATTAAATAAATCTTAAAATTAATCTTAAGCCATTAATATTTGAATTCAAACTTAAATCCCTTAAACCTTCCAACCAATCAAATTTTAGACAACTTTAACTAATAATCCTAATTAGGATACATCAAAACCACACAACCTACCTCACACACTTTAGATGGTTTGTTAGGATCACCGACTCTAGTTCTAGGATAGGCCGGTGTTTTACTTTCTGCAGTTGTGTGCCGGATTTTCGTAGCTTTCACTGCATGTTGTTTGCTAGTGTAGAATTGTTATGTTTATTTACTTGCTTTCTGCACTCTGTGTTTGATTGTGCGTTAGACCTACCCATAGGCTAGGAACGAAATATATATATTTGTGCAATCTTATGCAGGTGGCCATGCTCATACAAGGAGCTAAAAATTAAAGGGGGCAGTTAATAAAAAAAATATATATACTCTTTGCACAGGTACCTGCCGCGCTTAAGACCCCCTTTAAATGAAAAGAGCATGGCCAAGTGTGGCTAAAAAAAAGTGCATTTTAATTTTCTATATTATAACTGCTTGGGATTGAGTATATAATTGTTGATTATTAGGATAACCCTGCAGGATCGAGTCTAGATTTTCATTCTTTAATTGAGATGTAAATTTGATTGTATAAAGGTTGTAATTGCTTAAAAAATGATTTGAATTTGGGAAATTTGATCCAATTTGATTTCCAAAGAGGTGAAGACATCCCTAAAGGGGAGAGTCTTCTTCCATTTGGAAATCAAATTAGGATCTCCTTCAAATATCCAAAGAGGAAAGATAACACCCCGGTTAAGGGGGAGTCTCTTTTCATTTGGGTATCCGGAACCGACGAATCAAGGTGTTCGTGAGAAGACGAAGAAATGGACAACGAGAAGAATCCCAAATTCCAAATTCATTTAATTTAGGATTAGAAATCCGGGTTGTAATCAGTGGAGCCCGGCCACTTTACTTTACTGTCATTTCTGTGATGTAATAATAAGTGGCACTTGCCATATGGACATTCAATTTGATATATTTAATGTAGTTAATTTATTTAATTGATTGTGCATTAGAATTCCTGCCTTTTTCTAGTCTTTTTATATGCATGCCGTCTTTGATTTAGTCTGGAATACGAATTTAGGCTCTTAGGGGTCTGTCAAAAAATTCTTCTATTTTAATTAAATAAAAATTTTAACATAAGATAGTAACTCTAAACGGTCCTAAGAAGTAAGCTCGGACTCGCCGAGGGTTTTTCATGCATTCATATTGTACTTTCTCAACCTTGTTAGGCATCTCCCCGCCTGCGGGTTCTGGCAGGCCACCTGACCTATGAGGGTGCCGATCTGTCAAGGGGATGTTATGCAATCTCTAGGATAAAACCTATTTTCTAAGCCAAAGATTTTTAAACTGCTACATACTAATTCTGCATTCAATTCGAGTCAATTAGCATGCATCGCATTAGTAACAAATTTAAAAGAGTCTAATATTTAATTGCATCTATTTAGTCATCAAATACCCGACATAAGTTGAAGGGGTCAATTAAGGATTTGCTCTAGATGTCGACCCCATTTCTCTAAAATTTTTTAATTAATGTCCCTACCACTCTACAAAAAGACCGGATACATTTTTTTAAATCGTTTAGGTGGTTTAGCTGGCTCCCCAATCCAGGCCGGGGTAAGACCAGACTCGCATTGCACTAGCTAGGTTCGGGGTGCTAATTTTTTAGTGCCCAATTTAGACTTAGGTTCTGAGGCTGGCTCGGGCCATAAGACCTCAATTTTCGGGAATTGAATCCCAACTTTCTAATAAAATTGATCACTTAAACTAAACATCGCTTTCAATCGAATACGAGCCTAACAATTAGAATTAGTTGGAGTGTTTTCTGAAGTAATTCAGAATCTTAAAAAACACTTCCTACTCCTCTTCCTTTGACCCCGAAAATAAGTCTTCAATCTTGAACCAATCCC